>OZ038513.1:23849344-23866844 GCA_964036315.1 Acanthosepion esculentum
AGTAGCAAAAGATGGCGATCGTGCACGATGACACGTTTAAATCTTAAACATGGATCCAACAGCAAGTCAAGAGACGCCTAGCGGTCGGCGCTGTAATTAGTGGCTGAGTGCTTTTTCATTCAAGCAGTGTCAGGATGCATTACCTTTTATTTCTTCCAATGGGAAACCATTGACTGGGCTGCGGTGAATATAAATGTTAATTTTTGTCTGGTCCTCACGGACTCCCTGAAATCCATCTATGGACCTCTCCTAGTAGTTTATGGATGCCAGGTTAAGAAGACCTGCCATAGACGAAATATGTGAGCAATGAAGAATAATACATAGGTACATATCTAACGGTAAAACGAATAAATTAAACTCATCATTTATTGTAAAAACCTAAAAACCTTCAACATTATTACAATGATACACAAAATAATCAAAACTTCAACAAACCAATGATGTCCCACTTTGCAAATGTTTCTAAACTATTATTAATTCATGCAGCATATACATTGGTTTCACAACCATTATATTATCGCACAGATTAACGTGTCATTTATCAGATAAATAGCTCAATTAAATTGCATATCGCTAGCAACACACGAGAACTCAGAGAAATCCTTATTGATAACACAAAATACTATATTTATCTATAAAACAGATGTCCGTGTGTGTGTGTGCATGAGTGTATGCGTGTGCATATGCTGTTTATGCACGTACACATTTCTCGACCGATTTCGATTAAATTGATTATTTAATATATATGTTAAACACATATTAAACTGAGTCAAAACCAACTTTTCAATCTCCAGACCCCCAGATTTTAGCAGAAAAATCTGTAAAACCGAAGATGGATACGATTTTTTGCAAAAGTGTAAGGTAAAGTTATACACGAACAAAATGTTTATTGGATGAGCTGATATTCTTTGCACTTAATAAAAAGCATAGCTCATATTACAAGGCTCATGTAGAGTGCTTAATAAGTTTCTTGTGACATTGGCTTCACACAAAAATTGCAAAAAATCGGGTTTTTCGTACTACGTGAAGTGTAAAAACTTGAATTACTTCCTCATTTTTATCGGATTTTCTTCAAGCATGCCGCAAAAAAAATTGCCATCATGCAATAAATAAAATTGTGTTTTTAACTAATGTTTTCCAAATTTGACACACAACTTGTCTGTGCATGAATGTTTGGTCGAGATTATTTTAGTTAAGTGGACGAAATCTGTGACAGAAGAGATCTAAAATCGGCCTTTGCCATATAGCCAATAGTTTCTTCATATAATTCCATCCTAAATTGGCATTCGAACAATATTTGAAGCAAAGAACGTTTGAGAAGGATTATCGAAGTGTTAAAAGGGAAAAATACACGAAGAAACTTATTAACCCCAGTTTTACATTAAACGTGCGAAGAAGGAGAGGGACGTTTATCCCTGTTTTTGTTTGATTATTAGATTTGTGAATAATGCCATACCATTTGAAAGTTATTACGGCCATAGGAAATTTACTGAATATCTAAAACATTGAAACAATTTAACCTCGAGTAAATGTAAATGTTTAGAGATGTTAGACATGTCATTCAAATGAAAACTCAACTGCCGAGACACCGTTGTTTAAATTATTCAATGAAACCTGCCAATATGTGTGTGTGTATTGTGTGTATATGTGTATGTGTGTGTGGGTGTGTGTTTGCGCGTGTGTTTTATTCTCGCGCATGTGTGTTTGTACTGCACATAAAAGTCTAAGATTCTAGCAAGGCTGAAAAGCCACATTCTCAGTGCCCATATTTGAAGATCAATTGAATGATTATAGCAACTTACAGCCATAACATATACACACTCGGGTATATATATATATATATATATATATATATATATATATATATATATATATATATATATATAGATAGATAGATAGATAGTGTATGGGTATCAGATCATTGTTCAAACATATGTTGTTAAATATAAATATAACAGACAACGAATGTCTTACGTTTTATCATGAGCCTTTACAAACGTCGTATAATGGATTCGAAATTGTATTCTACACGGAACCGTCATATAACCTGATATGTTATATCATTTAGCAAAAGTCTGGTTAACAAGGTCAAATTACTTCCTCTGTAGCTAAATGGTATAGCACGTTTGGCTATATGACGGTTTTGTGTAAGATGCAATTTCGATTCCTTTCGGAGGACTTATATTTTCTATGAAAATTCTCGGACATTCATTCCGGTAAATGTAGTTAATACTGTTTATTATAAACAGAGTATTTACTTAAATATTTGTATCTATAAAAATAACGTATAAACAGGAAATATATTTAGTCCATTTCATAATATATATATATATATATATATATATATATATATATATATATATATATATATAGCGTATATTTTGGCAGCAGGCTTTCATTTATACATGTATCATTAAATAATGTATACAAGTTTTGTTTACTTATTTTTAGTAGGACCCTCTCGTAAATTATGGACAAGTTTCTTAGTATCCTTATTAAAGGAAAAAAGAAAATTACCATGTTGATGCATATTCATCTTATTCCGAATACTTTCAACATCAGCACAATTTCATCATCAGGGTCTTGTTTTTTCTAAGACAAAAATTTTTTATGTTCATCATTTTTCTAAAGCAAAATTATTGTTTTCATCTGGAAATTAATTTTTTACGTGTAAAGTGAAAAAACGCTAGGGTTATATACTGTACAATTTTCAAATTTTATCATGTATACACAAGTACAGACGTCAAGGGAGGTAACAAAGGTATTGTAATGTCTAAATATTTTTAAAGTGAAACATATTTAAAACTAACTAGATATTTTAAACAGTCAACTGTAAACATTTTAAAACATTTGTGCAGTATTCATAATTTTATTTTACGAGAGGATTCTATTAAAAATAATAGACAGAACTAAAATTATATAACATATAGAGACATATCTTAATATATATATATATATATATATATATATATATATGTGTGTGTGTGTGTGTGTGTGTGCATGTGTATGTGTGTGTGTGTGTATTTCGGCAGCAATCCTTCTTTCGTGCACATTTCATTGAATACAACAGACTGCTTTCATTTATTTTTTGTACAATTTCTCATGTGATCTAATATTTTTTTTTCTTTTTGGATGATAAATTATATAAAAACTGTTTAATTGTTCTTTTATCTGAGCACTTTCGGCTATACATTTACCCATTTTCATGGTTGAAATATATTAACTGTCAACAAGAAATAGATTGTTATCATTTTCAAAACACGGTCAAGTTATTGTGTCCATGTTCATAGTTGCTATTATTAAGTGTTGTTTTTAATGTTTTTATTAATAAGGCTTCCATTATGTTTAATCTACATGCAAAAATGGCTAAAAATAATTTGATGTTGCTTTTGTGAAGGGAAATTCTGTTGTTTAGTGCTTGGCTGATACCTATATATGACTTCTTGCATTTTGTGAATTTGAGAGCATAAATCACATTTTTGTAGTTACAGTTTAAATTTTTATCCATTATGAATGTTGTTTTGGGGTTTTCAAAAGTGTAGGAGTTTCCTTCTGTAATGATATCGCAAACCCCACATAATTTCTGTTGCAATTTTTGAGCCCTGTATTGTGTGTTGCTTAAATTTGGATAAGGTTAATATGCGTTTCAGTTTTTAGATTGGCGTTTGCTTTTAATTAGTTTGGTTGTTTTTCGTATATTTTTGAGTTTGTTATTCTTGTTAAGTAGGTCTAGATTTTTTGAAATTTCTCTAAATATTTCTGTTTTTTTCTTGTCGTATGTTGAGTCATATGTTAGACTTTCTTTGGATTTCGTAGTTGGTCTAAAGATTTATTTTTTTGCGAGTTCAAAACCTTTGTCTATTAATGTTGTGGGGTAGCCTCATTTTAGAGTTCTATGTAGTTCTTCTAGGCGGTTTTTTCGGAGGTGTTCGTCAGCTAATATAGTACAAACCCTACGTGCTAGAGAATAGGGGCTGGATTTTAAGCAGCTTTTTTGGGTGATGGCTAGTGAAATGAAGATATCGTTGGGTGTCTGTAGGTTTGTGGTAAATATCTGGGATTATGTGGTTGTTTCTATTTCTAATGAGTTTATCTAAAAATAGTATTTGGTTAAAATTATATTCTTTGGTGAATTTGATTTTTGGTTGTAAGTTCTGAAGTAGGATGTGGAATTGGTTAATATCGCCTCATGATGGTTTCCAGAAAATGAAGCAATCATCTAAGTATAGTTTCCAAGATTTAGTGAAGTGGGTTTTAATATTTTCTCCATATATTGGTTCTATCATTTCATACAGGTTTTTCTCTGGGTAAGCTAATGTTAGGGTGGCATATGTTGGTGCCATTTTTGTTCCCATTGCGGTACCTAGGGTTTGGATATAGTTTTTGTTGTCAAATTCAAAAGTGTTATTGTTTAGAATTAGGTCTCTACTATCAATAATGAATTCTTTAGTGAATCTGGGATGTAGTGTTTCTGGATGTTTTTCAATCCAGAATTAGACTGCGTTATTCAGCTAGAAAGAGAACAGGTTAAAATCGTTTTGTGTCAGCACCACTATATCTTCACAACTGAGAAATGGTGAGAGGAAAAAGATCAATCAGCTTATATATATATATATATAGAGAGAGAGAGAGTGAAAGAGAGAGAGTGAAAGAGAGAGAGAGTGAAAGAGAGAGAGAGTGAAAGAGAGAGAGAGTGAAATAGAGAGTGAAAGAGAGAGAGAGAGAGAGAGTGAGAGAGATAGTCATAAATAACACAATGATCGCTGTTTATGCTGTAGACATAAACAACCTGCGCATCCAAAATTACTGCACCTTGTATTCCCAAGCTATCACCCATCTGACCAGGATCCACGTTGCTTAACTTCGGTGATGTTACAATGTAAAACCCTTGGGCAATTTTGCTGTTACACCCGTTACGTTTTGTTATATATATATATATATATATATATATATATATATATATATAAAATAGAGAGAGAGAGAGAGAGAGAGAGAGATTGACAGAGAGATAGATACAGAAAGAGAAAGATAGAGAAAGTGAAATAGATATAGTGACAGACGTGTACCGTTGTAGTTCGTATTCAGAATTCCTCTGGTCTATTGTATCCAGTAACACTACAATCACTGTTTATGCTGTCGACATAAAAGGAGACAACATAACATAAGCTTTTTGATGATAAGAAAAATGTAAGGATTTGTTTATTTTTCTGGCGATAAAATAATTTATGACATCAGCAACTCCCGTTTTTTTTGTTGTTTTTTTTTTTTTTTTTTGGCCTATGTCGTCCATTTTATGATTAACCGATTAGTTCGTACGCTTGTCCCAGGGAATAGAAATGTACAATTTGGTTCTAAAACCCGGTTGCAGATCTACTGTTTCGTTGGAATATAGAGTCCAATTAATATTGCATTTTTACAATGCATCCAGTAATATTACGAGATACAATATAAACCTTCTTTTATATAGTCCTTTCATGACTTGGGCGTTCATGGCTCTTCACAATTTTTTTTTTATCTACGATCACTGAAGTTAAGCAACGTCGAACATTGTCAATACCTAGATGGATGACCATTTGGGAATAACATGTGCTGTAAGCTTGGATGTGCGGTTGGTGTAATGGATAATGATTCGGAATTGTTAATCGGAGAGCTGAGTTCCAATTCCTGTTATTTTCGTTATATCCACCCACTCACATAATGATGGACAGAAAATTTAGCGCAAGAAAGTTGATATACTTACCCTTGCAAAAGTAGAATCTAACTTTTCTCCCACCAGCTACGTATTAATTAGTAAGACTTGTATCACTA
Organism: Acanthosepion esculentum; assembly: GCA_964036315.1. Taxonomy (NCBI): domain Eukaryota; kingdom Metazoa; phylum Mollusca; class Cephalopoda; order Sepiida; family Sepiidae; genus Acanthosepion; species Acanthosepion esculentum. The sequence goes on from OZ038513.1 coordinate 23,855,153, forward strand.
AACCATTATTATCTGCCGAAATTTTCTTACAATTTAAAAAAATATTTTCCGCATTTAAATAACCTGGAAAGAATTGATAAACCGTGAAAAAAAATCAATCATTTAAACCTAGCCATTATCCATTAAACCACCCGCACGTCCAAACTTACAGCACCTGGTATTCCCAATCGGTCACCCATCTAGTTATTGACCAGGATCCACGTGGCTTAACTATGGTGATCTTACAATCTAAAAATATTTTATGGCTTTAAATAACCTGCAAAGGGTTGATAAGCCGTAGAAAACGTGTCAATAAATCAATCAGCCAGATATCTGGTCACTCTTGATGGGGGTTAAAACAAGAGTAAGTCTATCGCCGCACTCACCTCAGTATTCTTGCAAAGATTTTATAATAGAAACCATTTCTAAAAGAATTTAATTCATTCGTGAATAAGTCCTGAAAGTTTCATTAAAATCCGACAATTGTATGATTCTTGCCAGTATTTCCAAATCAATTTTTAACAGCAATAAGACGCTAAAATTTGCTGTGCTAATTTATAGTCCATCTGCTGAGGCAAGAAAAACCAAAATGTCAAATACTTGCATTATTTACATTATTCGAACCGTTATCCTCATCTTCATTGCCATATTAATAATGTCTCGGCCGTTGTACGATACGCCCTTCTTAAGGTGATTGGAATTTCAAACCGATCCATTTATTTCGTCCACCGGGGTAGATTGTTTTAGTTCCACGTGCCGTGTCTCTTCTGGATATCTCTGATATTTCCATTTAATTCAACTTTCCGAGTTTTGGTTCACTATTGCTGTGGCCTGTTATTGAACTCACAGGTCTTTGGGTCTAGTCCCTGGATTTAACCAACGTCTTTATCCAGTGTAATAATGTAAATAATGTAAGTAATCATAATACCTCATCTGCAAGATATAGACCAAATTTCGAATGTTCTAAAAGGAATTAAAATATATAATTGAATAATTAAAAATACTGAGGTCTTTCCACTTAATAATAACAAAGATTTTGACGATAAAATCTAGATTTTATCAAGTTTCGGGACTTTTCTTGTCATAGTCTGCCCTTTTTCGGCGATTTTATGGAAGTATCTAGCTTATAGCAATACGAAATACTGTTGCATAAAAATTCCATTTAAAAAATTACTGTACTTACCTTTTAGTTAGGACTAACGAGAGGTGTGCATCCCTTAAGTGGGTAACTGGGGTCTTCTTTTTCATGACAGTCTTGCGCGGGTTCGTTGATAACAGCAAGCCTCGACAACAGGAGTGGATTACCCGATGGAAATGTGGGAATCAACTTCGGTGCCTGTCAGTGGGCACATTTATTTTTTACTTGTCCTACAGTCAACGACGAAATTATTCGTACACCCATCAATTTTGAATATTTTTATTCATTTCTCATAATCTATTGCTCGTATGAGGTCAGTTTTTCATGAGTTAATAAGCACAAAAAAGGAAAATAAAACTCAATTTTCTGAACAATAGGTTAAAGATAAAAAATTTTTATGCGAATTGTGCAAAATAAGAAAATCTAAAATTATTCGTACAGTAGAAAATATCGTTTTAAATTGATTGATTCGTGTAAGTATAAGTAACTTACATAATTATTTTATCGGTGATGCTTTCTAGATTATTTATTCGGTAGAATATTTGTGATAATTCCAACAAATAACATCACGTGGTGCATAGAGAGTCACCATTGTTATTGATAGGTTAACAACACGATGGGAAAGACAAAGGAACTTAGCGTTTACTTGAGACAGAGAATTATTTATTCCACAAGTCGGGAAATAGTTACAGCACTAATTCAAACCTGTTACATCTCCATAGATCTACGGTACAGTCTGTTATAAAGAAGTTTAAACAATTTGGCACTGCAGAGAATTTGCCTGGGTGTGGAAGAAAACGCAAAATGTCACCGAGAACTGCACGAAAACTGTGTCGCGAGGTTAATATAAACCCAAGAGTTATTTTGAAAGATATCGTCAAATGTTTGGATAGGATGGGTATCAGCATAAGTACTCGCACAATACAACGTTGTTTAAATAGAAACGGGTTCGATGGAAACCGACCACGACGAACGCCACTTCACAAACCATGTCACACTGTTGCTCGGTTTAATTTTGCTAAAACGTTCTTGGAAAAAGAAAATTGCTTTTGGAAAAAATACTATGGAGTGATGAAACAAAAATTGAGCTTTTTGGACATAATGATGTACAGAAGATTTAGCGCAAGAAAGTTGAGGCTTTCCTCTCAAAGAACACAATGGCAACATTACAACATGGAGGCGGCTTGATGATGTTTTGGGGTTCCTTTATCCCAAGAGGTGCTGGGCAATTAATTTCAATAAGAGGAATAATAAAATCTGTAGACTATATAAAAGATCTGGATGAAAATCTACAACTATCAGCGCAAAATCTTCATCTAGGTCTGTGATATACTTTCCAGCAGGATAATGATCCCAAACATACGTCTAAATCAGTGACTGTGTGGCTTCAGAAAAAGAAGATTGCGGTTTCATCATGGCCTTCAATGAGTCCTGACTTGAATCCTATTGAAAATCTTTGGTAAGAATTGAAAGTTCGGATAAATCGTCGGTCACCAAAAAAACCTTCAGGAATTAGAACGTGCAACCATTGACGAGTGGAAGAAAATCCCAGAAAAGACTTGCTCAAATCACATCAAAAACTTTAGAAAACGATTGAAAAGATGAGAGGCCATGCTATTGATTTTTAATATTGTGAAAATTCTTCATTTTCTTCTATTTTTTATAATGTACGAATAATTTTGTCTTTTTCTTTTTTACATAATTCGCCTGTTAAATTTGTTGTAGTTAACCTATTGTTCTGAAAATTGAGTTTTATGTTCCTTTTTTATTTTGTGCTAATTAACATATAAAAACCTGACATCATACGAGCATTAGATTTTGAGAAGTGGATAAAGATATTCAAAATTGACGGCGGTACGAATAATTTCGTCGTTAACTGTAGAAATTTCAACTGTCTCAACTTTCCGACTGTTGACTGACCCCCAAGCTACTGGATTCTGACCGAATCAAAGGGCCACACACCTTGTTGATTATAATTGTCAAATTAATTATAAAACCCTTCAGTTAAAAGGATCTACTTATGTCATTTGGTTTTAATCATTTACCCCCGAGCAAGGCGGGAGTTCCACTAGTACGCAAGGGCGTTTACCAACAGTGAAAGTGAGAGAAAAGACTGGGTATATGGAGTGTTGAGGAAAGGATAAAAGATGAACAACAAAAGATGGCGATTGACGTTGCATTTAAATTTTTTTTAGTTATCAGGGAAGCAAGTAAACGGAAATACGTTCCACAGGCGAGAAGTGCTAGAAAAGAAACTGTGGGGGTGGCGGTTACATTTAACTATCTCAACAGTAAAAGAGTAGGCAGGGTACTTCGACCAATAATGACTCTGATCCCCAATTTCTTGTTCGGACCAAAATTAAACCCCCGTAGCCAAAAAGTATTTAATATCTTTATGTACCATGTCCTTTCAGGACGTTGGCGATGATGGCACTCCACAGTTTCCTGTCCTTTGTATTGCTTAATAAATTGTGTCTTTTTTTCTGTCTCTCCTAAATGCTGTTCTACCATCCACTTATTCAAGCTCGTTAGGTGGGTTACGCATTGCTTTCCTCTATGCCCCTTGCCTTCGATATGTCCTGTGAGTGTCAAATTTTCCAAGACCTCTTTCCTCATTATGTGCTCTAGAAATTTCAACCGTCTCTTTCTGATGTTTAGTATAAGTGTCCTTTGCGTTTCCATTTTCTCTAAAACATCGACGTTGCTCACATATCCGTTCCGCAGTATTCTCAGCTTTGTTCTGTAGAACCAAATTACTTTTACTTCATGTCTCTCCTTTTATCTGCGACAAGAGATTGTCCTACACTCACTGCTATATAGGACGGCTGTAATTACGAAACAGTTCTCTATTCTTTTCTACGTACTCAAAATCTCACCAATAGCACAACGTAGAAATTCTATCAAGTGAATCACATTTTTGTGGTTAGTAGCTTGTGTGTCTCGTCGTGGAGAAAGATTTATGAAGTTATTCCATATGATGGCCGAATGCTGAAAACATCTGTTTTCGGGCCGCGAGACCCGAGTTCGAGTTTAACCATGGATGATTTGATATTTCTTCTTCATGCTATAGGCCCAGGAAGGTGATCGTACTGTGCAGCCCCATTGAAAAGTTCCTGAAAACCACGCCACGTGTTGACTCAAGCTAAGTTCGTGTCTACTATTTCTCTTTCTAGGTCGGTTCACTGTTTAAGAAAATAAAAATCAGGAATGTCACCTGAAACGCATGTAGCAACTAAAAATAATTATCTACATTTTCTATCTAAACACTATTTAACTGCGCACCTGGCTTCAAATGTTATTAACACAGATCCAGTTATGGGGGATTATTCTTAAAGTGAGCTTTAGAGCCGTTGACGTTGCTCGCAGAATTTAGACTGCAAGGAAATAAAACAGTATTTGTCTACACACCGTTATCTTCCCTAAATATCCCCATAAACTGTGTCTCTTACTCTGTAACCCTCTGCCTCGAGTGGCTCTTGGGTCTTGTATAGTTTGAGCATTATTTTAAGAAATATAGCCCCAAACTGGTTTAATCCTTCTAAAGGGGGTGTATTGTCCCTTGAAATAAAAGAAGTCGAAGAAATTAAAAATATGTGACCATACTGCCCCAAACCGATTGGCTTGTCCCTTGAATGAAAACAGAAGAGGAAAAGCTGCAACTTGTCGATTATGTTGCATCAACCGCAGCCTTGAGTCAAAACCAACACACGAGTATTTTATGAAGATATAGGATATAGAACATTACAAAAGTCATACAAGAACCATAAAAAAGAACATACTTTTGATACATCCCTATAAAAGGAAATAAATCACGTACATATGTAGGTAACTAAGACGAAATTCATGCCAGACACAAGGTGCCAGGTAGCACATGTCGCAGGTCCAGCAGACATCACGAATCGCCCTCGAAAGTGAAAAGAAAACACGGTTTTTGTTTTCTTTTGTTTACTTTCAGGTTATTTCTGTTCGTCGAGCCGCAAACTGACCTTGGAAATCACAAGACACTATAACCTACTCGATATTTTAGTAAGCTTTATTCCTAGCCTGGAACGAGGCCATATGTGTGAAGCTTATAACAAGTAATGAATATACAAGCACTGTGGAACGTACGATTGGTTTACTGAACATGGCTTTACGCAAAACGCATAGACGATATAAAAGTTGTTGATACGTGAACGTTGTGTCTACATAAAAAAAGCGGTATGTAAACGTAGTGGTGAACCCATTTTATTTTTTAATTTTATTTTTACAGTAAGGTTCACCCTGCACATGACCCAGGGGCTACTCCTGATAGAATGTTACGTTAGGGTACTTTATATAGATAAGAGGTTTAAGATAACGGTTGACTCTAGACTTGAACAGGTTAAGATTCTAGTGTTCAGGGAAACATTCTCTTGAGTGTCTGTTCCATTGGGCAGTTGTTCGCAGGAAGAAGTTGTTTGAGTGGAACTCACTTTTCACTGATGGAATACGAAGGGAATGTGAGTGGTTTGTTACTATCTAAGTGACAGGCGGGTCCTAGCCGTGAAGGTCATACATGGTATTAGCGACAGAGCAGTGAGAGACTCGATGCCATTTATTGATATATACCTATCCAGTAGTGTGGTTAGATATTTCAGTTAGCTGCGTTCTTTTAACCAGCAGAAAAAGGGTGGTTCCGAGAAGAACACGCACTTTGGGAAATACATAATTAGGAAGATGCCATGTCTTGAAGTAATTTCCTGTTTTTATTCCGTGTATTTTGTAGTCTTCTTGACAAAATGATAGAAACAGCTAACCGTCTAAAATATGTGGAACAATAAAACGGATTTTTTTAAAATTATTGTTTTTGTTTTCTCTTATTTCCTTTTTCCGGGCCAGTGAGGTCTCTGTCTCTCTCTCTTTCTCTTTCTCTCTCTCTTTCTTTCACTTTCTCTCTCTCTTTCTCTCTCTCTCTCACTCTCTCTCTTTCTCTCTCTCTCTTTCTCTTTCTCTCTCTCTTTCTTTCACTTTCTCTCTCTCTCTCTCTCTTTTTCTTTTTAGGACGGTCAATTCTACTGCTGTCTGGGAACCTTACAGTAATTCTACTCTAAAAACGTATTTTTATATTTTTTAATGTTGCATGGATTGCCAGTTTGTTATACGAAATGCATTTTTAGTCATTTTATTATAAAAAGTTAAGTTAATTTTTGTTTGGGAGTTCACTATTTGCCAATAGATGGGACCCAACCCGGTGCTACTACCCGGTTCAATATGGACCTGGCAACAACGGCAGTTAAGAACGCCAGTCAAAACCCCCAATCACATGACTTGCTCCTAGATTTAGTTTATCGTCATATCCAGACGTGACATAAAAGGTCAAGAAAGAAACTTTCATCAGTACTGGAAAGAACGATAACAGCTACGGGACTGGACTTGAAAAAACTATTTTACCTAAAAATTGTTTTAAGAGAAAGGTTTTATAAATACTGGCTGCTCGGTCAATGAACGCCAAATGTTTCCTTGGAAGAAAATGACTAATATTATCGTGACCATTTGGCGTTTTTAAACTGTAGGTAGGAGTGCATCTTTTGTGTGTCTCTGTGCGATTTTGTGTGTCTATTTTTGCTTTTATTAGTAGGTAGATTTATTTTGTTTTACGGCATATCAATCTCAATGGATTATTTAATGCCGACAAGATTTTTAGGATATGTTCGTATGGATACAATATTGTATCACAAAAACCATTATTATCTCTTAAAAATTCTTAAAAAAATATAAAAGTATTTTCTGATTTAAATAACCTGCAAAGTGTTGATAAACCGTAGAAAACGAATCAATCAATCAATAGCAATGGAACCCAAATGAAAAAAATGACAACAACCCTCTTCAAATTGCAAATTGAATTGGTGTGGCAAACTCGATTATGGAACAAAAGAAAGAAAGAAAGAAAGAAAGAAAGAAGGAAGAAAAGAAGGAACGAACATCTAACTCATTATTAATTTTTCGTTTGGTTTACTTTATTTCGTTTTATGGCATATCAACTTCAATGGGCTATTTAATGCCGACGAGGATAGCTTCGTATGAATATATTATTATTATTATTATTATTATTATTATTATTATTATTATTATTATCTTGTTGTAGTAGTAGTAGTAGTAGTCGTCGTCGTCGCAGTAGTAGTAGTAGTAGTAGTAGTAGTAGTATTTCATTTAGGTTTCTGTCATTTTTTATCTATATAATGGAGACGTCAGACCAGGTGATTTGGAAGTCAGATCTTTCATTGGCGAAATTTTGAATACATTTTAAACTCAACTCCTAACGTTGAAGGAGATTTAAATTTACTTATAATGTTAGGTCACTTAATATTTGTAGAATTTAATACTATATGGCAACCAACGAAACTTAAATCGCACACCAAATGTTGGTACATGTATATTTGTTAGTATACATTTCTTAGCTCTGTCTAACCGCATCGAGCACTATTACACCTTATGGTTAAATTTGGTAATTATTTATTTACTTACCAGTGTATGCAGTTGCTAATATCTAGTTATTTGATTTACCTAACTCTCTCTCTCTCTCTCTCTCTCTCTCTCTCTCTCTCTCTATATATATATATATATATATATATATATATATATATATATATATATATATATATATATAAAAGAGGAAAATGTATGCTTTCCAAGACTTTACTGGGATCAACCTCCAACATATTTTAACTGATCAGCGAAGGATTTTATTAAATCCAGTCGAATATTTTACGCTCAGTCTTCACTTATTTCGAGCGCTTTTCAGAAATTGTTTTCTTCAGTTCGCCAATTGAGAGTGTCACTTCTTTTTCGAATCATTTGTTTCCTTCCCCAAGCTTCCTTCACCATATACGAATTCTGTACGGAAATTATCCGACCATTTTTCATCAGCATAAAAGTATTCGACTTAGGGCAATGATACCCCTTAGTTTCATTTCAAAATACTCGTCTCGTGACGTCACATCCAGTGACATTTCTACTTTTCGAAAGTGTTTCGAATGGTCATCTGCTGCCAGAACACGTCCTCCCTCGTTCACTTATCTTTTGAAGCTCTAATCTACAAGATTGATCACCTCAATAGGAAGAACCTCTTGAGCGACAAACAGTATGGCTTTACATCTGCTCGGTTCACTGCTGATATCCTAACTGTGACTACTCACAGAATCAGTGATGTACTTTACAGCAAATGCATCTCATTAGGTAAATGCCTTTGACACTGTATGGCATAAAGGCGTTCTGATCAAGCTCTCTCGCTAAGAAATTACTGGAAAAGTCTTCTCATTTATGAAGTCCTTCCAAATGGGTAGGTCCCTGAAGGTAGTTGTTAACAGCCAGTCCTCCGAGTGCCAAGTGATCAACGGTATCAAACACCGTTCGCTTCTCGGTCCAACATCCATAATCTGCCTAAGAATATACACAGATCATTTGTGCTTATCTATGCTGATCATACAACGATATATGGGTGCACCTCCAAAACTCTCGATAACCACAGCTGATATCTTACAGCTTAGCGGAGGAAAAAACTGGATGGTCACATTCAATGCCTCAAAAATAAAACTAGTAATCTTCCATTATCGCCGATAGGAACCAGACCTTTCACCAATCGGGATGAACGGATGTTCCTTCAAGGAGGCCTCGTACCTTGAGTGCCTACTGGGAATTAAATTCGGGCAAGAGCGCGTGGAACACGTGCAGAAGATCCATCGCTAATGATCCTGGAGATATAGTCGGTTGCCTGTACCGCTCCAGCAAGTATCCCCCCTGCTATACTCTACTTTTACAATACTAGAGTGCAATATCTGCCCAGTCCTCACTTTCCACTCTCGATAGAGTCGAAAAGCGTCTCCGCGTCCTTGTAGGTGACGAATTATTTTCTGCCCTACAACCCTTTGTCATAGACGAGACGTCACAAGCCTCTCGCTGCTCTATCGCTATTTCCATGGAAAGTGTTCAAACGAACTACAATCCTTGGGTCCACCAATTCTAACCTTCACGTCTAAGACCCATCACGCCACGCACATTGTAGAGAAGCACCTTCGTATTCCTTTGGTGAATCAAGCAAGTTTCTTCCCACGAACCACTTCCAAGAAACCGACTCCCAAGAGATTGCCTCCCTGGTTACTAAAATCTTAACCTATTCAAGTTTCGGATTAACCGTTATCTTCCACAGATATCTGAATAAGCTGTGTCTTTTAATTTTCTACCACGAGTGGCACTTGAACCTGTACAAGTTGAACATCATTGTAAATAGAAAGATTCGAAATGGCGTCCCTTTAAAAGATAAATTTAGATTTTGAAAAAAAAAGCGGAAATTTCAGAGTGCAAAGACTGGGCTGAAGGGAGGCTGAGAAAGCTTGATGATTGGATACTCACCCCCCACACACACGAAAGAAAAAAAAACCTAAACCAAATGTGAAGAATGTATAGTGTAGAAATTTTGTGCACTTATCTTAGCGAAGCTCAGTGGAGGCGGAGAAATGAGGGAATTCAATTGTAATCTTATGACGAAAATATCTTTCATTATATTATTTCGTCTTCACAAAAGATGTATTGTTCCTGTCGACAATATCATATTGAAGGGGAGTCAAAATTTGCATATGTGTTCGAAGAGGGATATAAAAAATGCAAGAAATACTTAGCCAAAAGTAGTAGCAGTAATTTTTCTTCTTCCTTCGTTACGACCGTGCTGCATCTTTTCAAGCGTCACGTGTTACAAAAACTGTTAATAAGAGTTTGAACTCGTTTTTTCCAACGTTACTTCTACAAAGAGGATTACTTGGAGGCAACATATGGCGTTTTTTGTTGCAATTCTTTTTACACAAATGACTGCCACCGCGAGACTACACCAGTAACAAGTGAGAATTCGTTATCATTTCTTTCTTTCTTTCTTCGCTTAGTTTCGCTTCAAATGCTAATAGTTGCCATTATAGTTTTTCTACCTCCCCTTTCCCCAAATAGTAGGACTTGAAATCCCGACAATAGTCAAGATATGGCAAATAGCTACTTTTCCCGTTTCTAGCACAGTCAATTTCATTTAGTTGTCGCCTGCACGCATTCAACCTTTTCGAGTAGTATGAATGTTGAAATTCTTCCAGAATGTGCATTGTTTTTAACGGGTTTCTGGCCAAGTGTTAAGCGACGATGCCAATATATTATCTGGGCTTGCTCATTGAATCGTCCCTAAAAAAATGAATCATTCAATTACGTTGCTCAGACGACTGACCGAGTTTCAAGCAAATTTTGATGCACATTCTCTGTAAAAGCGATTGTAATTCAGTACACAAGCTCAAAGTCTGTCCATACATCAGCAGTAGAATCACATCTGATGGATTGCAAAATTATATCGAATCTGCACAACAAGCTCTCGAGATATTCAAATTGGCTGAATACTTTCGGAACAAACCCCGGTTAGTGTAATTAATTTCATTTGCCTTATGATGTCTTGCGTTCTACATTGTTGTAAAGTATCCACTTTTCATTGCTTGTCACAATTGGTTAAAAACAGATAATTAAATATGGTGCAGTAGGTTTTTCTTATGTAGAAATCACACATTCAAGTGAGTAACATGACCAAACTGTTCCAAAGGATTTTTAACACTTCATTTGGATAATCTGATCGTGTTGCTTATTTTAACCATTATATAATGTTGATAATATCTTCGTTTTATCAGTATCAACCACAATTAGTTTACCCAGCTAGGGAGCATTAAACAACATCAAACATAACAAAACAATTTTTACTTGTTTGACCATTCATACCACCTTCTTTATAAATTGTGCCATTTATTTTTGCCTTTCGTAAAATTAATAAAATGTATATTTTCTTAAAATGTTTCTTTGCCGTATGTGAAACACTTCAGATGATTTCATTATAGACTTTGCATCTAGGATTACACGTAGAATAAGCAGAAAGAACGGTAGATCTATAAGCACCCACTTGAGAAGGAGTGATTTCTTATATACTCACGAGGATGTAGATTCCATATTCGGGGAAAAAAAATTAAAGACACGCACTTATTCGGCGACAATATTGGACAAGTTAAAGAGGTTTTTGTTGTTGCTGTTAGAACGCAATCTTCAGGCTATCTGTGTTTAGTAATAAAAATATAGTTCTAAGGCATGCTATATTTACGGGTATGCTATATGATAATATATATATATATATATATATATATATATATATATATATATATATATATATATACATATATATATACATATATATATATATATACATATATATATATATATATATATATATATATATATATATATATATATATGAATGAAATTGACATAAATGAATAAACACAATTAACAACATTTAGCAAGGCCGGTTAATGGTGTTAATAATGTTTATTATAAACACAGCATTTACTTAATTTTAATTACTAAAAATAACGTATAAACAGCAAATGTATTAAAATATTTGTCGGATTTAGTCCATTTCATAATATATGATGTCATTTGTTTACATTAAGATACGCCTAGAGCAGGAAAGAGCGTTCGAGGAAAATCATGGAAAATTTATTGTTTAAAAACAGTAATTTGATTTTGCTAACCAGGCACTTCCTTTGT
>OZ038513.1:23869344-24094344 GCA_964036315.1 Acanthosepion esculentum
GTAGTATTTTCAATAAAAATTCACTAAAATTAAGTTACAACTGTACTGAAAACTTAGAAAAAAATATTAAGAAACATAATGCTAATATCTTCAATAAACACTTAGACCAAAACCAAAGAAAATTAGACAATATTAAAATAAAAACAAAAGCAGATGTAGATAGACAAAAATTATGTAACTGTAGAAACCCTCATAACTCTCCTCTACAAAATAAATGTCGCACGGAATCATTAGTATACCAATGCAAAATCTCATCTATTGAGAATCCCGAAAACATAAAAATCTATATAGGTTGCCCAAGCCATGATTTAGGATAAATAAGTACAGAAATCAGACATCGCTTTCAAAGTATTTCTGGCACTTAAAAGAATCCAATAAAACACCTACAATAAAATGGAAATTAATAAGAAAATCTAGAATATGTAGGTCATTAAATGACCCATGTCCTTTGTGCATACATGAGAAACTATAAATTACTAAGTTTATAAAAAATAAAAATTTACTGAATCATAGAAATGAAATAGCTATTTTTTCCCGTCATTGTCAAAAGTTTTCCTTAAATAATATTTAAAAATAAAATTAATAAATGGGAGTAGGTAATATATATACTTATATTTGAAATTAAAAAATAATTGTAAATAATGTAATAATCTATTACATTTACTTGTTTTTAAAAATAAATATAGTCTATTAGTAATTAAGAGTAAAAATATTTTAAAAATTGTAGTTAAATAAAACGTATCACAAACACATAATTTTATTTTTAAGTATACAAGAAAAAAATGCCGAAAAACTTTTTGCCGTTAATGAAAAAAAACTAGACGACATGCATATAACGGATGTCAGAATTCGTTGAAAAATACACCCCTACCCTCCCTAAACTTAACCTCTTTTTCGAACGTAACTCATAATTGATGCAACAATAGTTAATAAAAATGAACACGCTACCGCCCCTGTCTGAATGATTGGATTTCTCTGTATCCTTGGAAACAGGAAATTATGAATTTATATGTGCGTTTAAAACTCAGTAAATTTTAAAATAAGTTATTTTGTAAAATCAAATTTATGGTCAGTTTTGTTCCTGTATATTACGAGATAGTTTCAATGATTGTCTAAACGTAAATCTCTTTTATGTTTCTAGATACGGGTTTTCAGATTTCGTGATGTCTCTCCGACATAAATGCTTTTACAGTATAGCGATTTATTTAATAAGTATGAAAACCTAAATTGGTGCTTGATTTATTTTTCTTCCTTCTTATATGTAGGATTGTTTTGCGTGTGGTGGTAAGGATTTTACTATTAGGGATGGCTAATTTATTTACAAGTTTTGTATAAAGAGTGTTAGAAGGTAAGATTGTGAATTTTGTGTTGTTTTTAGAAGTGCTATCGGTGGTGTGTAGTTGTTTTGATTTGGGGATTTTGCAAGCTGCTTATCTAGCGTTGAAAATGAAATGATGTGGTCTAAATGAAGAAGACTAAATGTTTCTTCAATGTACTTCTCTTCACTCAGATAATCTACATACCCATACTTCATTCTTTGATGAAGCTTTAATAAAAGTGATACATTTAGATTGATAAATGTTTCCTGTTCCTTATTTATCAAATATATCGAGCGTTTGAGAGAAATCATGGGAACTTTGTAGTTTAAAAACAGGAGTTTAATGTTGCTTAACAGACGCTTAATCTGTAGCCAAATGGTATAGCACGTCAGGCTATATGACGGTTCCGTGTAGGATACAGGTTCGATTCCTCCAGGAGGACACATTTTCTTTGAGATTTCTGGGACATTCAGGCCGATAAATGTTGTTAACACTTTTTATTATCAACAGAGCATTTACTTAAATATTTGTATCTATGAAAATAACGTATAAACAATCAATCAATCAATCAATCAATATATATATATATATATATATATATATATATATATATATATATATATATATACGTATCATTGAATAAATTACAAACATTATGTCTGTCTATTTTGATCAGAGTCTAAGGCACAAGGCTAGAAATGCACTGTAACAGTGAGAATGACTTTTATTTCTCAAGTACTTGCCATCTCTTTCTGACATCATCATCAGAAAGAGATGCCAAGTACTTGGGAAATAAAAGTCATACATTTCTTGACTTATTTAATTGTAATATACGGAAAACATTCGTGAATATGAAAGGATTACGTTCAAAATAAGCAGACATAATGCCTAAAAGAGAATTTGCTGCCTAAATACACACGCACACGCACGCACACACACGCACATATATATATGGATCAACTTTGGACAATTTCTGACGGAATTTCCTCCTTATATGAGAATTATTCGTTATTTGGAAAAATCGATCAAAATGTCTGGGGTCTTTTTATAACATTTGTCTTATATATACATACATATATATATATATATATATATATATATATATATATATATATATATATATATATTAAAGCATTTTTATGTTTATACATTCTTTTTATAGATACAAATATTTAAGTAAATACTCTGTTTTATAATAAACACTATTAATAAATTCATCGGCCGGAATGTCCGAGAAATTTTCATAGAAAATATTCGTCCTCCGATATTGAATCGAACCTGTATCCTATGCGGAACTGTCATTTAGCCTGACGTGCCATAACCGATCGAGCCACGTAGTATCGTTCGATTAGCAAGGTCGATTTTACTGCTTTTAAACTTCAGTCTTCCATGAATCTCAAAGCGTATCTAAATGTAAACAAATGACGTCACACATTATGAAAAGTCCGACAATTATTTTAAAACATTTTTATGTTTATACATTCTTTTTATAGATACAAATATTTAAGTGAATGCTCTGTTTTATAATAAACAGTATTAATAACATTTACCGGCCTGAATATATATAGTTTAAAATTTCCCATATAGTTTTAAAATTCGGGGGATAAGACTGCAGGTGATATTTAACACTGATACTGCATTATTTTATCTGGAGTTGTTTTTTCAGCTTTAAAGGGTATCGAGGTTACATATATTCCAGTCGGAAGGCACATTTTTTTATAATGAACATTTCAATCATCTCTAGGCCGGTATGTATATATATATATATATATATATATATATATATATATATGTAAAATTTAAATAGATAAATGAATATAAACATAATAAATTAATAAGTAATAAATCATGTGTAAAACGAACGAGGCTATAAAATGGCTACAAATAACCGCATTTCGTTCCGCAATCATTTCTACTGAATAGCCTCGAGAATAATTTAAATCATAAACGTTACCGCCCACCCAATAATTGTATGTGTATTTACGTCTATAATGGAATTCTCTATCAATGTTGCAAACAGTGATGCAGTTGTCCGGGATGAAGTTGGGTGGGGAGCTGCTGTTTCCGCGGGTGCAAAGAGCTATGAAGAGAATAGAGTCCGGCGCGCCGTAGAGGCTAGACAAAGAAGCAAATACCCGTTGCCAAAATTCTTGCCGATCGCGCATTGGTTGTTTTAGCCATGTGCGGCGCCGTATTTTTCGCTGCAGACCGTCGCCATCAACGAAAAAAACATATATATATATATATATATATATATATATATATATATATATATATATATATAGTTGGGGGAAACAAATATTCGTACACATACAATTTTTTAATTTATTGTGTTTCCAACTAATGAATAAACATACTTTTCATATAATTTTCTGTACACAGATGTATAATAACTAAATATGCATAGAAAACAGAAAAAATAAAACCCATTTATCCATTTTAATGGGTGAAAATGCAATTTCAGATTTTAAAACATTTAAATTGCTTTATTTGATTATTCAAGTGGAATATTCTAGAATGTTCCACTAATGTAATGAGTAGTTATTTTAGCCTAAAAATATAAACAGAACATTCTGTAAATGATATTCGTGCAAGAAGTTTATCATCATGGCAAGAGGTAAAGAAATGACAAATTCGCAAAAAGAACTGACTGTTAAGCTCTCGAAGGAATGTAAAAGTTACAGTAAATCTCAGACAGCCTGAATATTCCATTTATTACCATTAGTTCATTCATTGCATGGTATAACAAAACCTCAAAACTGTTGAAAAGCAAAGAAGAACAGACGCTCCACGGAAGATTTCTTCAAGATCTTCGAGGAAATTAATACGTCAAATTAAACAAAATCCAATGGTTACTCGTCAAGAGTTGAAGGATGATTTGCTTTCTACAGAAATCTGTGTCACTAAACGGACAATAAGCAATGAAATTTGTAAGAACAATCTTATGTTACGCATCTCTCGGAAAACGCCACTGCTATTGAAAAGACGGAGATGTCAGGTTGGAATTCGTTCGTGAACATAAGGATAAGGAAAAATCGTATTGGGAAAGAGTATTATGAACAGATGGAACCAAGATTGAGTTGTTTGGACGTAATTCTAGAAATCATGTATAGAGGAAAGATGGCAACGCCTTCAAGCAAAAGAACACGGTTCTAACAGTGAAGATTGGTGGTGGCAGCACCATGGTCTGCAAAAGGTACTGGTAACATATCAGTAATAGATGGTAGAATGAATGCCGCAGCATATCGAAATATTTTGGAAGCAAATTTAATGATTTCGGTTGAAAATCTTGAACTTCCTCCTGATTGGATCTTCCAACAAGATAATGATCCTAAGCACACTGCAAAATCTACGAAGAAATGCCTGGGTGAAAATAATTTAAATATCTTAAATGGCTAAGTCAGTCCTTAGATTTAAACCCAATCGAGAATCTGTGGCGTTATTTGAAAAATCAAATCCAGTCGAGAACTCCAGCATCCCGGATTTGAAGATCGTATGCAAAGAAGAATGGAACAAAATACCAACAAAATTTAGCAAATCATTACTTGAGAAGAAGTTGGTTGGTGTAGAAGTGAATAATGGCCATTCTACAAAGTATTAAATGAAGATTATGTATTCTCTTTTGTATTGTAGGAATACATTTTTCACTCATTAAAATGAATAAATGCGATTTATTTCTATGAAATCAATTTCTTTTCTGTTTTCTATGCATATGTAGTTATGATGCATCTGTGTACAGTTAATTATATGAAAAGTATGTTGGAAATACAATAAATTAAAAATTTGCATGTGTACGAATATTTGTTTCCTCCCCCCACTGTATGTATGTATGTATACTGCGCAAGAGAATCTAAGCAAGATTAAAAGCCACACCCGCATTGTCCATTTTTGAGGATGGCTTTAATTCAAGTTCCAGCTATAATGTATTCGATTAGTGAAACTCTAAGTTTGAAACTAATGTGCTTATTAGCCTAATGTTTAAATGAAACTTTCGTTGTAATATGTTCAATGCATATGAGCAAAATTTAACTCTGAACTAAATACATCGACCGCGAAATTGGCGACGTCAAATGAACGCTTTTTCATTGTTAGGCTGCGAAATTATTGATTTATTGACATACATGCACACACGTACAAACGCACAGACACACAAACACATACATACGCACGCATCTATACCTTCACGGGCATACGTAAACACACACACACGCACACATATATATATAACTTTTTTATTTTTGCAGCAGATTTAAGGTCTTATTGAATGACCGCAGAAATGGTTTATTTTAATTTTTGGCGTGATGCATATTCCTTATTGACACCAGACTGGGTACCATGATAGGTAATTATCTAATTATAGATAATTGCCATAATTAGGTTTCGTATATTTATAACCCAAAACATGATTTGTTGGCATGCCGCTCCCTCACCACAACAACAATGACCAGAACAACAATGACCAGAACAACAATGACATCAACTGCAATTATAATAATAATAATAATAATAATAATAATAATGATGATAAAATTACCGTATATACTCGTGTATCATGCCACATTTGAAGACCTAATTTTGAAGCTAATTTTAAGGGGGTCGCATCAGACACGAGATTGACATTGACCAAACTATATAACAATTTACTGTAGACAAAAAAAGCATAGCTGTATTTAAAATAAACATGATTTTGATAAAATTGATATTTTACTTAACAATATGCAATAATAATGCATGTAATATTCACATATTAGTATCGTATTTTTAAAAATACAAACATAGCGAATACGCATCTTTTGTCTGCTTTCTTTATGTTTATAAAATGTTCAGCTCTTTCTTGTTTGGTTTTTTATCGATGTAAGCGTTTACGCAAAGAATATAGCGTTACTAACGATACTTTTATAATTCTCTTGTACGTCTTTTTTTTAAACTTATTTAACTAGAAGATGGGATAAAGAGAAAGAGGAAAAGAGCTTAGTCTAATGTAATTTGGTCTTTCAAAAAAGGAACTCGCAGCATACACGAGATATATGATAAAATAATTTTTACAAGTGAAAAATTGAGCGTGTTACATGAGTATATACGGTAAGTATACGCTTATCAAACTGGGTGTCACAATAGGGACATTGAGTTTCGATTATTTGAACCCCAGTATCACCTTGTTGGTGTGCTGTTCACCAAACCATTATTATTATTATTGTTAACATCCAAGCAAGATGACATATAGAAGAAAATGAGTAACTACCGACACCGTGGTTCGAGCATGACAATCTGGACTTATGAACATATGCCTTCCACTAGGTGTATAAATAGAGATGTCAGGCTACTGACCGGGGTGATTATTGAGTAACTATTGAGTGGAGCTATCCAGTTGAATTAGTGTGAATTATTGTGCGTTGATGATTTGGGGTTTTGGTTTAGGATATACCGGACGTTAAACCGACTCGCGCTACTAACAAGGTAGTCACTGAAAAGGTTAATTATCTTTGGTTGACTTTTACTTCATTGTTCTTGTTAAGTAATTATTTGCGGTTGTAATTAAATACTGTTTTATCTTAACATTGAAGTCTTGAGTTCTACTTAATTATGAACGACCACCGTACGTCAAAAAAACAAGGCGACAAAGCCACAAAATCACAAGGGGTTGCTGCGAATGAAAGAAAATGACAAAATATCAGTGAGGAGAAAAGGAAAATAAAATAACAAGATATTGTTGAGGATCGTAGTTTCAGAGACAAGAAGTGTAAGAGAAGAAACTGTTAGCATAGAACTTACGGTTACATCTATCAATTTCAGCTGTAAAATGATGAGACCTTTCCGCCAATCTAGTACTGCACTTAAATCCATAAATCTAGGTACCAAAGTGGAATGCTCTTTTGAACAATTACCATGTAAGTATTCATAGAAAAGGCGCAGAGATGCTACGTTACGGCGGTGGGAA
Source organism: Acanthosepion esculentum (assembly GCA_964036315.1). Taxonomy (NCBI): domain Eukaryota; kingdom Metazoa; phylum Mollusca; class Cephalopoda; order Sepiida; family Sepiidae; genus Acanthosepion; species Acanthosepion esculentum. The sequence continues at coordinate 23,876,602 of OZ038513.1, forward strand.
AAGGATCGAAGCTGAGATGCCAGGTAAGACCGATGACATTACTTATTTCGATTTTGCCAAGAATCTGGAGACGTGATATATTAGCAGGAGCACCAGACAAGATGTGGTATTAATATTCAATCCAGGGATGAATGTTAGACAGATAAACGTGCAAAACAACAACGAAAAGCAACAGCTATGATGATAATAATAATAATAATAATAATAATAATAATAATAATAATAATAATAATAATAATAATTGTAAGAGTTTTGTAAGTCGTTATCAGAACTCTGTGAACGATCATGGAGAATCTAGAAAAACAACTGATGAACTGCTCATGCCAGGATTTGAAACCCTCTCAACGGCAGCAGTATTAACAGCGAAAGAAGAAGAAGAAGAAGAAGAAGAAGAAGAAGAAGAAGAAGATGATGATGATGATGATGATGATGATAAAAAGTAGACGAAAAAGAAAATCCGAAAAAGAAGAAAAAGCAGAAGAAAGAAGTAGAAGAAAAAGTAGAAGATGAAAAAAACAGAAGAAGAAAAAGATAAACAGGAAAAGAAGAAGAAGCAGAAGAAAAAGATGAAAAAAGAAGAAGAAGAAGAAGAAAAACAGAAGAAAAAGAAAAACCAGAAGGAGCAAAAACAGAAAAAGCAGAAGCAGAAGAAGAAAAATAAAAACAGATGAAAAAGCAGCATCAGCAGCAGCAGCAGAAGAAGAAGAAGAAAAAGCAGAAGAAAAAGAAGAGGAAGAAGAAGAATAGAAGAAGAAGAATAGAAAAAAAAATAGAAGAAGAAAAAGCAGAAGTAGAAGAAGAAGAGGAAGAAGATGGATTTTAAGTGATGATAGACAGAGACGAAATATATAAAAAAAATTTAAATTAAAATATTAAGTACAAAAAGAAGAAAGAAAGAAAGAATGTATGGAAGGAAAGAATTGAAGAATGCAAAAAAGTTCTAAAAGCGAGAAACGAGGCAATGTCAATCAGAAAGACCCAGTGGTGACCATGACTTTATTTGTCGAGTAGGAAAAGCAGAATGAGTTTGGCGTCTAAAGTCATGCACTCAAACGAATATTTACTTACGTATATACTTATTTGTGTCCGGTAGACAGGTGTAGCCAGGTGCACACCTGGCCATCGAGAGAGAGAGAGAGAGAGAGAGAGAAAGAGAGGAGAGGAGGGGGGTCAATTTCAACTCCAACACGTACACCTACTGACCGCACCAGAAAAGCAGGTCTTAAAAGCTTTCCCGAAATAAAGCTCTCTCTCTCATTTACACACCTCGTTTCACTTTCACTCTCTCTATTTTTCTCTTCTTCCTCTCTCTCTTTATCTCTTCATCTCTCAGTTCTTGGCGTCCTATGTCATTTTCGTAAAGAAAATAGACACGTTAATGAAGTATTAGACTCGAAAGCTAGAAATAACAGAGAAGAAAAAGAAAATGAAAAAGGAGAGGGAGGAAGAGGAAGAAAAAAAAGAAACGGAAAGAAAAAGAAAGAAAGTGTAGAGAGATGGAGAGAATAAAAAATAGAAAGGAGAAGAAGAGAAACAAATACAAGATCCAAGGGGCAGAAAAATGAAAAGAAAAGTGAAAATACAATTACAACAACAATTAAAAACTGCTTCCTAGGACAATAATAAGAAAAATTGCCTCCAGGCGACAACCTTTGTTTCACTTGTTCTATCTATCTATCTATCTATCTATCTATCTATCTATCTATCTATCTATCTATCTATCTTACTCAGTTCCTATCTATCTCTCAATTTTACTCTGTTCATATCTATCTATCTATCTATCTACCTATCTATCTATCTATCTATCTATCTATCTAATTTAATATATGTCTATCTTAGTCGGTTTCTCTCGCTCTTAGCTTGTTCCTATCTATCTGCTGAAACGATTATTCAAATTCAAAATACGTTTTTTCCCTTACATTTTTACTATTCGCTCACTCCATATTTTCACTGACGATTGGTTCATTCCATCAGAGAGCAACAACTTAATCCCACGATTATTATCTAAAGGGAATTTAGAGAGAGGGAGAGAGATTGGAGAGAGAGAGAAAGACAGAGAAAGAGAGAAAAACCAATTTAAAGACGACAGATGGCCCAATGCCAACACCATCAAACTTGGCACAATCTCCTTCACTTGCGGTCAATGGGGTGAAGTTGGTAAAATAAATAAATAAACACGACGAAGCCTCAAATGGTGAAAATTGACGATAGGATTTCAACTTTTTGCTTTTGGTCCAGGTATCTGAAAAGCAAAACAAATTACGATTAAGTTTATATTTTCATTTTTATATGCGACGTTCTATTTTCAAGTGATAGTATTTTTAGCTCTGTAATAGTTCGGTACTAAGCGCTACACCGGTGAATTGTGGTTTGCAATTAAACGGGTAGTCAGTTATTAACTGCTTGACATTCCCTTGCTCCCCCCACCATATATATATATATATATATATATATATATATATATATATATATATATATATATATAACTTTTTAAATTTTGTTTTATAAAGGCTTTTACATTTAAGAACGTTCATAGATAGTTATGAGGTGGGCAAAGTGTCATAATTCAAAGTCTGCCAAAAAGTAAACGGGTAATATTCAAGGCTTGTTTTAAATGAATATTTTTGGGATTGTTATGCTATGAGATGGACGTATGTGTTGTACATCTTCAAAAACATGATTTTCTTTTGATTTTTCAACATATTGGTGGTTGTGTATGTTGGCTTGGTTTCAGGAAAGGTGAGATTGGGGAAAATCCGGATCGTAGATTTATAATCTGATAAGATTCGATGGTGGCACTCTCTAGAATCACAATATTAAAAAAAAAATAAATAAAGACTCTTCAACATTACTCGCTGACTACATTTTGTCAGACTTTCAATAATGCCACTTTGTTCCCTCCTCATGGTTTGACTGACCTTCCAACCACCTGAGGAACGTTCTCAAACATATATATATATGTACATATATATATATATATATATATATATATATATGCATATACATATATAATGTCATTCGCAGACAGTACTGTTTTGCAGCTCCCCAGTGCGTCTAGACAGCCGAATGCCTCAAACCCAGATCGAAACCTAACCGATTTGGTGTCAGTCTGAGTTTTACCACTGAGTCATCTTCACTCGACTGAAAGAGTTAGCCAAATCTAGCGTATTGCTTTTACAAACGTAAACAAAGGTCAAGCAGCCATAGTGCTCCATTCATTTTACTGAAGAGCTTCGCATTTACGCAGGTGACCGTTGTTTTTAGAATTAGCTTGTTATCCAACAGTGCTCAAATGAAAATATATTTTCAAGAGCTAAATTAGGTCATTCGCAGACATGGTCAGAGTTGAATCGGGCCAGGAAACAATAGTATTAAAAAGTGCTCAATACACGTGAAAAAAAAGTATAAGCAAAACTAAAAAAAGTAACACGTAGAGCTTTTAACTTTAAAAATCAGGAAGTCAATTAAAATACGCGACTATAGTTTCGATCTGACGTTATAAGTATCGCCCGAAGAGACCATAAGGTCGAAACCATAGTCGCGTATTTTAATTGACCTCCTGATTTTAAAGTATATATATATATATATGTGTGTGTGTCTGTGTGCGCGCGCGTGCGTGCGTGTGTTTGTGTGTGTGTGTGTGTGTGTGTGTGTGTGTGTGTGTGTGTGTGTGTGTGTGAAAATGCTACGTTTTGGGAATTTTAATAAAAACGTGATATGCGCACGCGTAATTCAAAATTGTAATTGATTGATCGTAATAGTCTTAAAATTCAGTTATATTTTTCACTTGAATTTTTACCCGTGAGTGACGACAACCATTAATGCCAGTCCCTTGAAGAGAATACTGAAGCAACCGACACCAAACATTAATAGAGAATATTGTAGTTCAGTGCGTCAATGCGTAGGACTGAAAGGCTACACCTTGCGACCCACTTTGCGACGACCGTTCCTATGAGCAGACGTTCTACTCATACCGGGTGGAAGAGGGCCACGATCGCCTACCTCCTGAAGGAACACGGCACATAGAAAAAAGAAGTATCAGGTTGCATCGTGTAAGAACCCACGGAACATAAAGCTTCGTAAGGTGTGGCTGTACTTGTGTGTACAATTTGTATTTCTTTAAGACATGGGCTACCAAGAATCCCTTCAATAAGTCTATCGGACCTTTTCCAATCAACCTGAGGGCTCCAACTACAACTAGAATTATTGATGCCCTCATGTGCAATATTTTTGAGATTTCCACTTCAAGATCCTTGTATTTTGATAGTTTTTTCAAGATCTTCAAAGATCCATTACAATCTGCAGGAACTGCTATGCCAATAAGAAAGTACATTCTATTCTTGTGGTCTTTCATCACGATGTCTGGGCGATAAGCTTTGATTGTTCAGTCTGTGTGTATTGTAAAGTCTCAAAAATTGTTACAGGTCCTACCTCTGTAATCGGATCTGGGTGATGTTCATACCAGTTTCTTTCAGTATCCTTCTCGTGATAGTTACATATTTTCCAGTGCAGATATTGGTCCAATCTATCATGTCTGGTTTTATATTTAGTAGATGCTTACACTATGCAACCTGATACTTCTTTTTATGTGCCCCTTTAGGACGTAGGCGATCATGGCCTTCAACTTCCCCCTATCCCTTGTGGCTCTCAACAGGTTTTGTGTTTCTGCCAACTCCCCCAGACCACGCTCCGCCATACTAGATGATCAATTGTTTCCGGATATTTATCACAGAATCTGCACTTAGGATCAATAAAATTTTTCAATATGTGTGTTTGGTAATTTATTATTATTATTCCTCTGACGCAATCTTGGACTCAGTCCTGGAAATGAGCTAATTTAAGTTACATGTATGTTTGTCTTTTTCTATGTACCGTGCCCCTTCAGGATATCGGTGATCATGGTTCTCCATAACTATACTTTATAGCTCTTAATTAGGTTTGTCTTTTTGCTATTTCTCCCAAATCGTGTCCTCTCCATTTACACATTTTTCTAAGATAGGTTACTCACTGCCGTGTTTCCATTCTCCTTAAAGTTTCCTCGTTGCTAATATAAATCGTAACCGTGAATATAAGTTTCACGTGCAATGTGATTCGCAAACGCTTCAAAAGGCAGTTGCTCGAATCGTCTGTGGATCGCTTTGCACGTGAAACTAATAACCACGATAAGGTTGCCTTTCTTCACTCTTCGCATATATATATATATATATATATATATATATATATATATATATATGCTTGTGTGTGCATGTCTTAGCAACATTTGCCTTAGTTCCTGCCAGCAGACAACCTCTTCTTTCCGATTTCTAATGCTTTTCCATCATAAAAGAATTAGCCATGCATTCACATTATGCATATAATAACCCCATTCTGTTAGGAATGCTTGAATTATTTTTCGAACACTGACAATCCTTTGTATTTTGACTTGTGGTGTATTTATATGGTTTAAATTATGAGCAGTAAATTTACATTATGCGCCCTTAGTGCTTGCATTAATTTCTAACCTCTGACAATCTCTTCCTTCGTGATTTTCAATATATTTCTATTAAAAACCGTTAGCAATGTATTTACATTGGATGATTCTTTATTCTCGTATTATACACTGGCTACAGGCAATCGATTCCTGTTTTATTTTCAATGCATTTCTATGGTAAAATAAGAGAATATCAATTCGATAACCTACACCATATGTAAAGCTTGCTTCCCTTCTGACCGTAGATCTTGTCGTTTTCCTCCTTTGCAACACTGTTTACACACCGAGTACTGAACGTTTTACTAAAATAGATGTCAAGAAGAAATTTCAGAATTTGCATTTTGATTATCAATATCCACTTTTGAAACTTAATGTTGCTATGGGGATTTGTTTTTATAGGCGTGTGAAGCAATCTATTTTTGCTCAGTTAATATACCAGTTTATGATATTTTATAAATAAGTTAAAATAACGATTAAATCAAACAAACTTAAGCATTTTTAAGTGGGAAACATATCCACCAACGTTGTTTATCAACTTGGAGTTATCAAATTTCATGTAAAGAGCAAGTTTCATTTGCATTGGAATATAAAAATTACTTTTGTGAGGGTCAATTATCTCCTTTCTACTCTCTTGGAGATCACTGAAGTTAATCATTTGCAAAGATTTGTACTCATTTCAGAAAGTTTATCATAGTAGTACTAGTAATTTATGCACTAAAAGTACTGTGATAATTTATGCTTTTACTTACTTTCTCTTAACGCCGCTGTTACAATTCACGTAATCATCAGATCGAGAGAATATATATATATATATATATATATATATATATATATATATATATATATATATATATATATATATGAAATGTTGTACTTAAACCAATTTTACATACATATTTTTTCCTAAATGAACTCCTTCACTATCTGAACAGTAGGTTATAATGATGAATATTTAAGTTTTACATCGGTGAAATCTCAATCAGTGCCTGATGGTTACCACGTGTATGAAACTCACAGTTGTACCAAACAGTGACGAACAAAATGTATTTTTATTATTATTGTAATTATTTTTATTATTATTAGTAGTAATAGTAGTGGTGTATATATATATATATATATATATATATATATATATATATATATATATATATATATATATATGAACATAATAAAATAGGCAGCATATATTTACATTACAAAGAGTCAATCATAACAAGGTATGATTGACTCTTTGTAATATATATATATATATATATATATATATATATGTATATTTTGAATATATATATATATATATATATATATATATATATATATATATATATATAAAGACAAAAGGAAAACTTACCTAAGCCGACGCATTTAGTCCTCTGAGTGTCTTTATCAAGAGGACGAAACGCGTCGACTAAGATAAGTTTTGCTTTTGTCTTTATTCATATTGTCTTTTTACAGAGATATTTTATCTGAAAATTCTACTCACACACACACACACACACACACACACACACACACACACACACACATATATATATATATATATATATATATATATATATATATATACATATATATATATATATATATATATATATATATGAACAAGCGTAGTTTGTTTTGTTAGTTTTATTATATATTTTTTTAATTTTCGAATAAGGTGACTCACATCCAAGTGAAAATTGTGAATAAATTCTCCAACATTTGTTTCTCGACCGTTATTATGAGGAACTAAATCTAGTTAGAATCGTAGATGAAAATTTTGTTAACTATATTCGCAACCAACTCACAAACAATAGAATGGGCCACACTAAGTCAGTTGTTGACTGTTTTATCTGTGAAGCAGTTGGGGTCGGGGCATGATCAACTAGAATTGTCTTACAAAATTTCAACAATGGGACTTTATAAATTTCTTGGAGCTATACAAGATTGGATTTTACAACTCGTAATGTAGAGTGCAAAAATGTAAAGAGCTTTATTCTTGTTATATAGGAATAAAGTGTCGCTGCCGACACTTCAGTTTGAACATAGATCGTCATTGGGCAAACACAGGTGATCCCATTATTGAATTAAGTAGACCCTGGGACCATCGAGGAAACGCTTATATGGGAGGTAGCGTGTGTCGTTATTTCTATTCTATCCTCTATTACTATTCTGATCGCTATTTATACTCTATCCTCTATTACTATATGGACCGCTATTCTCTACTCTATTCACTATACTATTTCTCTATTCGGATCACTATTCGGATTACTATTCGAGCGAGTATTATTCGAGGGCTTCGGACACCAGCATTGTTCAACGGCGTACTATCGTTGCATCTCCGATTACAAAGTCTCTACTATAACGAGCATTGCGAAAGAGACAACGAGTAATCGTTGGCATCACAAAAGTTGCAACGAGTGTTCACTGACATGACAAAAATTCTGTATCAATAGATGCACATAAATACGCAAGAGAATGTGGGGGAAAACTTGAAAAATAGCCGTAAACTAGATACAACTGTCGCAAATACATCAAGAAGACTAGGCCGATAGTAAATAGAAGAAAAATGGAGTCCAAAGCCTCTACATAGCCTGTTCTTCGTCCGAAGTAAAAATGCTGATTTGGATCAATTCACAACCCACCAGTGCCTAAGGGATTCAGGACTTAAGATTGAAACTGAAGCGCTCATTCTTGCTGTAGAAGACCAGAGCCTGCGTACACGCTTATCTTGCAAAATAGTACAAACCCAAAATGTAGGTTTTGTGACCGATACGCTGAAACTGTTGATAAATTTGTCTCAGGATGCTTAATACTAGCACCAAACGAGTACAAAAACCTTCATGACAGGATAGGTCAATATCTGCATTGGTAGATTGTTGTATAGCACCTCTGTGGGGTGGTCTTGGACGACAGTGTTCGCTCATATGTTGTATCTTCTCTCACTTGTCTTCTCCCGGCCGGTGATCGCTATTTGTTTTGGTTCGAAGATAAAAGAACTTCAGAACAGGGAATTTTGACCTTTTACTATTTTATTAACGTCGACGTATACATCTTTAATGCAGTGGGATCGCTCTCTCATCCGCCTGGGGAGTAAGTTCCCAGATACCAAAGTACCACGCCTACATTACACGACGGTTTAAGAACAAACTCATCAAAAACCCTTTATTTATTTCTATCATTCCTACGCTCGTTCAGCCAATCATAATCGTCTTCCTTGTTTTCTCAAAGTAATAGTCTGCTAAATTATTATTTAACAAGATGTCACCACTACTTGATAAAACAGCTGCAAACTGGTATGAGAATCATCCTGACTCTATAGTTGAGGAAGCAGATGTTACCATCCTCTGGGATTTAAAAAAATTGTATTTGTATTTCTAAAATACAATAATTAAATATTTGATACCATGGATTTCAGAAGATTCGTCCTCATGCGAAATCTTCCTCTGGGGAAAGATAAATAAATAAACAAATAATCAGTTGACAGTCGAATTTGAGTCTCATCTGATAAATTGTCATTAGCCATCACAAACAAATAAAAATAAGGGAGGATTCGAGTACTTTTTTTTCACTCGACTGTCAATTAACTATTTACAAATTAGCGAGAGGGCGAGGGATTCCTTCTAAAAGGAATTTCTCCGATCATATATTTTCAGTGAGAATTGTTTCCTCTTAGCGAACACACGACCTGAAACTGCTACAAAGTAGCAAACGAAACAAAATTAAATTCACCCCCGCACTCATTTTCTCTTTCAATGGCAACTATTTAGTCGAGTTCTATAATAACGACAATGAAAACGTTTATATGAGATCTCCTCTTTAATATCGCGATAACTTTTCTCATAGTTTAGTATCACTACTAATTAACCCATAGCCGGAGGGAGAAGCGATGGATTCATACCTTTCCCAAGGGTATTTGCTTGTAAGGGAATACAAGGGAATAAAACAAATGGGAATCGGAACTCGGCTCTCCGATTAACAATTTCGCGCCATTATCCATTACACCACCCGCACATCCAAGCACGTGGTATTTCCAAGCGGTCACCCATCTAGGAACTGGCCAAGTTCGACGTTGCTTAAATGCTCATGCACATGACAGAGATGCAACTGAGAGATGATAAACTTTATCATTTCTCAGTTGCATCTCTGTCTTCGGGTAGAGTGAGACTCGGTTGTGTCTATGTCCACGGACAGAGACGAATCTGGGAAAATATATATATATATATATACAGAGAAGTGCCCGGTCCCTGGGAAAACCTGCCCGCTGCCAGCTTCCTGAAGCTGTACCTCCTCTGCATTATTGCACTAGGGAGGGTGGATCGGTAGTCATAACGATGCAAGCACAAACGACAGTTGCGGGGTCTTGGGGAATTTTTGTCCTTGGTCCGGTTCTACGCGCTCGGGTTCCGCACGTTAAACGCGACCGTTTCAGTGGGGAGACGGGGTAAATGTCAAATGGTTATATCCTTCTGACTTCAAGGCAAGAAGGAAAAAGTGCATCTGTAAAACTAAGAACTGTCCATTTGTATCGATTGAGAAGAAATCCCCGCATGCATCTGTTGGATTTATCGATACATTTGAGGAGGAATATTTTGAGAAGACATTCCCAGAAATTGGAGCCAACAAATTAAGACGATAATTTATCAGCAAAGTGTCGATAGCTTCCGTCAGTAATAAAAGGAGCTTTTTTGTATCGCTCACATGATTGTGTCATGTGATCTGGATAGGGAAGACACATCTCATTCAATGAAATTTCACTTCAGAAACATATTTCCTATCTTTCTAAAGAATGACAGGCCGACATGACTCATTGTCCGATGTGACAAACAAGGTCACGACACTTACACGCGGACCAGGAAAATACTCATTCATTGGTCTCCGACAGAAATTATTCGCTATCACCGTGCGTAACGGAAACGTTCTTCTACTCTCAGTTAGAGAGTTTGATCCGACTAAAAACAAATTAAATTTTGCAATAAAGAAAAGAAATCATATCGTTTATCATGTAGCTATTTTCAATATCTCTAGAACCGGTTGCGTGGCTTTGGTGTAACCTTGCAAACAAACCGAGAGGACCTTGTAGCGCATGTGTGAACATATGCACTCCCGTAGTGCCACGTATGAAGACGCTCTTGAGTGAGTCTGTGTTCTGTGTGATTATCACAGGCAAATTGACTGAGTGGATAGATCTGTCAATCTGTCCTTTAACTCCACTCTGGATATAGAATCCAGATTTGAATCTGTGCGACTTTTGGACATCGCAGTTGATGGGGAAGAGATTTTAGACTGAAGACGACATTAAGGAGAAGAAGATGAGGTGACGCATTATAATTCGTCTGTTCACATGTTAAGGTCATAGTATTCTCAGTGTCCTTCTGTTGAAGCACGCACCTGTTGCCTCAAGTCTACTTTTCATCTGAGAGAAAATTCTCCAACATCCTCTGTCTTATAGGGGGATAGATATATATAGGGTGATATTGTTATAGTCCAATATCCTCGCACCACGGTTATGGTCCAAGGTTAGGACCAAGGAAGAACAACACGAACGCAAGAGTAGGAATAACAAAGATATATTAAACAGAATAATAATAATAATACAAGAAGTTGAAGGTGTTAGTATGACTGTCAGTCTGGTTTGGAGTGAACTACTATTGTCTCGATTCGAATCCGTCTCGACTTGTTACACTTCCGTTCTATCTTGAGAGGCGCAGTCTTTATAGTGTCAGGAAGAGTTCATTGTATCGTTACAGGTCAGATCCCATAACACACACACACACACACACACACACACACACACACACACACACACACACACACACACACACATATATATATATATATATATATATATATATATATATGGGGTAGTTGATATATATAGGGGTTTGATATTTCATCGCGTTTTAATACTCTTTTCTTTGTTTTTATCGAAATTTTCCTGTTACTTTAAACTTTGATTCGATTTGGGAAATCATTTCCAGCTATTATAATGCGCCTTCGGATTTCTGTGTCACATTCTTTGTCATTTGTTAAAGAACTCCCCAAATCGCACTTACCTGTTCTTCTTAACTTACAGTAGATTCAATAGAAGAAGCACAGAAAGCATTACCAAAATGAACACAAAGGTGTCAGGATTCCAAATCTCCTCCTGCGAAAGGTCGACTTCCTTTTAAACTGATTGGTTTTTCAAACAACATTTCTTTTTCAGTAGAACTCTACCTCTACACATTGCTCACGGCCATTGCTTTCGGAGATCCGGCAGCAATATCCTCTGACGCCACACCTCTAGATTTATTGGGGGCATCAAGAAAGCGCTTTAAAGCAGAAAACCAATTTTAGTAAAATCTAACTTTTAGATTTCTGTCGTCTATTTATTTCTTATAAATATTCGTCATGTTAAATTAGTTATAGAGTTTTACGATTTTCCGTGAACCTTTGTTATCTGTAAACTTACTTAGACTTTTCAGTTAACGTGATGAATATTTACGAGCGTCTCTTAAGTTACAAATTTTGAAAAAAATTAACATTTTTACTTTTGATTATAAGTATTTTCATTAATAAAGTCCGTCGGAGGACGAAACGCGACGGCGAACATAAGTCTCCCTTTTGTCTTTATTCATATTGTTCTTTTACTGATGTAATGTAATTATATCTGAAAATTTTACACACACATATGTGTGTACGTGTGTGTTTCCGACAGTGTGAAATGACAACGAAAATAAATATTTAGATGAAAGCAAAGAAAAGAGCGCTGAATTGCTAAATTATATCAATTTTCCCACATGTCTGTGAAAGCGGCAGGTTCGAAGCGACTGATATATGCTTCTACAGACAGATGTTGAGAATGGCATGCACTGAAAATCTGATCAACAAGGCAGTTTTAAGCAAAACCGGAAAGGAAAGGAAGAGCTTACATAATTAAAATGAGAAGTAGTTATTTATCATTTTGAAGACACTTTACATAAAAATATATGACTGTATATATATATATATATATATATATATATATATATATATATATATATATATATATATATATCAGTTTAGGCGTTTGAAAACGAAGAAAATCGACAATCGGCTCTACAAAATTAAATAAATTTTATTATTGAGTTTTTATTTTCTTTCAAATTGAAAGAAAAGAATTACAAAGATCCCTTACGGACCAACTTCACAGAAAAAATATTTTTTATTATCTTTCTTTACAATACAACCGAATTAGTTGCATTAGTATGATAGAAGAAATACAATGTGCCTACATAACGATAGTGGCACGTACTTACATTGATTTAATATGCGTGTAATTTTCGAGTAGCAGAAATAAGCAGTCTGTGAACGATAGCTGTATTAATACTACTGCTAAAATTTGTGTTGACAATAACTCGCTTGGTATGTTCCAAATGTGCTTAATTTAACATCCCTTTCTAATAAAATATGCTCAAATAAATATGCGGAAGGTTTTTGAGAATTCAGCTTGTCCACAAAAACGAAAAACCAACCATGGTTTATGGAGAAACTGAAAAGTGAATAACATCACGAATGTTTATAAGAAATAAAAAGACTCCAGAAATCTAAAAATTAGATTTTACTAAACTCAGAATTTATTGGTTAATAAATATTTTGCCAATTTTTAAATATCTATTTTTAGGTGGGAAAAAATTGTTGATCATTTTTTGAAGTGATCCTACAAACTTTTATAACAAGCCATAAACATAGTTGTCTGAAAACAGGTCTCAGCGCGTTTACAAATAACGTCGCTAATTGGTTAATATATGTGAATGTTGAAATTCAAATCGGAGTCGATTTTGTGTTAATTTTGAGTTTTAGTAATATAGCTTAAATTTAATGCACTTTTCTACAATTACTTAACTTTCGCAGTGGTTCGCAGTTCGAGTGGTTAGAACGGTCACATTCTGTCAATGAGACTCGGGTTCGAATCTCACCATGGTCGATTTGTCAGGAAGGAGACTTCTTGATGTTATCGGACTGGAGGGGTCGATATCAGCGTGTGGCACCTTTGGAAGGTGCCTGAAAACCAACCACGAGTTGACCCAAGATTTGTGAGTAAAATTGGGTAGACGGAACCCTTGTGTGCTGTCGATAGCTGGGCTAGCACGGAGTCACAAGTCATCGTGCATTGATCAAATTGTTGATCACGCTAGATAACACGCTGTTTCCCAGAAACTGTAACTAAGGTCTGCTCGGCATAGTTGCAGTATAAATCAGGGGTGGGCTCTGTGGGCTCTGTGGGTGTTGAATAGACAAAAATGCGCCTGCAATAGGGATTGGCTATCCGCCCTAGAAGACAGGTATCCTCGAATACGAGGGGCGAGCTATACATATATACATACATATGCATATATATAATGAGGAAAAGTAGGCTGTACAAACATACTTAACACTCACAGGGCGTATAAAATGCAGGTGGTACAGAGGAAACAAGGAGTAACGTACCGAAAAAGTTTATGCGAGTGGATGCCAGAGCGTAGAGAAAGAAAAATGATAAAGTCAAACATTACTTAGATCTGCAAAAGAAGTTGAGAAGAACTATTATCACCCAGGTCCTGTAGGGACGCGTCACGTAAGTAAGAAGTTCTAACGGTAATATATACCAGTTTGACAGGCTATCTGCAGACTGGAGACGACCTCACGACAGATCACGCAGTCACTGGAAGTATGTCGACAGCCAGAAGCCCCACAAGATTAATATGACGCTGAAGCATGTTCCGACGCTCTGTCAAGTCCATGAGATCTAGAGGGACAAGCTGGAGCCCATGGGCTGAAGGTTGATCTCGTGGGCATGAGATTTAGCAGCGGTGGTCTATCCACATGCCCAATTAAATACCTAGTCTCTTCATATCCCCGATCTTCAAATCCAATCACTTTCTTCCTTTCCTTCTCTTTCGGAGACCTAATATAGTGCCATCGAGGGGTCGAACTGGTCCGATTTTGTACCCAATGAGAACCTCCCCCGGAGAACAGACCAGCCGAGCAATCCCCCACACCAACGCTCAGCCCAGTGATCGCTGGCACAGTCACGTTCCACGACGACCTGATGACCACCGTACCAGTCATCTACCGGTTTGACCGGCCATCTGCAGACTTGAGACGACCTCGTGGCAGATCACGCAGCCACTGGAAGGACTTCGTCCACCATAACCTCCAGCAGTTTAATCTGGCGCTACAGGATGTTCCGACGCTCTATCAAGATTGTGAGAACTGAAGGGACTCTCGTGGGCTGCACACCTTCGTCGTATAAGATTTAGCAATAGCAGGTGCAGCAGTAGTATTCGGTCGTCTGTTGCTACACTATCCAAACAGCTAAATTTCTCCACCTGAAAGTTGCGGTATTTTTGTATGTTTCGTTTCTCAATGGGTAACGAAAAATGCAAAAAAATATACGAAAATAGATATAAATGAAATAATCTCATGTCAATATATACGATGGCCCAAAGGTTGGAGGTCACCCCCTGGATTTCGGAGAATCGTCTAAAAATTTAAGGTTGCGTGCTGAAATCATGGGCCCAATTCTTTAATTCGATAAAATCTCTGGTAGAGAAAAAAAAAAAAATAAAAAGGTTCGCCTAGCCGGATTGTTAGCCCGACCCGAGCTAAACAGGTGGTGGACTTAGCACCTTGGTAGCCAACTATGTGGTGTCCTGGCCTGTCGATATGTACATGACCGCACTGGTGCAAATTAGGCTAATGAGATTGCCATTCACCAGCCGGGGAACTCCTGACTTGCTACCTACACATATTGTCCGGTTGGTTGATGCCGTTTCCAAGTCATATGTCAGTTCGACCCGCAATCTGCAAACTGGAGACGACTTCGCGGGAGACCATGCAACCGCTGGAAGTATGTCATCCGTCAGAACATTTAGCAGATTAATCTGGTACTGGAGGATGTTCCATCACTCTGCCAAGACAGCGAGAACTGGATATGCAAGGTGGCATTCGTGGGCTGAACGCATTCGTGGCATGAGAGTTAGCAGCAACAGCAGCAGCCAAGATATTATGGTGAGACGTCTGAAAATATGAGTAAAGAAAAGACAAGAAATTACCATTTACTTATGACATATGATTATAGAATGATAAGCGGCGACTTCAGGAGTCGGGCTAATTGGGAGGAGCCAGAGTAGTCCAGTTGCTAATTATATCTGTTTCAAAGCAATAAAAATCTCTAAGGAATTTTTTTTTGCTTTGGAACATTCGTTCTTGATGTTGGTTGCATCCAAAGTAGTGATATGAACCTTCAAGGATAAAATAATATCGAATTGTTTTAATTTAGTGCATTTATAGCTTTCTTTTAACTTCATATTCTAAAATGATGATTTAAACAAATTTTGCTGCAAAATGTTCAGAAGAATTTTACACGAAGGAAAAAAAAATGTGACCAGCAATTCAGAAAACTGATCACAGGATCCCAAATTTGCAGACCGACATGGCCAAAAAGAAAGTATTTTTATTGGTAGGATTCGGGTGAACAGATTTCTAGCAGGACTATCAAAAATGATCTTGAGAAATCTCAGACGATTTGTTTTTCATAGAACACCTTTCGTACGATCACCCATGTTAAGCAACGTCGAGCCTGGTCAGTACCTAGATGGGTGACCGTTTGGGAATAACAGGTGTTATAAGCTTGGAATCACGGTTGGTGTAATGAATAATGGAATGGAATTGGAAACCGGAGAGCCGAGACGTGTCAGTCAATAATTCTTATCTTCAAAACAAACTTACAATCTTAAAATATTTACTGGCTTTAAATAACCTGCAAAGGGTTGATAAATAGTAATAACACAAAACAATCAATCAACTTTAATTATTTAAATTCATTCTTTCGGTTCATTATAATTTTAATGTAAAAAGTTCCTTATAAAGTAAAAAAGTACGTTATAATTTTAAAGTAAAACGTTCCCTATAGTTTTAAAGAAAAAAAGTTCACTATAATTTTAATGTAAAAAAAAGTTCATTATAATTTTCAAGTAAAAAAGTTAATTATAATTTTCAAGTAAAAAAGTTCAAAATAATTTTGCACTGAAAAAAATTTCCAGTGTAAAAAAAACCTCTAAATATGCACTTGCGCGTGTTTCTATGAATATTCTGTGTGTGTGTGTGTGTGTGTGCGTGCGTGCGTGTGTGCGTGCGTGTGTGCGTGCGTGTGTGTGTGTGTGTGTGTGTGTGTGTTTTCTGTCGCGATTCGGACAGATAAGGAAAAGAGAAATATACGTCCGTAAATCAAATATTACCTTTTTCTTTCAACTTCTTTGTTTTTAGATCTCGACTGAATTCATTTTCCCGTTCAGTATAACATCGGTTTCAAACCCGGCGTCCATTTTCCAGCCTCCCCATGAAAATATTTTCACGAAAACCCTTATCGGCTCACTTTCGTATTCGAAAGGTAAACAAAGCAATTTCTAAAGAGTTAACAGATTTATATGTCTCACACACACACACACACACACACACACACACACACACACACGCACACACACACACACACACACATTATGCATGTTTCATTAAAAACGACAGACATGGTACGACGATTAAGCTTTTTATTTAATTTTTCTTCTGTTCGAACAAGTGTTTTCTTTTTTGAACAAAGAGTGTGTAGAAACTGTCCAAATCATAGATAATATTCATTCGCTGTAATTTTGACTTTGCTGTTTTTTGTTATTTTTGAGGATAAGGTTAACTGTTTAAAATTTTTTTTGTAGTAGATAATTAATTTGATTTTTTTTTATCGGCACACTTATCTGACCACATCAGAAACATACTAGTAGAAAATAGGAATATGATAACCTCATCCACATGTAAAAAAGATTTTAAATAATGGAAGCCTTAATAATAAAAAAGAAAAAGCCAACACTTAATAATATTAACTAGGAACACGGCCACAATGTGCTAACAGTGTTCGGAAAATAAAACATCTCTATAACACTAAAAACATACACACAACGCACACACCCAATTCAATTGAAAAAATAAAATCATCTTTTTTATAATCGCTAAAAGTATAGCCGAAAGCTCTCGGAATTATAGAACGTTTGGACAGTTTAGCAAAGAGCATGCTTCTTCGAACATTGTGGACTGGCGCTACATAATCATCAACAAAGAACTGTACCAAATAACAAACATATTACTTGAAGACTACCAACAGCAGCAACAAATAAGATGGATAGCACATGGAACTCGAATAGAAAAATAACAATAACATAATCAAGATGTTGACGTTCCACACGACTTAAGACAAAAGGTTAGGAAGGAAACCCCTCATCAATAACAGTTACCGAACTTGAGAAACTATGTTCCCAAAAGTTGTTTTAAGAGAAAGAGAAATATTTTAAAAATTTCGACCGAAAGTGACACTAACGACCCGATTAATTAATACCAATTGTTTCCTTGTAGGGAAACGGTTAATATTACCATATATTTGAGGTTGTAACGAAAGTAATATCCGATTATGCGACCGAATTCCTTAAACAAGATTTAGTGAAGTTTAAATTACGAATTATGTTTTCGTCGGCGAGTTTTTTTCATTTTAGGCTTTCATATTTTATCATTATCGACGTTAACTTCTGGAGACACTAACAAAAGAAAATTCAATACTTTAAATTTTCTTTCAGTAATAAAATAAATTTTGATGACGCATTACGTTTTAATAAGAAGAATTTATGTTCTCTCCCGCTCTTTTTAATGAGAAAAAGTTTTAATCAGTACAAAGGCTGTTCGTTACTCCTATTAGCAATAGAATTAACAGAGAGGAGAAAGGAAACGCAGGGTTCATCCGCTTATGTAAATACTAACCTCCAATCTTTTTTCTTTCTTGAATGGACTCTTATCCTGCACATAATAAATGCATTTACTCTTATCTTTTGAATTCTGTCACTGTAATAAAGGAAACAAAACGTTTTTTTTTATTTTTTACAACGAACTCGTCAATCCCATATTTTTTGCGTCAAATGATAAGTTGTGGCTTGTGTAGTCTTGTTTAGTTCTTAAATTGGTCAAAGAGTATACTGTTCGATCGGTCAGTTTGATATTTGACACAGAGTCACATTTGTCTGGAAATAAGCTAAAAACTTTCTCTGTTCTATGTCTCTTCACGGTGTGGAAAATCATGGCTCTCCACAACTTTCTCACTGTCTTTTGTTGCTCGTAAAATGCCGAACTTCTTAACTACCTGCCAACTTTGTTTTTTGTTATATTTGTTTCTCAATCCTGGAACTTGTCAAGAAGGTAGCACAGTTCTCTTGCCTTCCATGCGTTCATTGTGGGTTAAGGATGTGGGATGAGGGCAGTGGTTAGCGATTCGGAAAGAGATGTCCGAGAGGCGAGTTCAATTTTCGCGCAATTACAAATGGGAATAGTATGAATCTTCTCCCTGGAGCTATGTGTTAAAATGAAAGGCCCACTACACTCTCTTTCCTTGACGCGGCAACCAGTTTAGAAGAAGGTAAACTAAATTCAAGTCCAGTCTGCGGAGGGATGGCATCATTCAGCCTATATTGTCCCCGACACGCCATGCTGCGATCGTAGTATCACCTGGGGTGCTCTTCCGAAGTTAATTGGTTACGAAACCGGTGGCGTGCATGTTAATATTTCGAAACATTTTTTTCTCAGTATTTTCTCTTAAAATTTCAGAATTAACAGAAAGGTGAAAGAAAAGGCTTGGTTCATTTGCTTATCTAAATCTTGTCCCCCAATCTTTTATTGTTCTAAAAATTTCCTCGTGACCCTTATTCTTCTTAAAACTTCTTCATTTGTTATATGCGTTTTTGCAACATTCATCGGCAGAACCATATCTTGGTAGCTTCAAGTCTTTTTATTGTGTACGAACTTGGTCAGCATTCACTGTTATATTGGAGGATGGACCATACATAGCAGATTATCAAACATTTTCTTTTGTTTCTAATGTTATCTTTTCCCGCCCCCCTAATGTATTACGATATGCAAGTAGTGCAACGGTTATCGGGACAGAAAAAAGGATCGGACCGAATTCAGATCACTACATAGGCTGTTGCATACATTTCATCATATAAGACGTTGAGAAAGACACTGGACATTCTCTTTTCTTCCAAGCTATAGAATTAGTAGTCCAGCGTAGACTGAGCAAACAATGTAAAAGATTTTGGTTGGTTGAATCTATTTTGAACACAATTTTATGGCTCCAACTAAATATATTTTGAACATAAATGCATATCTTAAACTTCAGATAAAATGCATAGTTTGTAATTCTACTATAAACAGGTATTGTTGCTAATTTTACTACATATAGGTATTGTTGCTAATTTTACTATAAAATAGGTATCGTTGCTAATTTTACTATATATAGTTATTGTTGCTAATTTTACTACATATAGTTATTGTTGCTAATTTTACTACATATAGGTATTGTTGCTAATTTTACTACATATAGGTATTGTTGCTAATTTTACTACATATAGTTATTGTTGCTAATTTTACTATATATAGTTATTGTTGTTAATTTTACTACATATAGGTATTGTTGCTAATTTTACTATATATAGTTATTGTTGTTAATTTTACTACATATAGGTATTGTTGCTAATTTTACTACATATAGGTATTGTTGCTAATTTTACTATAAATAAGTATTGTTGCTAATTTTACTATAAAATAGGTATCGTTGCTAATTTTGCTACATATAGTTATTGTTGCTAATTTTACTATGTATATGCATTGTTGCTAATTTTTCTATAAAAATGTATTTTTATACATTAATATTGTTTTGTTTTATTTGGGGGTTCACTTTTGCCCACAGCTGGAACCCTAACAATTGCTACCCTGTCAGGGTAGACCTGGGAACAACATTAATTAAGAGGTGATTCTACACTCCTGAAATCCTCCAATCCCCCGATCAGAGGCCTCGCTGCCGAATGTAGTTTATCCCCATATCTGGAGTCTAAAAGAAGGAGAAATCTTAATTGCAAACCATAGAGAATACGGGAAACCTCTATACAATCTTTCTAAAGAAGGAATGGCAATTTAGGGATAATAAAGAAAAAGAAATCTGTTGAGAAGCATGATCGTCTACCTCCTGAAGGACATGGCATTTAAAAATGCGATACTCCGGAGATTCTCTTTCCTCTTTTCGAATTTCTGTGTTACCGGATGGTTTTATTTTAGCTTACTTATTTGGTGTGGCACAAGGACACTTTTAATACTGGCTGTGCAAAGGGAAAGACATCTCCATCAAAGTACAACTATTTAAAGATAGGTGAAGCGTTTTAACAGAGGGCGGAAAGAGTGACATTGAAATCCGAAGAAGCATTTGGATAGCAACAGATGCTTTTCAAAAGCTAAGCAAAGTATTAAGAGACAGAAAAATGTCTTTAGAAACAAATTAACAAATACTGAACTGCTATCTAATATCAGTCCTATATGGCAGTTAACGCTGGACAATCTTCTCACAGATGAAGAAGAGACTTGAAGCAACAGAAATAGGGTCATACAGAAGGATGCTGAGAATTCCATCGATCGAATATGTGAGCAACGACACAGTTTTAGAGAAAAACGAAACAAAAATATATTTATACTTAACAGCAGGAAGAGACATTTGAAATTTCTAGGGTACATAATGAGAAAAGATGGCGTGGAAAATTTGATACTCACAGGACAGATTCGCTTCCATATAGAAGATTAAATAATACATAGAAATTCAGCCTCCTTTTCTTTCATTCTAAGGATATGCATTGGTAAAACTAGATTTCTGTCACTTCTTCATCTGTGGACAGATTCTACACCATTCACTACCATAAAGAACATTACGTATTTCATAGCAGCCCAGCACTCTTTTTTACTGAGCAAATTTTTTTATATGTCTAAACTTTGTTTAGTTTCTGAAAGGCAACTTTCATTTTCCTCTGTTCATTCTAATTTATTTGCCACGCTTGACGTCGTCTGTTACTCTATTAATCAACTAATTAAATTTCGTTATCTGGTTTGAGTTTGGCGACCACAGATGTTTAGAAATACAGTGTAACCCGGATATAAGAGAGTTGTCGGGACCAGAGAAGAAATCTCTTATATCCGGGTTTATCTTATATCCGGGTTTGGTCTATTTTGTTTTATTAACACAGGCTCTAATTTGGGACCAGAGAAAATCTCTCTTATATCCGGGTTTCTCTTATATCAGGGTATCTTATATTCGGGTTACACTGTATACGCGTCCAATTATAGTTCTTCTGATTTGTGCGGTGTTGCGCAAAAGATGTGTCCCTTTTTGCAATGTGGGCATAGTGATCTAAAGCTGACCCATGAAAATCTGTAGCACCTATTCCATGTTTAATGCTAAGGGCAATACAGGTAGCTCTATCCAAGGCTTTATTCAACATAAAAGCGTCATTAAACAAAATAAAAAAATGTTAGGAAAGACCGTTCATTATATATGAAAATAAGGCGGTGCCTATCCAAAACAATTCCTGTAATGACAAAAGTACGCAGGTGCAGGCTTTAAGAAAGCTTTATTCAACTGAGAAGGTTTGCGCATAGTGTCCTTTTATAGTCCCAGTAGACAGAAATATCTCTCTCAGAGAGGAGAGTAACAAAACAAGGGGAGACCACTCATGATTTTTCATAACAGTTCTTTAGAATAAAACTTCGCAATTTCGTGTTTATTCTCGAGTCAAGTTACTCTTACTGTTAGCCGTTAGCCGTTGAATAACCCAGCAAGGGTTTAAATGGGAAATACTTTAAATCCAGTATACACATCGAATAATTTTAAACCCTCACAAAGTCCAGCCATTTGGCCGGCTATTGGACGCATACAAGCAGATAATGTTCATTCTTATATACAGCTATATATGCGTGCAAACTTAAAGGCGTGAGCCCTAGTACTGTGGCTTAGTGTCAGACTGAAATGAACTTAGTAGAAATGCCTAGCGACTGTGGTAGTTGAATCTTTCTAACTGGCGCCATTGGTTGATGTTCGAGTATAGGTAAAAAAAAAAAGCGAGGAGTTTGAATGCTGATTTTCAAGGAACATATTCCCTGTCTACTTGGAGGATTAATATAACTTAGTCGTTCTCTCTATTTGTTTTTTTTTCCTGGCTGAAGTTAGTATAAAAGCCCATTGTATACCAAACAAATCTTTTACCTTCCCCAAACAAGTCTCCACCCGACAAAAAAAAATAAAAATAAATAAATAAAAATAAAAATAAAATAAAATAAATAAAAAATGGTGTAATTAAATAAAAACTGAGAAGGTTTTTATTTTTTTTATTTTTGGGACACACACGCTTACTTCATTGACAGTCAGACATTTCCCCATACAACAGCGCAATTATTCTTTTGAGATAACCATCTCGATAAACCTCCCTTCGTATTTTAATATTTCTTATTGACCCAGTGACATCATTAAAGAATCTCGCTCCTGTACTGACCCATCCTCAAATATACAATATCACAAAAGATACGCAAGAGACTAAACCAATGTTTCTCAACGTTTTTTTTATCTCACGAAACATTTGAACCTACAGTTAAACTTCCACGGCATACTTAAATTATGGTGATTTTCTAAAGGGGCAGAGATAGGGTACAAGGGCGAAAGTATGGAGCACTCCTTCGTGGATTGAACTGATTAATCAGTCGTAATTGTTCTAGCGAGACATCTTGCTCACCATTACATCACGTCGAGATCCCCATGATT
The DNA here is from genome assembly GCA_964036315.1 of Acanthosepion esculentum. Taxonomy (NCBI): domain Eukaryota; kingdom Metazoa; phylum Mollusca; class Cephalopoda; order Sepiida; family Sepiidae; genus Acanthosepion; species Acanthosepion esculentum. The sequence continues at coordinate 23,899,716 of OZ038513.1, forward strand.
TTCTAAGCTTAGCACAAGGCCGAAAGAGTGGAGCACCCAGTGAAGATTGAACTCAGTACACTGTCGTAATTGTTCTAGCGAGAAAAAGTTGCAAACCATTATACCACGTCGAAATGGCATGGTTTTCTATAACACAAAGTCGAAAGTATAGAGCCCCCACTTAGGATCGAACTCACTATTCAGGTTTTTATATTTCCATATAGATATTCCGGTTGGTAATCTCCAACTATTTTTTGAATTTTCAGGGAACCGACTTCCACGTTGTGAGCTGTTATTAGTTTGTTGACGGACCTTTTTAAAGTCTCAGTGGGGTTTCTTTTCAGTTTCGTTTCAGTTTCTACATGCTTATCTAGACGTCTTACGTTACACCTATCTGACCACAGCTCCATTTGAACGCATTTAAACACGCACACAAATTTACCGGACTCCATTAGAAACATACCAGTAGAAAACACAAATATATTAACTGCATCCACCTGTAAAAAAAGATTAAAAATAATGGAGGCTTTAATAATAAAAAAGAAATAGCCAACTCTTAACAATATTAACTACGTACAAAGCCACAATGTGCTAACCGTATTCGGAAATTAAAAACATCCCTACTACACACTAAGACATACACATAATACACACACTCAATTAAGCTGAAAAATTGAATCATCCTTGATAATGGCTAAAGATATAGCCGAAAGCGCTCGAAAATATAAAACATTTGGACAGTTCTTACATACCCTTTGTCCTGTAAAGAAAGCTCTTGTTCGAACAAAAGAAAAATTAAATAAAAAGCACAATCGTAGTACCTTGTCTGTCGTTTTTAATGAAACATGCATAAACGAATGATTGCTGCCTAAATATACAACTATATATATATATATATATATATATATATATATGGAGAAGTTCCGACTGACGCAAATTCAGTCGAGTTTCGATCCTAGCTAGAGGCTAGCCACACTGATGAGCTGTGAAACAGCGATACGGTCTGTCTGTGGATGACAAAAATATTGGCTCCTGAAAAATTAATTTCGGTTGAGCTCTGAATTTGACAGTGACTATTTAAGCTAATACTGCACGACTCTTCGGCAGAATCGAGTCACTGTGTGTTTATCTAAATCTAAAAAAAAATAAACACGCTAAAATTCACCTTCATCCCTGCCGTGCGTCGATGGATTAGTGGGAGAAGTTCCGACTGACGCAAATTCAGTCGGGTTTCGATCCTAGCTACAGGCAACCGAACGTCTAGCCACACTTATGAGCTGTGAAACAGCGAAACAGTCTGTCTGTGGATGACAAATATATATATATATATATATATATATATATATATATATATATATATATATATATATATATATATATATATATATATATATAAACACAAACAAAAAACTTATTATAATTTGTAATAAATAGATAATATTTATCGTATATACTCGCGTATCATGCGACTTTTGAAGGCCTAATTTTAAGGGGGTGTACATCATACACGCGATATAAAATTAGCGTGTATACTAATGGCTCTGTCTACGCCGTTGAGCAAACTATATATCCATTTACTGTAGTCAAAAAGTAAAGCTGTATTTAAAATAAACATGATTTTGATAAAACTGATGTTTTAATTAACTGTATGCAATAATAATGCATGTAATATTCACATATTAGTATCGTATTATAAAATACAACCATAGCGAATATACATCTTTTCCATTGTTTACGTTTATAAGATGTTCAGCTCTTTCTCGTTTGGTTGTTTATGGATGTAAGCGTTTACGGAACGAATATAGCGTTACTAACGATACTTTTATCATTCTCTTTTACGTTTTTAACTTATTTAACTAGAAGATGGGATAACGAGATAGAGGAAAAGAGATTAGCCTATTTAATTTGGTCTCTCAGAAAAGGAACTCGTATGATACACGAGATACATGATAAATTATTTTTTATAAGTGAAAATTTCGGGGTCGCACGATCGCGTGTTACATAAATTATAAGAATATACCGTATATACATACGGTATATTGTTATAATTTATTTATTAACACAAGCAAAACAATTTATTATAATTTTTAACAAAAATATTTAAAACATTTCTGTAAAAAATCGCTTTTTATTTTTATGTTCATTATAATTTAACATTTAATGAGATTATCTGAGTTTGACGTTTTTTAGAATAACTTCTTTGCAAGGTCGTCTGTTGCTCTTCAATCTTCTACTATGGATTCTAGTCGTGATCCATTTTTGTTTTGAATATTGTTCATTGCAGATAAGCTGGCTTTTTATATCCTTTTATATATACATTTATTTATTCTAACAATTATATATTCGTATAACCAATTTTTAAAAATCGAGCCAACCCCAAACATGCCAGTAAAGCTACTAAGACATAAGGGGGTGTGGTAGAATTAGAGATTAAGAACACCACAAACGAGCGACGCTAACCTCCAAAACAGTGACTCGTTGCGTCTTCTCGAGCTAACGTTCTCTGCTGACATGAAGTGGAAACATTATATTGAATCAATTGCTATAGCTGTTGCTAGGACATTTAGTTAACTGTGTCGTGCTAGATAATTTTTCTATCCAGAATCTATCAGATTAATGATTATATTATTCATCAATGCCTCGAATATTTCTGTCACATTTGGTTTAGTGCTCTTCCTATATATTTAGATATATTTATCTTGATAAAATCCAAAGAAAAATTTGCAATGTTATTGGTCGTCTTGACTTGGCATCTCAGCATCAGTCTTTTTCCCAGCGCCGTCATGTAGCTTCTCTGTGCCTTTTCTGTAAATACTTTTATAGTAAATTCTTCTGATGATCTCTGACTTATGGCAGACTTTATGAATTTAAGCGCAGTACTAGATTTGCAACAAAGTCACATCATTTTACAGTTGAATTGCCTAAATGTAACCGTAAGTTCTTTGCTATCAGTTTATTCTCTCACACTTCTCGCCTGTGATCGTTATCTATTGTCTTATTGATTCCTTTTCTTTTATTGTTTTCGCTCCTTAATAAGGTTTTTCTTTTTCTTATTAATTTCACACGGATTAGCCCTTTGTGTCTTAGTGCATTTATTGCCTTGCTTAGGATTAAATGATAAAAAAATATAAATTATATCTAGAATTACAGTTAGAGTTAACTATTATGCATAGATTATACCTACGATTAGAGCATATTTACCTATTAAGTATATATAACACAAATTATTAGAGGTAGGTATAGATATTATTTCAAGTTTATACCTAGGCTCAGGCAGGATTAGCTATTACTTACATATTATGCTAGTACCAATCAGGATGAACGGATGTCCCCTCAGGCAGGCACCGTGCCTTCAAAGACTACTGGGCCTCAAATTCGCACCTGACCTCAATTGGAACTCGCTCATACGATCCATTGCTAAGAATACAGGTAAAATCGTACCTGACTGCTCCTGCTATCGGCTATCTTTACAAGAGCCCGACCAGGCCAAAAATGGTGTATTGTTCTCATATTTGGGCAGGAGCTGCTCACTCTTCAGCCTTGGGAGAGTCCAAAAGCGTCTCCGGGTCTTTTTGTGTGACGTAGTATTCTCCCCCTCCCACCTCAAACTATCTCCCCACAGGCGGGATACGGCAAGCCACTCGCTGCTCTATTGCGACTTCCACGGAAAGTCCTCTGACGAACTACATTCACTGATACCACAAATTCTCACCTTCACGACAAGGACACGTACATTCTCTCCGTATTCCATCAGTGAGAAGTAAGTTCCACTTGAACAGCCTCCTCCCGCGAACCATTGCTCTGTGGAATCGACTCTCAAGAGGATGTTTCCTCGATCATTATAATCTTAACCTGTTCAAATCAACCGTTAACTTCTACTCTTATCCGCACAACTTGCCTCGTAACGTAATCTTCTATCACGAGTGGCCTCCGGGCCTTGTAAAGGGTGACAATTACTGTGAAAAAAATAAATAGGATTACAGATAGGGTTAACTTTTAGGTTTAGATTACACAAAATATAGATTATTAAAGTTGGGTTTAGATATTATTGATAATTAAAAACAAGCGTGTGAATGAAATGAATTATTTTTTATGCCAATTTATTTTATTAAAAAATTAATTTCTTTACGATTTACTTTATTAAGACTAATTAAAAACAAAAAAAAACGGTTCATATTTTACATAATACCTTTTCAGATGTATTATTTGAAGAAAAATATTCATTAGTTAAGGCTTTAATCCTTAATAAATTATTTTTATAAAAAAAAGTTACGTTTTTTTTTTCTGGTGCTGAGTTGTCTATGTCCTGAGTTGTCAGTTGGCGGTGTTCAGTTGTCCTCCAAGCCTGCTATCTATTTAGAGATAAAATACAAAGAAGAATCTGCAATATTATTGATCTGGATCTGTCATCTCAAAGTACTATAGACTGGCCCAGAAACTCTCCTGATTTAAATCGAATCGAGAGTCTATGGTCAATCTTCGTGGAATGGACATACGAAGTACTATCATGTGCACTGGGTCATGTTTCATTGGAAAATACGAAAAAAAGTAAATAATAACGGAATTATTCGTTTTGTTTAAATTAATTTGCACAAGGGTGTAGTTTTCACTTTTAGGAAAAGAGTTTGTAATAAAAAATAAGGGAAATGATATTTATCTATTTATCACTCTATTTCTTCATTTTATTTTATTTTAATACATTTTTTTTATTTTCTACTTCTTAAAATCGATATTTTATTTATTTATTCTAATCTATGTTTGTTTATTCTTTAGGTTTAATGGTTGTACATGTATTCTCTTTTAAAAACTATTATCTATTGATCTTATCTTATTAGAATCTAGCTTGCAGAGGGCTAATTGGCCCTCCAACAAAAAAACTAATGGAGCTTCTGGTCCAGCTGAGAAACACAATGATAATTTTGAAGAACTAACATTGAATTCCTCAATTCACCGGATGGAACTTCAAAACCTCACTTTAACTCTTTCAGCCAAAAGACCGATTTGGGCCGAAATCTCAATTCAGGCCGAAAATGGAGTTCTTCAAATCACAAACACTGCGGAACTTCAAAACCTCACTTTAACTCTTTCAGCCAAAAGACCGATTTGGGCCGAAATCTCAATTCAGGCCGAAAATTGAGTTCTTCAAATGACAAACACTGCGGAACTTCAAAACCTCACTTTAACTCTTTCAGCCAAAAGACCGATTTGGGCCGAAATCTCAATTCAGGCCGAAAATTGAGTTCTTCAAATGACAAACACTGCGGAACTTCAAAACCTCACTTTAACTCTTTCAGCCAAAAGACAGATTTGGGCCGAAATCTCAATTCAGGCCGAAAATTGAGTTCTTCAAATCACAAACACTGCGGAACTTCAAAACCTCACTTTAACTCTTTCAGCCAAAAGACCGATTTGGGCCGAAATCTCAATTCAGGCCGAAAATTGAGTTCTTCAAATCACAAACCCTGCGGAACTTCAAAACCTCACTTTAACTCTTTCAGCCAAAAGACCGATTTGGGCCGAAATCTCAATTCAGGCCGAAAATTGAGTTCTTCAAATGACAAACACTGCGGAACTTCAAAACCTCACTTTAACTCTTTCAGCCAAAAGACCGATTTGGGCCGAAATCTCAATTCAGGCCGAAAATTGAGTTCTTCAAATCACAAACACTGCGGAACTTCAAAACCTCACTTTAACTCTTTCAGCCAAAAGACAGATTTGGGCCGAAATCTCAATTCAGGCCGAAAATTGAGTTCTTCAAATCACAAACACTGCGGAACTTCAAAACCTCACTTTAACTCTTTCAGCCAAAAGACCGATTTGGGCCGAAATCTCAATTCAGGCCGAAAATTGAGTTCTTCAAATGACAAACACTGCGGAACTTCAAAACCTCACTTTAACTCTTTCAGCCAAAAGACCGATTTGGGCCGAAATCTCAATTCAGGCCGAAAATTGAGTTCTTCAAATGACAAACACTGCGGAACTTCAAAACCTCACTTTAACTCTTTCAGCCAAAAGACAGATTTGGGCCGAAATCTCAATTCAGGCCGAAAATTGAGTTCTTCAAATGACAAACACTGCGGAACTTCAAATCCTCACTTTAACTCTTTCAGCCAAAAGACAGATTTGGGCCGAAATCTCAATTCAGGCCGAAAATTGAGTTCTTCAAATGACAAACACTGCGGAACTTCAAAACCTCACTTTAACTCTTTCAGCCAAAAGACCGATTTGGGCCGAAATCTCAATTCAGGCCGAAAATTGAGTTCTTCAAATGACAAACACTGCGGAACTTCAAAACCTCACTTTAACTCTTTCAGCCAAAAGACCGATTTGGGCCGAAATCTCAATTCAGGCCGAAAATTGAGTTCTTCAAATGACAAACACTGCGGAACTTCAAAACCTCACTTTAACTCTTTCAGCCAAAAGACCGATTTGGGCCGAAATCTCAATTCAGGCCGAAAATTGAGTTCTTCAAATGACAAACACTGCGGAACTTCAAAACCTCACTTTAACTCTTTCAGCCAAAAGACAGATTTGGGCCGAAATCTCAATTCAGGCCGAAAATTGAGTTCTTCAAATCACAAACACTGCGGAACTTCAAAACCTCACTTTAACTCTTTCAGCCAAAAGACCGATTTGGGCCGAAATCTCAATTCAGGCCGAAAATTGAGTTCTTCAAATGACAAACACTGCGGAACTTCAAAACCTCACTTTAACTCTTTCAGCCAAAAGACCGATTTGGGCCGAAATCTCAATTCAGGCCGAAAATTGAGTTCTTCAAATCACAAACACTGCGGAACTTCAAAACCTCACTTTAACTCTTTCAGCCAAAAGACCGATTTGGGCCGAAATCTCAATTCAGGCCGAAAATTGAGTTCTTCAAATCACAAACACTGCGGAACTTCAAAACCTCACTTTAACTCTTTCAGCCAAAAGACCGATTTGGGCCGAAATCTCAATTCAGGCCGAAAATTGAGTTCTTCAAATGACAAACACTGCGGAACTTCAAAACCTCACTTTAACTCTTTCAACCAAAAGACCGATTTGGGCCGAAATCTCAATTCAGGCCGAAAATTGAGTTCTTCAAATGACAAACACTGCGGAACTTCAAAACCTCACTTTAACTCTTTCAGCCAAAAGACCGATTTGGGCCGAAATCTCAATTCAGGCCGAAAATTGAGTTCTTCAAATGACAAACACTGCGGAACTTCAAAACCTCACTTTAACTCTTTCAGCCAAAAGACCGATTTGGGCCGAAATCTCAATTCAGGCCGAAAATTGAGTTCTTCAAATGACAAACACTGCGGAACTTCAAAACCTCACTTTAACTCTTTCAGCCAAAAGACCGATTTGGGCCGAAATCTCAATTCAGGCCGAAAATTGAGTTCTTCAAATGACAAACACTGCGGAACTTCAAAACCTCACTTTAACTCTTTCAGCCAAAAGACCGATTTGGGCCGAAATCTCAATTCAGGCCGAAAATTGAGTTCTTCAAATGACAAACACTGCGGAACTTCAAAACCTCACTTTAACTCTTTCAGCCAAAAGACAGATTTGGGCCGAAATCTCAATTCAGGCCGAAAATTGAGTTCTTCAAATCACAAACACTGCGGAACTTCAAAACCTCACTTTAACTCTTTCAGCCAAAAGACCGATTTGGGCCGAAATCTTAATTCAGGCCGAAAATTGAGTTCTTCAAATGACAAACACTGCGGAACTTCAAAACCTCACTTTAACTCTTTCAGCCAAAAGACCGATTTGGGCCGAAATCTCAATTCAGGCCGAAAATTGAGTTCTTCAAATCACAAACACTGCGGAACTTCAAAACCTCACTTTAACTCTTTCAGCCAAAAGACCGATTTGGGCCGAAATCTCAATTCAGGCCGAAAATTGAGTTCTTCAAATGACAAACACTGCGGAACTTCAAAACCTCACTTTAACTCTTTCAGCCAAAAGACCGATTTGGGCCGAAATCTCAATTCAGGCCGAAAATTGAGTTCTTCAAATGACAAACACTGCGGAACTTCAAAACCTCACTTTAACTCTTTCAGCCAAAAGACCGATTTGGGCCGAAATCTCAATTCAGGCCGAAAATTGAGTTCTTCAAATGACAAACACTGCGGAACTTCAAAACCTCACTTTAACTCTTTCAGCCAAAAGACAGATTTGGGCCGAAATCTCAATTCAGGCCGAAAATTGAGTTCTTCAAATCACAAACACTGCGGAACTTCAAAACCTCACTTTAACTCTTTCAGCCAAAAGACCGATTTGGGCCGAAATCTCAATTCAGGCCGAAAATTGAGTTCTTCAAATGACAAACACTGCGGAACTTCAAAACCTCACTTTAACTCTTTCAGCCAAAAGACAGATTTGGGCCGAAATCTCAATTCAGGCCGAAAATTGAGTTCTTCAAATCACAAACACTGCGGAACTTCAAAACCTCACTTTAACTCTTTCAGCCAAAAGACCGATTTGGGCCGAAATCTCAATTCAGGCCGAAAATTGAGTTCTTCAAATGACAAACACTGCGGAACTTCAAAACCTCACTTTAACTCTTTCAGCCAAAAGACCGATTTGGGCCGAAATCTCAATTCAGGCCGAAAATTGAGTTCTTCAAATGACAAACACTGCGGAACTTCAAAACCTCACTTTAACTCTTTCAGCCAAAAGACCGATTTGGGCCGAAATCTCAATTCAGGCCGAAAATTGAGTTCTTCAAATGACAAACACTGCGGAACTTCAAAACCTCACTTTAACTCTTTCAGCCAAAAGACCGATTTGGGCCGAAATCTCAATTCAGGCCGAAAATTGAGTTCTTCAAATCACAAACACTGCGGAACTTCAAAACCTCACTTTAACTCTTTCAGCCAAAAGACCGATTTGGGCCGAAATCTCAATTCAGGCCGAAAATTGAGTTCTTCAAATGACAAACACTGCGGAACTTCAAAACCTCACTTTAACTCTTTCAGCCAAAAGACCGATTTGGGCCGAAATCTCAATTCAGGCCGAAAATTGAGTTCTTCAAATCACAAACACTGCGGAACTTCAAAACCTCACTTTAACTCTTTCAGCCAAAAGACCGATTTGGGCCGAAATCTCAATTCAGGCCGAAAATTGAGTTCTTCAAATCACAAACACTGCGGAACTTCAAAACCTCACTTTAACTCTTTCAGCCAAAAGACCGATTTGGGCCGAAATCTCAATTCAGGCCGAAAATTGAGTTCTTCAAATGACAAACACTGCGGAACTTCAAAACCTCACTTTAACTCTTTCAGCCAAAAGACCGATTTGGGCCGAAATCTCAATTCAGGCCGAAAATTGAGTTCTTCAAATCACAAACACTGCGGAACTTCAAAACCTCACTTTAACTCTTTCAGCCAAAAGACCGATTTGGGCCGAAATCTCAATTCAGGCCGAAAATTGAGTTCTTCAAATGACAAACACTGCGGAACTTCAAAACCTCACTTTAACTCTTTCAGCCAAAAGACCGATTTGGGCCGAAATCTCAATTCAGGCCGAAAATTGAGTTCTTCAAATGACAAACACTGCGGAACTTCAAAACCTCACTTTAACTCTTTCAGCCAAAAGACCGATTTGGGCCGAAATCTCAATTCAGGCCGAAAATTGAGTTCTTCAAATGACAAACACTGCGGAACTTCAAAACCTCACTTTAACTCTTTCAGCCAAAAGACCGATTTGGGCCGAAATCTCAATTCAGGCCGAAAATTGAGTTCTTCAAATGACAAACACTGCGGAACTTCAAAACCTCACTTTAACTCTTTCAGCCAAAAGACCGATTTGGGCCGAAATCTCAATTCAGGCCGAAAATTGAGTTCTTCAAATGACAAACACTGCGGAACTTCAAAACCTCACTTTAACTCTTTCAGCCAAAAGACCGATTTGGGCCGAAATCTCAATTCAGGCCGAAAATTGAGTTCTTCAAATCACAAACACTGCGGAACTTCAAAACCTCACTTTAACTCTTTCAGCCAAAAGACCGATTTGGGCCGAAATCTCAATTCAGGCCGAAAATTGAGTTCTTCAAATCACAAACACTGCGGAACTTCAAAACCTCACTTTAACTCTTTCAGCCAAAAGACCGATTTGGGCCGAAATCTCAATTCAGGCCGAAAATTGAGTTCTTCAAATCACAAACACTCCGGAACTTCAAAACCTCACTTTAACTCTTTCAGCCAAAAGACCGATTTGGGCCGAAATCTCAATTCAGGCCGAAAATTGAGTTCTTCAAATGACAAACACTGCGGAACTTCAAAACCTCACTTTAACTCTTTCAGCCAAAAGACCGATTTGGGCCGAAATCTCAATTCAGGCCGAAAATTGAGTTCTTCAAATCACAAACACTGCGGAACTTCAAAACCTCACTTTAACTCTTTCAGCCAAAAGACCGATTTGGGCCGAAATCTCAATTCAGGCCGAAAATTGAGTTCTTCAAATGACAAACACTGCGGAACTTCAAAACCTCACTTTAACTCTTTCAGCCAAAAGACCGATTTGGGCCGAAATCTCAATTCAGGCCGAAAATTGAGTTCTTCAAATGACAAACACTGCGGAACTTCAAAACCTCACTTTAACTCTTTCAGCCAACCAAAAGACCGATTTGGGCCGAAATCTCAATTCAGGCCGAAAATTGAGTTCTTCAAATGACAAACACTGCGGAACTTCAAAACCTCACTTTAACTCTTTCAGCCAAAAGACCGATTTGGGCCGAAATCTCAATTCAGGCCGAAAATTGAGTTCTTCAAATGACAAACACTGCGGAACTTCAAAACCTCACTTTAACTCTTTCAGCCAAAAGACCGATTTGGGCCGAAATCTCAATTCAGGCCGAAAATTGAGTTCTTCAAATGACAAACACTGCGGAACTTCAAAACCTCACTTTAACTCTTTCAGCCAAAAGACCGATTTGGGCCGAAATCTCAATTCAGGCCGAAAATTGAGTTCTTCAAATGACAAACACTGCGGAACTTCAAAACCTCACTTTAACTCTTTCAGCCAAAAGACCGATTTGGGCCGAAATCTCAATTCAGGCCGAAAATTGAGTTCTTCAAATGACAAACACTGCGGAACTTCAAAACCTCACTTTAACTCTTTCAGCCAAAAGACCGATTTGGGCCGAAATCTCAATTCAGGCCGAAAATTGAGTTCTTCAAATCACAAACACTGCGGAACTTCAAAACCTCACTTTAACTCTTTCAGCCAAAAGACCGATTTGGGCCGAAATCTCAATTCAGGCCGAAAATTGAGTTCTTCAAATGACAAACACTGCGGAACTTCAAAACCTCACTTTAACTCTTTCAGCCAAAAGACCGATTTGGGCCGAAATCTCAATTCAGGCCGAAAATTGAGTTCTTCAAATCACAAACACTGCGGAACTTCAAAACCTCACTTTAACTCTTTCAGCCAAAAGACCGATTTGGGCCGAAATCTCAATTCAGGCCGAAAATTGAGTTCTTCAAATCACAAACACTGCGGAACTTCAAAACCTCACTTTAACTCTTTCAGCCAAAAGACCGATTTGGGCCGAAATCTCAATTCAGGCCGAAAATTGAGTTCTTCAAATCACAAACACTGCGGAACTTCAAAACCTCACTTTAACTCTTTCAGCCAAAAGACCGATTTGGGCCGAAATCTCAATTCAGGCCGAAAATTGAGTTCTTCAAATCACAAACACTGCGGAACTTCAAAACCTCACTTTAACTCTTTCAGCCAAAAGACCGATTTGGGCCGAAATCTCAATTCAGGCCGAAAATTGAGTTCTTCAAATGACAAACACTGCGGAACTTCAAAACCTCACTTTAACTCTTTCAGCCAAAAGACCGATTTGGGCCGAAATCTCAATTCAGGCCGAAAATTGAGTTCTTCAAATCACAAACACTGCGGAACTTCAAAACCTCACTTTAACTCTTTCAGCCAAAAGACCGATTTGGGCCGAAATCTCAATTCAGGCCGAAAATTGAGTTCTTCAAATGACAAACACTGCGGAACTTCAAAACCTCACTTTAACTCTTTCAGCCAAAAGACCGATTTGGGCCGAAATCTCAATTCAGGCCGAAAATTGAGTTCTTCAAATGACAAACACTGCGGAACTTCAAAACCTCACTTTAACTCTTTCAGCCAAAAGACCGATTTGGGCCGAAATCTCAATTCAGGCCGAAAATTGAGTTCTTCAAATGACAAACACTGCGGAACTTCAAAACCTCACTTTAACTCTTTCAGCCAAAAGACCGATTTGGGCCGAAATCTCAATTCAGGCCGAAAATTGAGTTCTTCAAATGACAAACACTGCGGAACTTCAAAACCTCACTTTAACTCTTTCAGCCAAAAGACCGATTTGGGCCGAAATCTCAATTCAGGCCGAAAATTGAGTTCTTCAAATGACAAACACTGCGGAACTTCAAAACCTCACTTTAACTCTTTCAGCCAAAAGACCGATTTGGGCCGAAATCTCAATTCAGGCCGAAAATTGAGTTCTTCAAATGACAAACACTGCGGAACTTCAAAACCTCACTTTAACTCTTTCAGCCAAAAGACCGATTTGGGCCGAAATCTCAATTCAGGCCGAAAATTGAGTTCTTCAAATGACAAACACTGCGGAACTTCAAAACCTCACTTTAACTCTTTCAGCCAAAAGACCGATTTGGGCCGAAATCTCAATTCAGGCCGAAAATTGAGTTCTTCAAATGACAAACACTGCGGAACTTCAAAACCTCACTTTAACTCTTTCAGCCAAAAGACCGATTTGGGCCGAAATCTCAATTCAGGCCGAAAATTGAGTTCTTCAAATGACAAACACTGCGGAACTTCAAAACCTCACTTTAACTCTTTCAGCCAAAAGACCGATTTGGGCCGAAATCTCAATTCAGGCCGAAAATTGAGTTCTTCAAATCACAAACACTGCGGAACTTCAAAACCTCACTTTAACTCTTTCAGCCAAAAGACCGATTTGGGCCGAAATCTCAATTCAGGCCGAAATTGAGTTCTTCAAATGACAAACACTGCGGAACTTCAAAACCTCACTTTAACTCTTTCAGCCAAAAGACCGATTTGGCCGAAATCTCAATTCAGGCCGAAAATTGAGTTCTTCAAATCACAAACACTGCGGAACTTCAAAACCTCACTTTAACTCTTTCAGCCAAAAGACAGATTTGGGCCGAAATCTCAATTCAGGCCGAAAATTGAGTTCTTCAAATCACAAACACTGCGGAACTTCAAAACCTCACTTTAACTCTTTCAGCCAAAAGACCGATTTGGGCCGAAATCTCAATTCAGGCCGAAAATTGAGTTCTTCAAATCACAAACACTGCGGAACTTCAAAACCTCACTTTAACTCTTTCAGCCAAAAGACCGATTTGGGCCGAAATCTCAATTCAGGCCGAAAATTGAGTTCTTCAAATGACAAACACTGCGGAACTTCAAAACCTCACTTTAACTCTTTCAGCCAAAAGACCGATTTGGGCCGAAATCTCAATTCAGGCCGAAAATTGAGTTCTTCAAATCACAAACACTGCGGAACTTCAAAACCTCACTTTAACTCTTTCAGCCAAAAGACCGATTTGGCCGAAATCTCAATTCAGGCCGAAAATTGAGTTCTTCAAATCACAAACACTGCGGAACTTCAAAACCTCACTTTAACTCTTTCAGCCAAAAGACCGATTTGGGCCGAAATCTCAATTCAGGCCGAAAATTGAGTTCTTCAAATCACAAACACTGCGGAACTTCAAAACCTCACTTTAACTCTTTCAGCCAAAAGACCGATTTGGGCCGAAATCTCAATTCAGGCCGAAAATTGAGTTCTTCAAATGACAAACACTGCGGAACTTCAAAACCTCACTTTAACTCTTTCAGCCAAAAGACCGATTGGGCCGAAATCTCAATTCAGGCCGAAAATTGAGTTCTTCAAATCACAAACACTGCGGAACTTCAAAACCTCACTTTAACTCTTTCAGCCAAAAGACCGATTTGGGCCGAAATCTCAATTCAGGCCGAAAATTGAGTTCTTCAAATCACAAACACTGCGGAACTTCAAAACCTCACTTTAACTCTTTCAGCCAAAAGACCGATTTGGGCCGAAATCTCAATTCAGGCCGAAAATTGAGTTCTTCAAATGACAAACACTGCGGAACTTCAAAACCTCACTTTAACTCTTTCAGCCAAAAGACCGATTTGGGCCGAAATCTCAATTCAGGCCGAAAATTGAGTTCTTCAAATGACAAACACTGCGGAACTTCAAAACCTCACTTTAACTCTTTCAGCCAAAAGACCGATTTGGGCCGAAATCTCAATTCAGGCCGAAAATGGAGTTCTTCAAATCACAAACACTGCGGAACTTCAAAACCTCACTTTAACTCTTTCAGCCAAAAGACCGATTTGGGCCGAAATCTCAATTCAGGCCGAAAATTGAGTTCTTCAAATGACAAACACTGCGGAACTTCAAAACCTCACGTCACGAAACCTTTCAGTCTAACTCTGATTCTTTGGCCTTTTGAAGAAATAAAAATTGATTTCTACAATTCACAATGTTTTGGAGATATTTTAAATTGAATTTAAAACAAAGATTTTTAAATCCACATTGTTTTTGTGTTACTTTAAACTCAGTATAAATTAAAAACTTTTAAAAATCACTAATTTTTTTCAGTTATTTTAAAATTTGAATTTTTAGCTGCTCCATCCAGACGCGGACACAAATTCCAATGTCGGATGTTCAAGCACCAGATGAATGGCAGATTTTCTATCCCAGGATCATCCTAATTCCAAAAAGGTATCATATGTCTGCGTAGAGCAATTGTAGCTCGAATTAGAGGAGTTTCAGGTACACGGACAGACAGAATTTGCCGTTTACTTATTTAGATAATTTATATATTATTACAAAGTATTATATTTTCAAATTATTTTTATCACAAATGTTTAATATATTATAGTTGCGAATTTCTACATTGGTACAGATAAGTAAGTTTTGTGTATTAAAGAAAAGAAGGCATCTTTGAAAATGCAGGACAGGCACTTTGCAGCCTGTCGTTTGTATCATTTTGTGTATCGCTTTTCTATTTTGTTGTCTTGCTTAACATTGAAGGCTTGCGGCCATATCAATTTGAAACACCAGTTCTCGTTCGATCAGCGAAGTTAATCAACATCGATCCTGGTTATTACTTAGAGAGGCGACCGCTTGAGAATACCAGGTTTGGGTGTGCGGGTGGTGTAATGGATAAGAAGTCGGAATGAGAAATCGGAGAGCCGAGTTTCAATCCTAATCGGGTTCGTGATAATCCATGGGGAAAGGTATGAATCAACCTCTACTACTCCCTCAACTATGGGTTAAATAGTATGATTTTGGATCTGAATTGTTAAAATAATATTAACTGGAAAAATGAATTTTGCTTACAACCCCAAAATATGTTTTGGCTTTAAATAAACTACTAAAGGTTGATAAGCCGTAAAAAACAAATCAATCTATCAGTTGGTAAACGTTGAAAGAATTCAAAACTGCATTGAACTGTTTCTTGAATTTTGAAACACGCATACCCCAGTACGTACACCCATTCACTCTCTTTCACTTTGTTGCTCTTTCTCTTTTTCACACACACACACACACACACACACACACACACACACACACACACACACACACATATATATATATATATATATATATATATATATATATATATATATGCTAAATTTCAACTTTTCCGGATAAAAGTCATAGTTGTAAAAAGGAAGACCTTCACCCCACCACCTAAACGCATCTTTACGAATACTTTTTAAGATACTTGATATAAGGATTGCTATACAAAACATCATATCGTACTTAAGAATCAGTGGCAAGTACGTATCATTAAGTAACAATAGAACTGAAATCCTGTAACCTTGTTTCTGCCGTGACTTGCGTCGAGCTTTGATATTAAATCTCTTTATTTCTGTCCCGTTCAATTTTCACGCGTTACTGATCGCTGTCTCAAAATGGTGGCTCATTTCAACACCGCAATCAGACAAAACTGAACAATGTCTGTATTGATACAGCTTTTAGATCTTCTAGCAACGACATATGATACGCTACTAGCTTAATTATTCACATATGAAAATAATAATAGAGATAATGATATTCTAGTTTCTGCAATGAAGTCTTGTTCATTATGATTAAATTTGAATTTCACCTTAATTTCCGTAGACTTTTATTGCAATAAATAAACGACAAATAAGTTGTAACAGTATTCATGTACCAAAGATCAATCGCTGACAATTATTTATTAAATTCACTAGAATTTACTTTGTTTTATTTCTTATTTCCTGCGCTTTTCCGCTTACTGATACTATTGGAAGTAATAGTCTAAAATTGTTCGCACGTCTCACATGAAATATTTGTCGGTATTATGTTTTGACTAATGTTTCTTTCATCTTAGTAGTAGTAGATGTAATAGTCTTTGTCGTAAATTCTTCGCTGAAGGATTGTCAATTATTATTACTTTCTTCCATCTAATTTGTCTTGTTTTAAAGTTAATGGAAGAAATACAAATAATCGTTTAAAGTTGTGGAAGTTTCTTAAATGGCGCATTGACATTTATTACGGATTATTAACTTTTACTCTCATTTTATATATATATATATATATATATATATATATATATATATATATATATATAATCTCAAACATTCACTCACAGTATATATATATATATATTCTAAAACATTCTCTCACACTATATATAGTCTCAAACATTCACTCACACACACACACACACACACTATATATATATATATATATATATATATATATATCATGTCTCTCTCTTCGTTAATTTACATATGCTTAGTACTGCCCGTCAAAAATGTGTAAATTTCTTTTCATTTTTTATTTCAACCTTTGGAAGTAAAGTCTGATGATCCGCGGTCCTTTAAAAGGGCTGTGGTGAAATAATTTATTATATGGAACCTTAATGTAATCTGTTTTTATTTAATATATATATATATATATATATATATATATATATATATATATATATATATATATATATACTCCGAGACATACACTTAGGGGCTGATGATAGCCGCGTAAAGAACGGCTTGAAATAGACTATTTCGTGTTGAAGTAATTTTTTTTTGCTGTAAAAAATGCATATGGACTGTTATAATAAATACATCCAGCTCTCTGTGGATCAGTTTTAATAATTAATATTACGAGGCTCCACCCGGATTATATACCAACGGATCGATTACCTGTACTATATATATATATATATATATATATATATATATATATATATATATATATATATATATATACACGGTACGAGGCAAAAAACTGATGCACTCATAGAAAGTCGATTTTTGTATTTTTATTCATTATTACCGACAATGGAATTTTAAGGTTTTTCCTAATTATATCATTTGACCAACACAAGGACTGACCATATATATATATATATAGATATATATATATATATATATATATATATATATATATAGTTTTAAGGTGTACTATATTTTTGGTATAAAGTGCTCAATATCAGAGATAGAGCGTATGTAAATATAAATATAAAAGTGAACATTGAAGTCAACACTCACAGGCAACAGGCTGTTTCATCCTGGACGCAATCGTCAGGCCGCCTGACCATTGCTTCCACCATGAAACAGCCTCTCGCCTCTGAGTGTTGACTTCAATGTTCACTTTTATATATATATATATATATATATATATATATATATATATATAATACGTTCCATAAATTAGCAAAAGCTACTGCAAAAAATAGAGTTCTAACACACACACAAACATATATATATATATATATATATATATATATATATATATATATATATATATATATATATATATTGTTGTAACCAAGAAATAAGAGGTTGCAGATAAATCGTGTATTGAACAGTAAATACAACAGAAGAGTATGACACGACTTGGAAGTTTGTGTCTGTTTACCACCGTTCAGTCTATACTACTGTTCCCTCGAGGCTTACTAATTTTTTAGACTCATTAGAAGACACCACAATATATATATATAAATTAGTGTCCAGGTGATTACCTGCTCATCGGTGTTCACATAGTATAATGGTTAGCGACTTCTGATCCGAAATTGTCGAGCCGAGTTCGAAATCTGGTCGAGTTCATATACAACATTTTGCAGAAATACCCTTGCGAAAGATATGAATCCGTCTCTTCTCAACCCCCTCCTTCAGCTATGTGCAATGCGTGATACTCGCTTTCGATACATGACTGACGAGTATTGTGCCATTTCTTTCTGCGGTAGGCAAGTTGCCATCCAAGGCTATAGAACCCAGTCTGTCCTGCTATTTACCCATAGCTAGAGGGAGAAGAAGAGGGTTTTAGCACGTAAATGAATGGATTCAAGTGGAACTCGAACTCGGCTCTTCAATTCCTCAATCCGAGCCGCTATCCATTACTCCACGGTAAATAACTCAGTCACTTGAAGCTACACAAACAGGAACATAGCTGTGGTGCAGAGATCCTATGCTTGTATAACAAAATTAAGTTAGATTTCGACAACAATCGATAATCTTACTGGTGAGAGATTGTCCATAATACTGTTGACGCCAGTGAGTATCTCCCTCCACAAACTCAAAAATTATTACCAGCTAAACATATTTTCTGGTTTTAAAAAACCTGCATAGGGTTGATAAACCATAAAAATGAATCAATCTAAAATGATAAAAACAGCAATAATATTTTATTCTAACAAATGTCACATTTTGATGAATGCAGTTCTTCTTCTGTGTGCCGTGTCTCTTCAGAAAGTTGGTGATCACGGCTCTCCACAATTTCCTGTCCTTTGCAGTTCTAAATAAACACTGTATTTTTGTTATCTCTCCTAAACCTTGTTCCGTCATCCATTTACTCAAGCTCGCTATATATGTTATGCTTTATTTTCTTCTGCCCCTCTTGACTTCAATCTGTCCTGTGAGGATCAGATTTTCTAAGCCTTATTTCCTCATTATATGCTTTAGAAATTTTAACTGTCTTTTCCTGTTGTTAAGTATACATTTCATACTTTTGTTTTCATTTTCTCTAAGTCTTCGTCGTTGCTCACATGTCTGGTGCCAGTTATTCTCAGCATCCTTCTGTAGAACAACATTTCTGTTGCTTCAAGTGACTTCTTCATCAGTGAGGAGATTGTCGAGGACGATTTTGGGATCGTAGGAGAAATGGGAATCTGAGGAAGAATTAAATCTCCCCAGATAAAACCACTACTGAAAGCAGCTAGAATACTGAGAAGGGTTGTGGATTGCTGGAAAATACTTGCTGCCACTTGATGTCCAAAGTGAGCCATTATTTCTGATTGGTGTGAGCCATTCAGTGAATACAAATCAGCGGCTAGACGACAACGGAGTAAGTCGACGAAGTTAATAAGAAGCATTGTTCTCTGGAGAACGAAATACGTGGTTTGTCGTGGAGTGAGTCAGCCGATCTCACAGATGCAGTCCACCTCAGGAGCGGTGGGTAGCGAATCCTCTTAAAAAAAGGACACCTGTAGATTAAAAATAGTGATTCTCTTTGACGGAAGCACCTGTCCGACCAGCTCATCGAAAATGTCCCATCTTTTCAACATATCTGCATATGAACATATGTCAAGCGTGCGCACGTACACGCACACTCGCACGTCTATCGATATATGCATATATAGACATACACACGTATAGCACGTGTAAATTTCTGTGTTTGTCTATTGTATGTGTTTCGCGTGTCACTCAGGAAGTTCTTATTAACTGTCCAATTCTTCTCTCCTTCAATAATTTTTATTATTTTTCATCTAACTTTCCCTGTATTTTTTCTCATCATTCCCACAACAGCAACTGAAATCTCTTTGACAAAGAAACCATCAATGTCTATTTCTCTTGTCTACAGATTGACACAGAGGTATATATCTAGACTAACACGTGAATACGTACATAAAATATTGTTTATACTATTTACATTGTTCGGACTCTTGTCCACATTTTTATTGTCACGTTTACAACGTTTCTGGTTCGGTTCGAAATAAAAAAAAAATTAAAAAAAAAAAAACAGCTGAAGAAGACCGGAGCGTACAACGGCCTAAACGTTGTGAATGTGACAATAAAGAATAAGACGACAGTTCGAACAATGTAAATAGAGTAAATAGTTGCAACAACTCATTACGTAAATATAGAGATATATACATAAAATACATTAAATACTTACCTGGTACATGCCGGGAAGGGTATACTATCTTTCGGCTGTGTCTCTGTCTTCGTGTAGAGTGCGACTCAGTTGGGGCTCCGCTACTAAGGAAAATAAACATCGCGACGTCCCCGGATATGGAGAACAGCTGACCGAGGCTGTATCCAATCATTGCACTAGAGAGGGGGATTGGTGTTCGACAACAAGATCAGTGCTACCGGCTTCGGTAATTTTTGTCCTTGCCCCGGATGTACGCGCTCGGGTTCCACACAATAAACTGGACCTTGCTTCACATGACGTCACAGTGGGGAGACATTCATAAAATCTGTGTATATTTCTCTCTCTCTCAATATATATATATATATATATATATATATATATATATATATATATATATATATATATATTGACCACTAATGTCATCTATCAATCTCTCTCTCTCTCTCTCTCTATATATATATATATATATATTAGTGGTCAATATATATATATATATATATATATATATATATATATATATATTAAACGCCAAAGACAACTTAGTCCTGCTGATTTTCTTTTGTATTTTCTCATATTTTCGAATGAGACTTTTTATCGATTCCGCTGCAAGGCAATTGGCTGAAGTTAAAAAATTTGACCCTGATGATGAACGATGACGTTCGAAAGAACTCGGTTGTCTTTTTGAAAATATATATATCAATATAATTTTGAAATAAAAAGTCTCATTCGAAAATATGAGAAAATACAAAAGAAAGATACATGATCGTCTAAGCATATATCACGAATGGCACATAACTGACTGATTTATATTTAAATATAACAGACAGCCTTTTTCGCAGGTCGCAAATTCATGATGTGGTAGACTATTCCGCGACCGCTATCGTCGCCTAGCAATCTTCTATATCAACATAACGGAATATCATCTTTGATGGTGAATATCTTTGTTAAAATGCCCATATAACAACTCTGAAGATGGCCCATGTGAGCCGAAAGATGTGAGCTGAAAAAATCCAAATGGTGGACAATTTTTGTTTTTATTTTCGCCCGAAATTAAAGCAACAATACGAAGTTTAGAACGGTTCATGATCAAACATAATAGACATTCATTGTCTCATATATTTAACAATATATGTTTGAATAATGATCTGCTGACCCAATGTATATATATATATATATATATATATATATATATATATATATATATATATATATATATAGTGTATTGGTGCAGCAGATCATTATTCAAACATATATATATATATATATATATATATATATATATATATAATATCTTATAATAAAATTATATATATATATACATATATATATATATATATATATATATATATATATATATATATATATATGTATATATATATATAATTTTATTATAAGATATTATAACAAAAACAGGTAGAAATCGCTACACAATAGTCGCTACCTGATGCTGCCGCGCCAGAAACAATACACTTGTTGGTTATCAAATATGTAATTTCATGAAATACATTGTGCGTCGACTGATGGGTTGAGCAGCGCCAGTGTTGAATTCGGATGTGATTTGATGTAATGTTCCCCTTTGTTTCCAATACTTTGCCGGTCAGCGACAATTACCATTCTTGAATGACGTGTTAGCACGCGCAGATTTCCCACGCCACCGTTTTTCTGAAATTCATTTTTTTTTGTAATCGTTTCACTCCAAGCAAGCTATAATGCCATTACGATGTTACATAGAGTGAAAGTGAAAGTGAAAGTAAAAAAGAATCTGAAGACTTTAGAGGGAAAAATTGAGGATAGAACAAAAAAGAACAGCGTTCAAGTAGACAAAATATAGCAATTGACGTTTCACTTAAATTTCTTAAGATTGTATTTATCAGGGAAACAAGAAATCGGAAAGGAATTCAGCAGGCGAGACGTGCTGAAAAGAAACTGTTAGAATAGTAGTGGCGGTTGTGTCCTTCTAATTCAACAGTAAGACGGTGAGACCTAGTTGTCAATCAAGTAGCACGCTTAAATTTTATGTACTCAGGGCACCAGGGAAAAAAGCTTATTAGAACATTTGCAATGGAAATATTTGTAGAAAAGACAGTGGGAAACCACGTCAGATCAGTAAGAAAGTGACTGACATTGAGATGCCTGGTCAAGATTACATTACAGACCCTTCTTTGAATTTTGTCAAGCATCGCGAGATATACCTTTACTAGTGTGATTGAAAGAGATCGCACCATTACAAAGACGGAATGCCTTATAATTCCAGACTTAATGATATTAAATCCTTTCCGCATGCCATGTCTGCCATAACCACACTAACACAGTTACACAACCTCTTTATCTATTACACCGTATTTATATAATCGGGATGAATCCTATTTTATAAAAGGGAGCGAGCGAAACTGAAGTGCCAAAAAATTAAAGATACTGACCAGTATCTTTAATTTTTTGGCATTTCAGTTCAGCTATGTAGATTGGAGCAAATTGATTTTTCACTTTTTTGAGAAAATCAACATTGCACTCGATGTGAAGGCTGGGGTTTGATGTGATACGTACTGACATAAAAAATAGATTCATAGCATTGCCAATTTTTGAGCATTTAGTTATAAATATCTTCTGAAAAGATGTAGAAAAATACCTAAAATCCGCAGGTTTTTGCATACAAACTGATTTCAAAATTTTACTATTTCAAGAATTTCTTTTGTATTAAATACATTGAACGGAAAATATATTCAAACCAGAATACAAATTATGAATCACCACGAGCAAAATATGCCATTTTATTTACTGCATTCGATAAATAAAAACTGTTTATAAAATATAAAAGATTACAAAATAGGATACTCAATAAATAAGATTTGTTGGTTCATAATTAATAAGAATAAAAAATAGTTAAAAGTGCATATAACACAATAATATTGTTAGTTAAAAATCATAAGATAAAATGTTTTAAATTTGCATTGTTTATTGAAAATCACACAAAGATTACTGTACAGTGTAATATATTACATTATGATACAGCTAAATTATTTAGTGTAATTTTTCTTTGAAGTAAATGATGGTCTTATTTGATGGCACAATGATTTGGCAATAATGAGCTTGCTCCAGGCATCTTGTAAATATAAATTGTAAAGCTTCAGAAAAGATTTTGTAAGACTTTGCTGTAACGTTTTCACGGATTTCCGGAATAAAATTACAACGTTACGATTTTGAACTGGTTTTCTCAAAAAACGGTGAGGAGTTGAAAAAACTATTTTGTGTCTTTATCATCTCAAACACTAACTTTCAGATTGAGTGTAAGACCACGGTTCCAAAATCCACCTGCGCTAACGTGGATGTGGTCAACTTTCTCATATTGAAATAATTTAAACGTTGGCCGTTAATTGTTACGGTTGCTCTTCACGCAAAGACGCACTCATTCATTGACTAAATTTATCGTCATTTATTGAAAATGTTTTGTAACAATAGTTCAAGATTTCAACGAGAATTTATTAAGATCTGTTTTTATTTCATTTATAAATCAAGATTTGTAATATTTGATTTTTTTAAATATCAAACTGGATTTTAAAGATAAAAAGTATGGTTGAAAGCACTTGATCACAAATATTCGGATAATTTTGACACTCATACGCTGACCATTTATATAGACAAGAAAAGCTAGCTTAAAAAAATACGAAAATTCAGTTTGATAATTTTGTGTGTCTCTATACATGGTGGGACATAGTATTGCTAATATTAGCCTTTTCCTTATAAGGAAACATTCCACATTAATTGACTAAGCAGACAGTCATACTATCGGTTAAATTTATAAAATGTTTCTCTTCAATTTTTCACTAACCGTTATCGGTCTTTCCACTACTAATATGCGTTTCCTTCATAACTTTTTGTTTGAAGTCGTGCGTAAAGTTGATTATGTCATTATATTTTGCTACAGTTGCATGTGTTATTCATTTAATTGTTGCTGCTGTTGACAGTCCTCAAGTGATGCCGTTCCCGCCAATCTACGACGTGCGAAGAAGGATGGTCGTCGCTAAGACCAACAGGCTTCATTCACTGGAAACAATTTTTAACACTCATATTGTATGTTAAATATCCTATGCAATTTTATATAGATGAAAGAATATGTTGGGAGTTACTGATGGTATGCTAATGTTCATATATATATATATATATATATATATATATATCTATATATATATATATATATATATATATATATATATATATATATATATATATATATATATATATATATATATATATATCCGTGTATTTTGGGTAGCGGAATAAAGAAAGTTATTTTCTAATTTAATAAGTGTGGCATCTTTCAGATAGAAGTTTTTGTTGAAGTATGTATGGCGGATGTATTTGATAAATTGTTATATATAAGAGCCTTTTCTGTTCAGAGATACGTTTTTTAAAATTTCTGAAAGTTTCCTTACATTTGGCTTGATAAAGTCCATCAGACGACGAAACGCGACGATAATGAAAAGTTTACATTTTTTTTTATTCTTATTGTCTTTTTACATATGAATTTTTACACACACACATGCATACACACACACACACACACACACACACACACACACACACACACACACACACACACACACACATACATATATATATATATATATATATATATATATATATATATATATATATATATATATATATATATATATGGTTAAATTCCCAGACCAATTCTGTGGGCAGGACAAATTGGTAGAAGATGACAATTGAAAAAAAATCAAGTTTTTTGCCGACGCGTTTCGTCTCCCGACTTCCTCATGACATCGAAATGTTTTTGTTGTTATAGTTACATTACAAAATCCAAATTTAAATAAGAGATATGCTTCGGCGTAAGCGTCTTTCTGGTTAATGTAAATTTACTTTATACTAAAAATTGTCTACGGAATTGATCTGGGGATTTAACTATGTTGTGGACATGGAAAGAAAAAAAATGCAATCCTGAAATTTTGGATTCTCAAGTTTTCATTACCGCGATTGTTTTCGGCGAAAATTTTGCGTGATTTTTGCGACGAAATTTTTGTACGATAACAGCAAGAGTCGCCCATGAAATAACAAAAAATTGTTTGTACGGAAAGTAAAAACCTACGTACATCAAATTGTCTTTGTCAAAAGAATTATCGTTGCACTTTTAAAAGGCATGCCTAAATATTAATGCAATACTTAAATGCAGCGGTTAATTTTGGGTTCTTCTATAGTTTATCGTTGCCTATGGCATCTACTACTCCTTACCAATTGTCATGAAGTCCCTATCAAGACCATCCACAAGAGCTAGATTAAATGCATTTAGGCTAGTATATATATATATATATATATATATATATATATATATATATATATATATATAGTGTTGCGCAAAAGTAAGTGAATATTTTTAAATTTGTTTTTTTTTCTCCAAATAATCAGCAAATTCATTAAGAAGAACTTTTATTAAACACATTCAAAAAATTAAGACGCCACGTTGTCTTTTTGCAAATACATTTTTATTTATATCAGAATTTTTACACACACACACACACACACACACACACACACACACACACACACACACACACACACACATACACACACACACATATATATATATATATATATATATTCTATCCCTCTATATATAAAAAAATTGTCCAGCATCGAGCAGTAAGGAAAAACGATATAATTTATATATATTTATATCTCAGCTCTGTTATTTTACTGTGCAACCTCTCTCTCTCTCTCTCTCTCTCTATATATATATATATATATATATATATATATATATATACACACACAAATAAACAGGGTGCGATGAGGCAATTTGTCGTCATATTATATGCGAGTTGTTTGATTTTGATTTTATCAACTGCTTTTGACTTGAAGGTTACTGAATGAGGAGTAATCTTTATAAAATCAACCAAATATAATACTCGCCAGCGGCGTGATGTAGTTAAACTACTGCTAATGGTGCACTACCTAGACAGCATATTACCTCCACTTACAATAGTGTCCAACGTATTTATGAGGATTGGGACAGACCCATTAGTGTTCTTAGGCACGCGTATATAACAGTGAGAAAAAGAGCCAGTTGACGCAATTCACTGAGCAGAAATTTCGAATTGGTATTCGTGCAGGAATCACCATTAAGATCATTTCAGAGTATTTGAGGAAATGGATGAGTCTGATGTTTCGGCAGCTCGGTAAAAACACTCTGATCGTTCTGATAAGAACTCCCGAATTTGTTGGCGAGGGACTCAGCCTCAATATGGAGGCCTACATCATGTGCACTTAGGAAGTAGTGCTGCCCTCGGCCGAGAGGGTGGCTGCTGGAACACCCTATGTCTGGCGTCAGCACTCTGCACCATGCCACACAAGCAGGAGAGCCCAGTTGTTGCAGACTGGCGAATGTATTTTAACATATCAGAAGGTTAGGTTATCAGAAGGGTTAGTGATGTTGGTGTTCTTAGACATTCATCTACAACAAATCAAGAAACAGGAATATTGAAGGCAAATCATTCAAGAGAAATCAAAATGAAAACAACATAATTAAAAGTTTAAAATAACATTGATTTATATACAATTAACACACACAAACAAGTCAGATATTGTGGGACAAGTGTGAATGGTTGAATAGAATTATATAGTCTATTTATGCCAAGTTTCAGTGTGTGTGAAACTGTTACTATGGTTTGTGTGTGAAATTAAACAAAGTGTTTGGTCGTGTACAAAAATGTCTTTTGTGAGAGTTCAGTCAATAGTGTGTATGCGTATGTTTGTTTAAATTAATGTCCAAAGTTGGTAATAGTTATGTACATTTAGTTGTTTTGGTGTTTGATTGAATGTTTACGAATACTTATTTAGTAGTGTGTTATTTCACTTTCTTTAGTATTGTAAGCAACGCAGGTGTTCCTCAAGGCTCCATTCTAGGCCCTACTCTGTTCCTCATATTCATAAACGACCTTCCTGACGCCATAGATTCCCAAGTCGGCATCTATGCGGACAACAACACAATTTACTCCTGCCATAAACACAAATCTAGTGATGCTGACAAAGTTAACCTGGCAGTTCGATTAGAAAAGGACCTCCAATCGGTTGTGAACTGGGGCAAGAAATGGATGGTTAACTTTAACGCCTCTAAAACAAAACTGCTCTCTATTAACCACCACAGGGATCCATCCCTGCATCCCATTAGAATGTCTGAAGACCAACTTCTCAAGAGCTCCTCTCTGCGGCTGCTCGGTCTCACGCTGTCCGCTGATCTGAGATGGAACAAATACACCGAGTCAATTGCATCATCCGCCGCAAGGAAAGTTGGCTCCCTGTGCCGTGCCAGCAATTTTTTCTCTCCGGAATCGATCCTCCAAATCTATAAATCGACCATTCGCCCTTGCATGGAGTATTGCTGCCATATATGGTCTGGAGCCCCTGCTGTTTGCCTCAGGGTTCTTGATAAGATCCAGAGACGGATATGCAATGTAATTGGCCCTGATCTGTCATCTTGTCTGCAGTCGCTCTCTCACAGACGCGACGTTGCCTCGCTCTGTCTTTTTTACGAATACTTTTACGGTAATTGCTCCGATGAGCTGCTTTCGCTGGTTCCTAGGCCTCATGAATTTAAACCTCCTACGAGGCTGGCATCCCGTTCCCACCCTTTCACCGTTGAAACAGTTAGATGTAGACATCTCTTCTACTCCAATAGCTTCATGTCTCGCACATCTCGCCTGTGGAACTCCCTTCCTTATTCCTGTTTCCCTGACAAATACAATCTCCAACTATTTAAGTGTAACGTCAATCGACATCTTCAGTTGCTTTGATCTATCCACTTCCCTTCTCCACATCCTTTCACCTTTCATTCCGATCTGCTCTCGCTCCAAATCTTCTGTAACCCCCTTGCCTTGATCGATCCACTATCTTTATCCACATCCTCTCCTTTACCACTCCTATCTGCTCTTCCTCCAAACCTTCTGTAACCCCTTGCGTGCTAGTGGCTTCCAGCTTTGCTTGGGGTGATAAGCTTAAAAAAAAAATTGTTCCTGGGAGAACGAAATGCTGTTTGTTGAGTCAGAGAAGTTTGCGCGGGAAAAGTGTAGTTGGTCAAAGTTTTGACTAGTGTGGATTAGTTTAGCATCTCTCCACGGTAAATTTATGACTCGAATTATGGTTCGAATCGATTCGGACGCTTCTAGTTATTGAATTTTGGATCTAAAAATCGGCTCAAAAACGTACGGCGCGAAAAGATATTTTCGCTTAAACTTGCTACAGTTTTAGAGGTCTGAGCCAATGAAAAGTCTAGTTTGCTGAAACTAAGATGCTGATTGGTTAATAAGTGATTATTGGTGTAAAGTGCATTATCCCGGAGGGGTGAACGGTAGGTATGGACTATTTCATCACAGTCATTGCTGTCAGACAATTTCTGCGACTACATCACTCCTTACATCTGACCACCTAACTCCCCAGACTGTAGCCCACTTGATTATGTATGAGGCGCAATTGAGCGAAAGACCAACAAAACTCCTTCTAACACCAAAGATAAACTGAAGCCAAGCATTTAGCGAATTAAGGAGACCGTCCAGAAGGGTTGTAGAAGATTCCGAAGTCGTTTGGAGGCCATGGTTGATACCAATGGGGATTTTATTAAAAAATTTACTGTTTAGTATTTCAAGATATTTTTTGTGTAATTTTGGTATAAAAATATCTGTTAAAAAGAAATATCAGTAATGTTTTCATTTTTGTGTAATTTAGACGAAAATTTATCCATTGGTTCAGCAATTCTCTTTTTGTTTCTAATAAAATTGTCCTTTTTTAATCTTTGGGAAGGCATATTTTGCTATTTCAGTGCTGGCTTTGAATTTCTGTGCCAAATTGTTAGCCGCCTTCTATGTTTAAAATATCATCAGAAAAATATATCCGTAGAATTGTAATTTGGGTAAATATATCTGTTCAAATGAGAAACCAGTATTGTTTTTATTTCTGCGTAATTTTATCCATGAACGTATATATATATATATATATATATATATATATATATATATATATATATATATATATATATATATATATATATATATATATTATGTTTGTGTGTGTATTTATTAACATATATATATGAGTGTGTATTTATTGAAATATATATATATATATCTATATATATATCTATATCTATATATATATATATATATATATATATATATATATATATATATATATATATATATATATAAGTGAGAGATTATAGTTCTTCGAACGAGAGAAAAGTGTATATTTGAAAGAGAAGAGTGCAGTCGCAAATGTTTTGGGTTATAATGTGGATTTTTAATTATATATTATACTTTATGGAAAATAAAGTATAATATATATTTAAAAATATATATTATAACCAAAAATGTTTGCAGCTTCTCGCTTCTCTTTAATATATATATATATATATATATATATATATATATATATATATATATATATATATATATATATATATATTAATTGATTTAAAATATGGTTTTATTGCTACATAGTGATAACCATGTTTCGAAAATGCAATCCAAAGACTTTGAATTCAATTTTTTTCACCAAATCAAAGACATTAGTTCCATTTCCTCGTCAAGCGAATTTTGGATAACTTATTTTTTTTATCTATGGCAAAGATTCATAATTGAACCATCTAGACATAACCCCGCTTTCGAATGTAACTGTTGACTGATACAATGAAAATTAAACAATTGAACACCCTACCATCCCTTGTCTAGATGAATGGACTTCTCGGTATCCATGGGAACCCTCAATTATGAATCTTTGCCGTGCCTTAAAACCGTAGATAAAAAAATAAGTTACTCCAAAATTCGCTTGACGAGGAAATGGAACTAATGTCTTTGATTTGGTGAAAAAAATTGAATTCAAAGGCTTTGGCTTCCATTTACGAAACATGGTTATCACTGTGTAGCGATAAAACCATATTTTAAATCAATCAATATAAAATATTAATGCTCTGTAAATTTACATTGAGCACTATTGTGTAAAAATAAAACTATCTATAAGAACAGCGGATTTTATATCTTACCGTTCTTTCTTTTTATTTATATACATATATATATATATATATGTGTGTGTGTGTGTGTGCGTGTGTAATAATTTTTTAGAGTAAACAGTTACTATACTTGATCTTGTCGATACACTTGGAACAATCCTAACGTGAATAATCGTATCTATGTATGCATCTATGTAACATCTAAAACATATACATTATATATATATATATATATATATATATATATATATATATATATATATATATATATATATATATTCTGCTTCGCTATATTTCTCTTTATAGGTATCTTATCCCGAGGTAATTTATCGCTATATGACTTGTTAATTGCCTGTCCGTCTTTCTCAGCCCTTATTCCCTTATAATGTTCGCCCCCGTAGGCGGTAAATTACCTTCTTGGCAAGGTGATTAAGGTACCTTGGCTCCAATTTGCCGGCCGCTCTAGCCGCGACTGTTTAAAGTTCTAAACTCCACAGGTGTAAATATTCCTCACGTGTCGAAACCCATTTCCTTGATGATAAGGAATGAAATATTCACAAAGAAAATTTTGTCATTGGGTGGGCGGTGTGAAATTGGAGACTGATTGATCGATATATTAAGGTGACATTGTTTGGCTAGGGATATATATATATATACACACGCGTGTTTGAGAGAATGAAGAGGACACAGTTAAAGAAAGAGAACGGTATTTCGGGCAACTTAATGATATTTTGAATTCTCCTACTTCAAATTGGTTTCGATTAATAGCTAAATTCGAATCCTGATTTTCAAGGCAATGCTGACAAATCGTAGCACCGGTACGATTTTATTCTATTATTTTAACCTTTATGGTTAATAAATTCAAAACATTTTTCCAATCTATTTAGTCTTCATGCGAAATAGGAGAAGGTTTATACATATATATATATATATATATATATATATATATATATATATATATATATATATATATTATGAAATGGAAAAATTCCGACAACTATTTAAAGACATTTTTATGTTTATACATTCTTTTTATAGATACAAATATTTAAGTAAATGCTCTGTTTATAATAAACAGTATTAACAACATTTACCGGCCTGAATGTCCGAGAAATTTTCATAGTAAATATGCGTCCTCCGACAGGATTCGAACCTGTATCCTATACGGAACCGTCATATAAGCCTGACGTGCTTTTACTGATTTCGCCACAGAAGGGCGTTTCAGTTAGCAAGGTCGATTTTACAGTTTTTAAACTACAATTTTCCATGATTTCCTCACGTACATTCATATCTGCTCGATGCGTATCTAAATGTAAACAAATGACATCACACATTATGAAATGAACAAAGTCAGACAAATTATTTTAAGACTATATGACGGTTCCGTATAGGATACAGGTTCGATTCCTGTCGGAGGACGCATATTTTCTATGACAATTTCTCGGATATTCAAGCCGGTAAATGTTGTTAATACTGTTTATTATAAACAGAGCATTTACTTAAATATTTGTATCTATAAAAAAGAATGTATAAACATAAAAATGTCTTAATATATATATATATATATATATATATATATATATATATATATATATATGTATATATATATATATATGGTAAAGATGTCTGACAAACTGGAAAACAGTTTTTTAGGGATACGTTTCGTCTAAATTTGTTGCGTAGGTGCGACTACACAAGGGTACGAACAAAGGATGTTGCGTATTTTAAATTATATATCTTTTTTTTTTCATTTTTGCAGCATCCGTCGTTCGTGCGTATGTGTAGTTCGCCCCAGTGTAACAAACTAAGTCTGATGAATCCTAATGGACGAAACATGACACACGACACACGAAAGCTTTTTCCCCACATTGTCATTCATCTTTTCGGCCAATATTCTTCTTGATATATAAAAAATCTATATATCGAAAATATATGTGAAACCATTTAATCCAATAGTAAATAGCGACTAATTTTTTTAGACAGGGCGTAACCTAAAATTTTAATCCATCAATCATTAAGCATCAGGGTTGATAATGAAGAAGACCAAACATTAAACTTCGTTTTTTATATATATATATATATATATATATATATATATATATATATATATATATATATATTTATATATTTATATATATATATATATATATATATATATATATATATATATATGAAGCTACAATTTTCCCAAGGAAAATATTGAACAGAAAAAGATATATATAGGAATATCGGCGGGAAATTGGAAGCAGAGGTTTTATAACAATCGCCAGTCCTTCAAAAATAGATCTAAAAAACACCAAACACCACTGTCGGAACATTATTGGGATTTTTTGGAGAGCGGCTTAATCCCACAAGTAAAATGGAGAATCATCTCGGGAGCCAGAACTCCAATGGATTTCAGAGATAGACGCGACTTGTGTATGAGAGACAGGATCCTAATAATAAAACATAATGATTCGGATATATTACAGAACCAGCATTTCGAGTTGATCTGTGGAGGTAGACACAAAAACCACCTCAATCTAACTAAATATATTTAGAAATAACTATATAGAAAGGGAAAATATTATGGTAATTTTGGGTTTGGAAATGATTATATGCACACATGGATGCGGACACATAATTGTATGTATACAAATATGTAGATGAACTTGAACATTGCTATGTAGTTTTATGTGTATATGTATATGCATTTGTATAGAGGTGTATGTATGCATATATATGTATATATGTATTGTAGGCGCATATGTAAGTTGTGTATGTATGTATGTGCATATATGTATTATATGTATATATATGTATGTATATATATACGTATATATGTAAATATGTATATATATATATATGTATGTATATATATATATGTGTGTGTGTGTGAGTTAATATTATTAAGTGTTGGTTTGTTTGTTTTTATTAGTAAGGCTTCCATTATTTTTAGCCTTTTTTGCAAGTGGATGATGCTATTATATTAGTGTTGTCGACAAGTATATTCCGAATAGTGTCCGGTAGGTCTCCATGAATATTTAAATGAGCCTTACTAATAAAAACAAACAAACCAACACTTAATAATATTAACTTTGAACATGGACATAATATCTTGACCGTGTTTTGAAACCAAAAAAAAAAATGAATCACTTTATAAAACATACATATAACAAACTATTTCTATTTCTAATTCTAACAGTTGAAATATAATCCTTGAAAATGGCTAAATGTATAGCCGAAAGCGCTCGGATAAAAAGAACATTCGGACAGTTTTTATATAATTTATCCTCTGAAAAGAAAAACTTTATTAGATCGCTCGAGAAATTATATAAAAAACTAAATAAAAGCACCTTGTCAGTCGTTTTTAATTAAAAAAAAAAAAAACATATATATATATATATATATATATATATATCTGTGTGTGTGTGTGTGTGTGTGTGTGTGTGTGTGTGTGTGTGTGTTTCGTTAAAAACGACTGACAAGGTACTGCGATTAAGCTTTTTGTTTAATTTGTCTTTTTGTGTTTGTACAACTGTTTCCTTTTCGGGCCACTATGTTTGTAAAAATTGTCCAAATGTTCTGTAATTCCGAGCACTTTCGACTACACTTTTAGCCATTATCAAGGATGATTTTATTTCTAATTTTTAAATGAATGTATGACCTTTTGAGTTACAGGGATATCTTAAATTCCAAACACGGTCAGCACATTGTGCCCGTGTTCGTAGTTAATATTATTGAGTGTTAGCATTTTCTTTTTTATTATTAGGGTTTCCATTACTTATAATCTTTTTTTTTTTTACATGTGGATGAGATTATTATGTTTGTATTTTCTCCCATTTTTACAAAAACAATTTCCAGTTTGTCATATATATATATATATATATATATATATATATATATATATATATATATATATATATTGAGTATATTTTGGCACCAATATTTCATTGATGCATATTTCATTAAATAATATAGACAGGTTTTGTTGACGTCACACATGATCACGCAAGAGTGAAAACGAGAAGTATTAAGTATTGGAAGCCGTTGGTATAAACTAATGGCTTCTGTTATCAATTATAGGCATTTAAGAATATTTGTGAAGATTTCATGTTTATTTTGTTCACGTTAGGTTTCAACTGTTTTATGTATATAGCTTCAAGAATTTTTAGCTTTTGTTTATTGTTTTCATGTTTAAGTATAGTTTTGTTTTCAGCGAGGATTTTCCGGAATTGTGTACGTCACGAGCTGCCATGCGATTTTCGCTTCCGCGTCTCGTATACACGAGTTTATCGTTGCTTTGAAATTTGCAACAGAAACAGACTATCATTTTTGTTTCGTCCGTGTATTCTTTGATATATTGAAATGTAATTGCCATCTTTGATAATGGCTTATGTAAGCCGAAAGCTTAGATAGGATTAACAGAGAGAGAGAGAGAGAGAGAGAGAGAGAGTGAGAGAGAGATGTTCATTGAATCCATACATATGAGTGCATCACAAATGACGCGGTGCAATATATAAATTGAACTTAGGAAATATCAAGAAGCATTCTTAGACTGGGATAGATAGATAGATAGATAGATAGATAGATAGATAGATAGATAGATAGATTGTCGTCTAAATTACGGAAAAATGAAAATAACACTGACATTTCATTTTAACAGATATATTTACCAATATTACACAAAAATATCTTGTAATACTATAGAGTAAATTTATTCAGTAAAATTGCGATTGGCTTCCACCACAGCTTCGTAATCTCATCCAACTGTTCTGGACGGTCTACTTGTTTAAGTTGGTGAATGCTGCCATAATCCTTGTCTTCAATTGAGATTTGGTGTTACGTCCCACACATAATAATCAAGTGGGGTTGGGGAGTTAGGTGGTCAGATTTAACAGCCCGGACTAGGTTATTCTGCTTGTGTGACATGGTGCAGAGTCCTGTTGCCAGACATAGGGTCTTCCAGCAGCCACTCTCTTGGCCCAAAGTGGTACTACCGCCTCAAGTCATTTGTTGTAGGCCTCCATATTAAGTCTGAGGCCCTGTGGGGAGATGAATGAAAGTATAACATCACCATCAGTAGTGAACCCTCTA
Organism: Acanthosepion esculentum; assembly: GCA_964036315.1. Lineage (NCBI taxonomy): Eukaryota > Metazoa > Mollusca > Cephalopoda > Sepiida > Sepiidae > Acanthosepion > Acanthosepion esculentum. The sequence goes on from OZ038513.1 coordinate 23,934,968, forward strand.
AACATCTTCGTAATCAGCATTAGAATCATCCAACACTTTACGAATACTCTGACACCCAAACACTCTGAAATATTCGTATTGGAGCTTTCGGTGCGAACACAAAGAAGTACTGCATGTCGTTGCCAAATTTCTAGCGGAATGAAATGATCTTTTCCTTCCAGACGGTGGCCAACTGTCCCTAATATACTGTGCAGTCGACAAAGCAAGAACAAACAACGCGCATGCGCAAAATTAAAAATATAAAATGGGGCAACGATTTGCTGATCGCACCCCATATATATATATATATATATATATATATATATATATATGTGTGTGTGTGTGTGTATATATATATATAATGAACAGACCAAGATAGATAGATAGATAGGAACAGAATGTGGTAGTTAGATAGATAGATAGATAGATAGATAGATATGAACAGAATGTGATATATATATATATATATATATATATATATATATATATATATATATATATATATATATATATATATATATAACATATATATATATAGAGAGAGACAGATAATAGATAATTAGATAGATTGATATGAACTGATTGTGATAGATAGATAGTTATATATATAGAGAGAGAGATATATAAATAGACTAAAATAGATAGATAGTTAAGTAGGTAGGTAGGTAGGATCTCTAGGATACATTACCGCAGAGAGACCACCGCTCGAGCAATAAGCACATTACTCAATAGATTCTACAGAACTCTCGTCCACGTGTAAAATGAGAGAGGGATAAGAGGAGAGATAGGAAGAGAGAGAGAGAGAGAGAGGAGGAGAGATAAGATAGATTAAAGATATTATACTTATGGAAACGGAATAAGCGGCAATGATAATGACAGAACATGAAACAAGATTTAAAAATTGAGATAGAGATAGCGAGGGAGATAAGGGGATGTGAGCGACAAATATATCTGATTGAGAGAGAAAATGAGTGAGAACGAGAAAGTTGAAAGAGAAAACGAGAGCGGCCGAGGAAGGATGAATGGGAAAATAAGAGCGAGAATAGGGGAGAGAAAATGATTGAGAGGGAAATAGACTGAGAGGGGAAATAGGAGAGAGAATAAAAAGAATAATCGAAAGAGAGAGAGAGTGAGAAAGAGGGAGAGAGAAAGAGAGAAAGAACATGAGTGAGCACGTGAGAGAGATATAAGATCGCGAACAACAGAGACCGTGAGAGAAAAGTAAATGTTGAGAGAAAGCGGGAATAAAGGAATGAAAATGAGAGAGAGAGAGAGAGAGAGAGAGAGAGAGAGAGAGAGAGAGAGAGAAAATAAGAGACTGGAAAGAGAGAGAGAATGCTTGCAATCTGCATATGCGTCAAATTGAAAAATACTTTTACTGAATAAATGATGTTTATATATATATATATATATATATATATATTTGTGTGTATATATTGATGTAATAGGAAAGAACAGATTAATGAGCCAAAGTTCTGTAGTATTTATGTTTTTGTTTTCTTTTTTAAAAAAAGTGCTCGATACAGCATCGCTTGATAATGAAACTACTCTTAATTTTAAGTTTAATATTGAAATTAAACTTTAAGATTTGAGTCAAGTTTCGAAACTTAGTAATTTCAGTGTTGCGATGGAATCATATTTAAAAAAAAATAATCATAACACACACACACACACACACACACACACGCACACATAAAAAATAAGATATTTACAGACTTTAAAAAACCATTCATCTATGTAAGATACGTTGATGATATTCTTATGTTAGTTGAAAATACAGATGAAATACTTCAACTACAAAAATATTTCCAAAATAATTTTGTCCTCAAATTCACGTATGAACTCAATACTAATAATAAAATTCCTTTCCTTGACATATTGATAAACACAAATAATAACAAATTTACTATTTCGCCATATAAAATCCTACTAGCATAAATTCATGTACACTTAACTACAAGAGCGAATGCCCATATTACTAAAAAATAGCAATTATAAAAAATCTAATACATCGTGCAGAGACTAATTTATCCACAAAACAGATTTTTTACAGTGAACTAAAGAATATAAAACAAACACTTGTTAATAATAGTTTTCCAAACTATATCATTGATGAACAAATAAGATGCTTTCTTAGAAATCTCACTACTAAGCAAATAGTACATAATACTGCTTCTACTAATCTCAAACATATTAATCTCCTATATCGTAATCAAATGCATACTAATTATAAACAAGATGAAAATATTACTAAAAAAATTAGTAAATACTAACATATCTACAACAGATCCTAGCAAAAAAATCAAGTTAATCATATACTACACTAAATCTAGTATATCCAACTCAATTATTTGCAATGATTCTTCTCCCCCGGTTAGCGATTTGAAAAAAACCAACATAGTTTACAAATTCAGGTGCCCTTTGGGAGATTGTATCTCCAACGAACTAAATAATATCTATGTTGGTCACACCACAAACTCGCTTTCACGACGCTTGACACTACATTTGAATGATAACTCTAACATTTTTAGGCATTTAAAACAACATGCCTGGCCGCATACACAATTCCGGAAAATCCTCGTCGAAAACACAACTATACTTAAACATGAAAACCATAAACAAAAACTAAAAATTCTTGAAGCTATATACATAAAACAGTTGAAACCTAACGTGAACAAAATAAACTATGAAATCTCCACAAATATCCTTAAATGCCTATAATTAGTAACAGAAGCCATTGGTTCATACCAACGGCTTTCCATACTCAATACTCATCGGATTCACTCTCTCGTGGTCATGTGTGACGTCATGAGCTGTTGTGCGATTTTCGCTTTCAGCGTCTTATATGCACGTTTTTATCGTTGCTCGGAAATCATTCATGTAAACAAAAACAGACTATCATCAATTTCTTGTTCATGTATTGCTTAATATATTGTGTAATTGTCATCTTCGATAATGGCTTATGTAAGCCGAAAGCTTAGATTGGATTAAAAAATATGGATCAATATTGTGATTTTCTTTCATTGTTTAATGATAATGTTATTAAGCTTATCAGACAATATGAAAAGAACTTACATAAAATAAATAGACAACACTTGTCTATATTATTTAATGAAACATGTATGAATATATATACATACATATATATATATATATATATATATATATATATATATATATATATATATATATATATATATATAATTTTATCGTTCAAAATTTTGTATATTTATAGAAGGCTTGGTATCCGGGATAGAGCATCTGCAGATATAACAAATGAGTTGATCGCTTAAGGCATGAAAATTCTTGTTTCCATGCAGTTTTCGTTTTCAATTCTCTCTCTGTCTCTTTCTCTCTGTTTCTGTCTCTCTCTCTCTCTCTCTTTCTCTCTTTTTCTCTCTCTTTCTCTCTCGCTGTCTTTGTCCGTTCGTGTACAACTATATCTAAAGAATTAATGGTCTCATTTTTAATACGACATTTTTATTGTTTCAAACTTTATTATAGTGTCCACTTCTTATTTGAAATAGACGCCACATTTTAATTGTGCCATATACGTCTATTGGCCTTCGGATTCGGGAAATTGAAGTAAAGAATATATATATATATATATATATATATATATATATATATATATATATATATATATATATATATGAGAAAGATTAGTTAAGAAAAATTTGGTAATCCGTATAGGTAGTCCAAAGGAGGATGAAATCCTGAGAGCTCGATGTAAATTCAGAGCTAATAATTTAAAGAAAAACAGATCACTTTTAGGCTCCATGTAATAATTTATTTCGCCATAGCCCTTTTAAAGGAAATTAAACTTTAAGATTTGAGTCAAGTTTCGAAAGTTAGTAATTTCAGTGTTGCGATGGAATCATATTTAAAAAAAATAATCATAACACACACACACACACACGCACACACACACACACACACACACACACACACAGAGATATATATATATACATATAAATATAAAAGTGATAATTGAAGACAACACTCAGAGGCGATAGGCTGTTTCATGCTAGACGCAATCGTCAGGCCGTGAATCAATTGCGTCTAGCATGAAAAGAGCCTGTTGCCTCTGAGTGTTGACTTCAATGTTCACTTTTATATTTATATTTACATATGCCCTATCTCTGATATTGAGAACTTTATCCCATAAATATAACACACCCTAAAACTATATTTCTTATATATATATATATATATATATATATATATATATATATATATATATATATATATATATACTGACAAGTTTGATTATAAAGTACAAAGTCCGATGTCATGTCCGTGCAGTAGTTATAATAATAATAATAATAATAATAATAATAATAATAATAATAATAATAAATAAATAAATAAAATAAAAATTTTAATTAAATAAATAAATAAATCGCATTTTTTGTGTGGCCTCGTTTTCAATAGCCATGACGTCACTTCAAACTTCCAGATTTCAAACGATAGATAATGAACAGAAATATAAGGAATGAAAATGAGAGAGAGAAAGAATAAAAGATGGAAAGCGAGAGGGAGAGAATAAGAGACGGAAAGAGAGAGAGAGAGAGAGAGAGCGAATAAGAGATGGAAAGAGAGACTGAGTAGTTGTAATCTGTAAATATGTCAACTTGAAAACGCAGTTCACTCGGTTATTATTCTTAACGCAACAATAATAATAATGATAATAATAATAATCTTTTCAACCTTGCGCCAACTTATTAAAAAATAACCAAATCTCCAACCCCCCATCATGTCTCACTTCCTCAGCCTCTCTCCTTGTCTCTTCACACATACGTATATTTATGTAAGTATAAATCACAGCTGTCAATGCTGACAAGATGTTTGAGCCCTAAGTGAAATACTTTTTATCCTACAATGAAATCAACTCAACCCTTCTTTGCTTGTCTGTTTTGAAAGATTACTTCATTCAGAGACCGAAAAGCGAACGACCCCTTACCTGACCTCATTATTAAAAAGAGGAAATTTGGTGTCTATCTTTCTATCACGGGCCTGTAAACACGGATGTATATATGTAACACTAGATGCCTATCAGTGTGTGTTCGTAAACTGAAGTGCTCCATAATAAGAGACAACAACAATCTCCTGAATGGTTTCGCCCACTTCCACTTGTTGAAATGGACCCAGCCGCATGAAGTATAAACGACGTAATAAGTAAAAAGGTTGTGTAGCTGTGGCACTGACAGGAAGACGGAACAATTTAATATCATTTAACCGCATAATTATTTGATGGCAGAGGTGATGTACTCTATTTTCAATGTGGGCGTCTCGAAGTTTTGTTTAAGGAAACAATAGCAAAGTTATACCGGGAATATATGAAATCCGTACAGATATCAGTGGCGCGTTAAAACTGCGGGCGCCGCTGGTAACGAAAGAAATAGATTGCCGGCAACCGAACATGATTGTAACCAGCCAAGGAAAGGGAATATTACACAGTAACAGTTAACTTCAACGTTGATTTCACTCAGCCCTTCAGTAAACACACAGTAAAACGTACTTTGAATTCCATGAGGTCTTTTTAGTGGATGACCAACAAATGTAACATTATTTACATTATTTAAATTAGTACTAATGTTCTTATCGTTTTTGTTATTATCAAAACGTTTCGGCCTTCATACCGTCTGACTTTCTTCAGATGACTTTCGATCCGGCTAACCACCAAGAGATTTCGAACTGAACCCTTTATTTACTATACGGGGTAAACATGATCATTATTGACAACACAGAATCGGTTTCTGCTCCTAAGCTGAACCAGAAATATCGCTATTGGAGTGTGGAAAACTGGCACCATGTTCGTTGGTCAGTCGAGTCAAATTTCCAGTTGTTTGAAGCAGAGGCTTAAGTTAATTTGTGGAGGTCAAATGTGGAGAATTTACGGATCCAGCAAGGTAGGAGGTTGTTGTACAACGCGGGTGTAGCTCTCGAATGGTTGGAATGTTATGCAGCAGTTTGTAAATAAGCCGTAGGGAAAGGGCAATCTGCTTTGAAAGGATTGATAAACAGTTTTGTTGCAGATTACTTGCAATTATTTAGGCTCGCCATTTATCTTTTGCAGATTAAAGTTGGCTAGAAAGCATGGAGCCGGTAGGGAGTTTCACACGCGAGCAGTGCTATCTATCTATCTATCTATCTATCTATCTATCTATCTATCTATCTCAGTCTGTTCGTATCTATGTCAGTCTATTTCTATCTATCTATCTATCTATCTATCTATCTATCTATCTATCTATCTATCTATCTATCTATGTTTTGTTGATACACACTGCATCTTTGTTCATGGTTGGATGTCAAGTGGATTTTTTTCCCTCAAATTTGAAGAATAAAGCAGCTAAGGTGGCCTGGGAGCCACATCAAGATACTTGCGAATATTGTCTGAAGTTATTTAAAACGCCATCTAGAAGATTATGCGCTGCTTTTATCAAAACCTTTCAGCCCTCAATATAACGTGAAAATATGATGGTTATATTGGGCGTTGTATATCTGTATACCAACTTCAGTAGTAGCAGTAGTAATCGTAGTAGCAGTAGTAATAATAATAATAATAATAATAATGATGAACACGACCCATACCCGATTACAGACATAGAAGCTGTAACAATTTTATTGAACTTTACAATAAACACAGACAGAACAATGAAAGCTTCATCGTGAACAGAGACCGCAAAAACAGAATATGCCTTCTTATTGACATGGCAATCCCCGCAGAATATAAATTATCTTTTAAGATAAAAAAATACAAGGATCATGAAGTAAAAATCTTAGAAATGTGGCACGTGAGGACATCAAAAATTCCAGTTGTAATTGGAGCCCTCGACATGATTGGAAAAAGTTCCGATAGACTCATTGAAGAGATTTCTGGTAGCCTATGCCTTAAAGAAATACAAAAAATTGTACTCACATGTACAAATCAAAACTTACGAAAAGCTTTATCTATGTAAAATGTGTGTAGTATTAGGTGTTTGTTTCTCAAGAAATGCTCAGTGGAAAATGTCATGTAGCCATTTCTGACCTTCGGTCTCTGGTTGGGACCCGGAAAGAAATGAGTATAGAACAGAAATCAAAGGAAATAAAAAATATAATAATAATAATAATATCGATTTTGTACTCATAGGGTCTGTGCTCATCAAAATTAATTTAATATTAAATATCGCACATAGGTGTAGAGAGATTAATGTTTTCCAGTGCGGCAAAGGGAATCGAAACTCGCTATATTTACTTGCATTAATGCTTTTGGGGAAGGCAGGAATCTGTTTCTCCCTGTACTATATTTCACTGCCAGTTTATATCTTATCACTGGCATGGTTGATGGAGGAAACTGTAGGCGAATGAACACACTGATAAACCACGGTGTCATATCTGCTTAGGTGCTAAGAACGAATGAAAGAAGCTGTTACCCTCATTGTTACTCTTGAATATCTTATGTAAACTTTTGTTTGGGATACATGCTGCAATTTAGTGAAAGAAACAAACCCATCGACCGCATTTTGGTTTAAATGAAATCTGTGAAATCTACGACTAATTCGTTGGCAGGATAATGTGTTTTGCAAGGGATACATACGATTTTGAGTTTCCCTTTTTTTAGATTGGATGGTCATCAGGACTAGAAAGCCCAGTATGTCTTACTATTTAACCCGCAGCTAGGGGAATAAGTGCTGAATTCATACCTTTCCCAATTGTTTTTGCGCAAAAGTGAATTTAACGAACTCGATCGGAATTCGAATTCGGGGCACGTCTCTAACCTGAACAAACAAAAAAGTCATAGTTGAGATTTATATATTTGATAATTTTACTCGTCAGAATCTATCTCACACATTTATAAGTCTACCATTCGTCAATGCATTGAATATTGCAGCTACATCTGATCTGGTGCTTCTGTTATGAGATTCTTGAAAAAATACAAAGAAAAATCTGCAATGTTATTGGTCTTGACCTGGCATTTCGCCTTCAGTCACTTCCCCAGTGCCGTAAGGTCGCTGTACCTTTTCTATAAATATTTCCAGGGTAATTGTCCTGATGTGCCTTTTTCTTTTTGTATTTCTTGGTTTGAATGAGTGTTTCAGTCAGTGGCTGGTCGAATGATTGTTGTTAATTTATTCCAGTTAACTGATTTTTCTGCTACATTAAGGACTGTGTTTTTTTTAAAAATGTTTTTGTTACAGTAACGTTCACCCTGTACAGGCCCTGGGTTTACTCGAGGTAGAGGGTTACGATAAAGGTTAGTGTATATGGATAGGATGGGAAGACAACGGTTGACTCGAGACGAACAGGCTAACACTCAGTAACCCTTTGCATCTTAGTGACTTTTTTACCTTGCCTGGAGTAAAACGATTAAAAAAAAATAAGCCATTGTTATTTATTGATCGGCTGATATATATTTATGTAAGAATATAAGAATATAATTTTGTTTATGCGTACTAAAGAAGCCTTTCTTGAAATATGTATCTAGTTTCTTTTCTTATGGACTTTGTGTCAGTTGATATCTCAGCGTCTGCGTTTCTTTCATAAATGTAGGCTTTTTAAATTTTTTTCTCCCTTTAGATGAAATACTTCCTCTCGACTGTCATCTGTCATATGTGAGTGATATTTGCCAATGAATATCATTTGCCAAACTTTTTACAGTATAAAATACAACCAGCAAATGCTATCTCTACAATAATTAAATCCACTTCACTTACGACTATGACCGATTATATGTAATCTGAGGACCTCTTAACAACTAAATGCTGCTACTGATACAAATACAGCGCCCACCGACTGTAAGCGTGTTTTACAAGCATCACTAGGTATTCAAAGCTTGCCTTTTATCGGATTTAAGTAAGTTTAATAAATATCAATAATGCGTTTTGAATTTGATTCTTACTGTTGTGTTAGTAAGGAGAACTATATAGTTTCACCGGTTGTACTCCCTGACCAATAGGCGCGTGGCCGAGTGGTTAGGTTAGAAATCGAGCCATAACACCCTGGTTTAGAATCTCACTATAATCAGTTTGTTAGGGTTGTGCCTTCTTGATAAGCACGGCCTGAGTACAGCTTCGCTGGGAAGTGTCCAAAATCCCTACCAGGTCTTGTGAGTGAAATTGGATAGATGGAACTGCTCAGAAGCCGTCGATGGCATAAAGTCCTGTGTCATCATGACCGAGCGTATTGGCGGTCTTGTTCAACTGCTGATCACACCAGATTATGTGCTCACATACTCCACCACTGAACCTTTGACTAAGATCCACTACTTATAGCTAAATATAAACAATATGTTGTATCTGGGTGCTGAACAAACAAACAAGTGTTTGCCAGAGTAGGCGTCTGTAACAGGGATTAGTTAGCCACCTTATCAGACAGGCATGCTCGGATAACAGTAGTTACACCTACGTTTCTACGATCTTCATGAACTTGCTTAATTCGAGACCAACTCGGAATTTGTCACCGACATTTTTATTCAGACCCCAAAGATGGGAGAGTATTTCACTCAATTGCATTCCAAAGACGGATTAACTAAAAAGAATTATCTAACAAGAATAACCCCTTAACATTGATTTTAGAACGACAAGAATGGGCTGAATGAAAGGACCAGGTAGAAATTCTCAGACGTATATATGATTTTATTGCTTGTTTCACGAATTTAATCACCATCATCAACAGCATCAGCAGCCATTTTGAATGCATTGCAGGCAAAAGGCCCTTCACAAATCCCTTTATGAAAACTGGGGTCGTGCTATTTTTTGCCGTTCCTTACTAGCAAGCCACTCGATTTCATCTCTCTCTCTATTCTGTCTGAACTTTTCCATATTTTTCTTTACTAAACGTCACCCAATACAAGGTTCGATAGCCACTCCAGAGGACTGCGGTAATGATGGGTGAGGTATTTGAAATAAATGGACGATAAGGTAGTAGAAAGATGTTGTTCTTAAAATGATGTTCACCCTATACAAGGCCCAAGATCCACTTGAGGTAGAGGGCTACAAAGTAAGAGACACGGCCCATGCAAATAATTGGAGAAAATTACGGTTGACCCTGGACTTGAACAGGTTAACAGTGTACTGATCAGGGTTAATTGATTGGTTGATTTTGTTTATATATCAACACCTCTATGGGTTATTTAATGCCAAAATCTAAATATTTCCAACACAATTTTATGGCTTCAAGTAAATATATTCTGAACGCAATTGTATGCCTTCAATTACAGATAAAATGTATTGCTGGTCATGTATTGTTGGTAATCCTACTATAAAACGTATCGTTGACCATTTTAGTATATCAAAATGTATTCCTGCAATTTTCACTATATAATAAAAGTATTTTCATAGTGTTTCGTTTTTGTTAGAGGGTTCATTATTTACTCTTAGATGTGACACTAACAGGTGCTAACACCTCGGGTCAGCGTCGACCTGGGGACAACAGCAATTAAGAGGTAATTCCAGATAGTCCACGTCCTAAAGGGACATGTCACATAGAAGAAGCAGTAGATAAATGATGTTAATGGACTAATGATTTTCTCTCATGACTTCAGAACATGAATTTCTGCAAATAGATAATCTTTTGTGCAGCTCGAATTATAATTATTATTATGAAACTGTTTCACATTTGCTCTATTATTGGGCAAGGCTGTTCAATATCAGAGATGTATTTAGTGATAGATCAATGTAAACATACGGATCAATAATGCATGGTGTCTGTTAGTTTCACGCTTCAAATCAATCTACAGATCAAATACTTATTTCCCAGCTCATCACTGTGACTAGACAATCGATTACCCCAAGCTGACTGGTATCAGTCGGAGATTTTACCCATTGTCGCACGACAGGGATGAAGGTGAATTTAGACGTATTTATTTTCAGACAAACACGCCAGTAACCGGAGAACTCGATTCGTCTTAACGAAGAGTCTTGCATCACCAGCAGTAATAGTTATTGTTTACAAATTCACTTTTTTCCCCGATGAGCTCAACCGAAAATAATATATATATATATATATATATATATATATATATATATATATATATATATATATATATATATTGTCATCCACAGACAGACTGTTTCGCTGTTTCACAGCTCATCAGTGTGGATAGACGTCCGGTTGCCTCTAGCTAGGATCGGAACTCGACTGAATTGGCGTCAGTCGGAACTTCTACCACTAAGCCGTCGGCGCACGGCAGGGATGAAGGTGAATTTTAGCGTGTTTATTTTTAGATTTAGATAAATACATAGTGACTGACAGTGACTCAATTCTGCCGAAGAGTCATGCTATATTAGTTTTAATAGTCACTGTTTACAAATGCACCCCTCACACCCACAGAGCTCAACCGAAATTAATTTTTCAGGAGCCAATATTTTTGTCATCCACAGACAGACTGTTTCGCTGTTTCACAGCTCATCAGTGTGGCTAGACGTCCGGTTGCTTCTAGCGAGGATCCGAACCCGACTGAATTGGCGTCAGTCTGAACTTCTACCACTAAACCGTCGGCGCATATATATATATATATATATATATATATATATATGTGTGTGTGTGTGTGTGTGTGTGTGTGTGTGTGTGTGTGTGTGTAGGTTTACTTCTTGCTCTGGGGTTCACTGTTTGCTCATAACTGGGATCCTAACAGGTTCTACCACCACAGTACAGAATGAATCTGGAAATAACACCAATTAAGAGGTGCTTCCACGCTCCTCAGAACTTCCAGTCTCCTGATCAGATGCGTTGCTGCCGGATGTAGTTTATCGTCAAACCCACGACTGTCGTGATCAGAGAAGCATCCTCTCTTAGAATCGTTTCCACAAGGCAGCGTTTTGTAAAGTGAGAATTATGAGAATAATAGGTATATATGGCAATTAACTCCATTCCTGAAGAAGTCAAGGTTAAATTATTCTTTAGCTCTCTTATGGAAGTCTGTTCCATAAAGTGACAGTTACTGCAAAACGAAACCAAAAGACACATTCTTACTTCCTATTATTTCTACAGCCACCATAACACCTCGAGGTGTCTTTGCAGTCCTAACTCTTCCCCATACGTACAATTTGTCTGGTGGGCGAATAACAACTTTTAAAGAGGAAACCCCAATGAATATTTACAATGATTACAATTTATATACAATAGACTAAACAAACTAGTGTTAGTAATACCAATCCTTAATAGTGGCAGAAACATCAGCTAATTGGATGAAATTAATGCAGGACTAGGTAATTTAACGACAATCATTCGACCAATCACTCAAACACACATTGATCCAAGCAGAAAAACAAATACAAAATGCACACTCGCAAAGCTCGCATCTACCGGGACTAACGAGCGAGAGGAGGGGGAATGAAACTACAGAAAGTGGGGGCAGAAATAAAAGAGGCCAATGATCATAAATCCCTTCGGTAAGGTAACTTGATGTCAGAAATTAAGGATAAAATAAACCTAAACTACTCTACTTGGGGCAGGGTTACCAATGTTCAACACAGTGTTCCCAATATCCTGGGAAAGTTCATCAGAACAATTAACATGAAAGTATTTATAGATTAAGGCACAGGGAAGCTACGCCACGGCAGTGGGAAAGTGACGAGATGCCAGGTCAAGACCAATAAGATGGCAGATTCTTTTTGGGATCTTATCAAGAATCTCTAAATATATCCCAAGAGCATCAAACCAAGCATAGCTGCGATATTCAAAGCAAGGACGAATTCTTGTTTTTTCTAAATACTTTATGTCATTGTAAATATTAACTGGAGAAATTATTAATTGTTGTTATTGGTATCAAACACACTTTTCTATATATGGTACTAGTTAGGATTTTATAGAGTAATTGAGGTATTATGGTATTTGCAGTACGACTTAGAGGTGAAAATGTTAAGTTTTGCTGATAGGGAAAATATTCTTGCGAATGGTTCAGTGATAGGTTAAAAGGTAGGATAATGAAGATTTTAGGCCTTGTGTCATATTTTCGTATTTTGCAAAATAAATATTTTGAATATATAATTGACAAGGGATAAAACGTAGTTTTTAAAGTTTTATTTGGTTCAAAATGTTCCAGGCGTTCATCAAAAGTGTCATGGCCACACACATCCATTTTAAATAAAATATTCCGTCTAAATCAGATTGGATTCATTTTTACCTTAATATTTCTCATTGTCCGGCGAATTTTGATTCTATACACGATAATGATTGTGCTTCTACGCAAAACTTTCTGACACCTTTCAAGCGAAAAGATAACCATCTCATTTCTCCCGTTAATAGTATTTGATTAATGGTCGATAAACATTTTCTCAATAGGGACCCCTCCATCTGTCTGCCTTCTACAAGCAGAAAGAAATTCGAATCTTTACAAAAAATACAACAAACAAGAAAAAAATGAGCAAAACGTCTTGTCATTTGATGGAGAGTCAGTTTTCTTTTGAGATTGGTGGGTAAAGTCTGGTGTTTAGAAAAGACTCGCTTTCATTGGGTGCGTTTCCTTGGGCTGGAGATTTTTTATTACGTTTGAATATTTTTTTACGTATGAATATTTTTCACATTTTCATATATTTTGAGTTTTAGATGACATCATCATTTAGTAGCTATAAGTTAATTGCTAAGAATTTAATTTAAACTGGTATTTGATTTTCATTATGAATTTTCCACCACAGAGCTATCGTCTATAGCTATCGTCGTTCTGTAACAACTGAGTTCAGAAATAGTTTAAACAACAAAACAACTGTTTTATCCATTGAAAATCTCAACAAAATCAATTTATATGTACATTACTTCAAACGTTATTATAGCGTATACTCTGTATTTAAAATAAACGGCGCATTTTTATCTATTAAATAGTGTGTATTACGTCTATCGGCCTGTGCATTCGAGAAATCTTAGAAAAGACAACTTGCTCTCCGTCAGGCTGTATATTAATGAGCTTAGTTTCCCCTCTCTTTCGTTTATTTCATTTTATTTTTGAGATTTAATAACTAAGTTCCTAACCTGATACAGTTATTAGCCTATTTTTGATCTGATAATTTAATTGTATAATGTTTCATCTATGTGGTTATTTTTCGCCATTTGCAAGGAAGAAGATTATGCTAAAAATATTTGCTGTATAAAATACATGTTTTTTTATTTATTAAGCTAGTGATTTATTGATGTAGATATATATATAAGCACCCCCTACACACACACACACACACACACACACACACACACACTTATATGATGCCACGTGCTGAAAATAACTGGATAAGAGAAAATAAAATCTAGTGAAATACTAGTGTGGGTTATTGGTAATGAAATAAAACATCCGCTGTGGGCCGAACACAAACGATCTAATCTTTGAGAAGATCATACTAACCATTGCACTACATCCAAACAGTAAAAATAAAAAATAAAAAGTACTAGTTGTCCATGGAGACTCACAATACAGTAACGGTTAACGAGCGACTTTTAGAGACAAATAACATTACAAATGAGTTAGGAACTTTGAATTAATACAATTTCAGTTAAAGGTTCTCGTGAGGTTGCCAAGTAAGAGGATAAGATAATTGAAAAATGTTGTCATGGATTCGTTTTCCGTTGTCTTCTCTATTTAGAATTCAGATATTTTCCTTCTGAAAGGCTGGTTTACACCTAAGGCTAGAGAACCAAGTCTACACTACTATTTAACCCATATCAGCAGAGGGGAATAAATGGATTCGTTATTTCCTAAGGGAATTTGTTCGAAAATGAACGCAATAGGGTTTTGATTAATTGATTGGTTTATTTTTACGGCTTATCAACCCTTTTACGGCTTATCAACCCTTTTACAGAAAATATTTTTACATTATAAGAATTTCTTTTTTTTAGAGATAATAATGATTTACTGATCTAAGTCCTACTAATTAACCCGGGACTTTGGCGGGGGTGGGGGAGATGGATTCATACCTTTCCCAAAGATATTTGCACGTAAGTGAATATAAAGAACTTGACGGGAATTGGAACTTGGCTCTCTGAGCTCCGATTTCGAGCCGGTATCCATTACACCACTCACATATCCAAGCTTCCAGCATCTGAATTTCTCAAGCGGTCACTGCTCTCGATACTGATCAGGCTCGACGTTGCTTAACTTGTGTTTGAACGTAATATGGCCTCATGGTTAGGCCGATATTTGGACTAGGTTCGACTATTGCAACTTTTTTTTTGCACCGATAACAGTTACGCTACCCACACATCCGCAGCTGTTACTGGTGTGGAAATTCATATACTAATATTAATGAAGAATACTGACTCGAGGATACTTGCTGTTACTTGATCTTCACTAAGATTCAGCAGATATGAAAGCTATAAAAGCTTAGCAAGTGCATTGTAGGAATTAATCATTATATTCTGTGGTTCTGGTTTTTGTGGAATTCTTGGAATTATTGACCTGAGAAGAATGTATTAATATACAGTCTTTGTTACGAATTCTTTGTTATCAAATACGAACTGACCTGAATCAAATAAAATCCCAAACTGGTGTGAATATTAGGCTTTGTTAGACGTACGTTTCTTTGAGCTGACCTCAATACTGAATACCTTTTGCTTTTCTTGTAACGTTTCTACAAATGTCTTCTATTTTTTTTGTATTTTTGTTTTTGTTAAGGTGGTTGACTGAATGAATAGTGTAACTAAAATTAGTCTTGAAAGGCGGAGTCTTGTTATGGTCTTTGAATTTTAGCCTTGTACTAAATTGATGCGCAAGATTTTAGCATTTTGTTAAAGCGATAAAAAAAGATATGGGAAAGCATGAATAAAAATTAATGACAAAAACGAGGTGTGACAAAAAATAACATCACCGTAAAATGGTAATATCAAAATCTAGTACGATTAACAAAAAATATAGCTAAACTGGTCTCTACTCACATCACAAGACAGAAAATGGGCACAACTAAAAATGGATACCAAAAACAAAATAACACTTAAGGGCTTAATTACTTTTAACACTTCCAAGCACTTTTTTTTCTCTTCGATTGATAGCACTGATGAGAGATGACTAATTAAACCGGTTTACCTTTTTTTGGGGGGGGTAATTGCGTTGTGTTTCGATGTTACCACTTTACGGTAATGTTATTTTTTTAACTGCCTTATTTATTAATTTTTCTTATTTTTATCACTTTAGTAAAATTTTGTACCCTAGCTTGTAGTGAGAAAACAAACGGAGGTATAACTTATCTGAACTTTTATTCAACTTAGAATGAAATGTGTCCGACTGAACTTATTTAAATACAAAATACATATAAGAGGAGATAAACCATACCACACAGCTTAACCGAAGATGGAAAATGTTCATTGCAACTAAAAATGGACACAAAGTCCAAATATTATATAAATAACACTTACAGGTTTTAATCCTACCAACTAGTAAAACTTTTCCAGTAATTGCGGATTAGATACAATATAGTCTTAATTCGAAAGTTACATATTATTCTTAAATCGTTTAGCATTTATTTAATAAAATCTTTATATTCATATAAATTCATGTCGTCATTATTCAGTCGTTTTCTAGGAGCTTTTTGGCTAAATTGCGTGTCTCTACATATCAAGCTGATGCAAATGTTTTGTTCATATAGATACATAGTATAATTAATCAATTACCAAAGTAGTTTCTTTGGCTTTCTATGACCCAATGACCCCTTTGATGAATTGCGTATTCCGATTTTTAATGTTATCAATGTTCCTGTAGTATCATATGCAAATGAGATAGACAAGTATAAATAGAGAACAACTGGTGAACATAAGGTCATTGCTCAGCAAACCTGTTTGCTAAACGTAACACGGAGAACTGTGCTACGATTGCTACTACACAGAGAGATATACACAAGCATAACAATGGCATCGACGATAGGATCGTTAAATTCGCTGGACGACCCAGAGCACATAGAAACATGGATAAGAACTTTTGCTGCACTAAAGAGAGAGAAGAAGAAAATGAAAAGAGACCGAGACCACCATTAAAGAGAAAACAAGAAAGACAAGAGGAAGGACAGCACAGTACGAGAATAATCAGGAATAGTAAAATAAGAAAAACAAGGGTATACGACCTCTCCGATTCAGGGAGGTTTAGTATCTTATGCGAATGAAATAGACAAGTATAAATAGAGAACAACTGGTGAACATGTGTGCAAACCCATTTGCTAAACGTTACACGGAGAACTGTGCTACGACTGCTACTACACAAAGAGATATACCAAACATAACAGTTTCGAAAACTTTTTCAATGTATTTAATGCGTTGAAATCACAAACGAGACAAAGTATGGTGCAGGGTGCTAATGGCGCTGGAAAATGAATAGTTCAAGCGAATAGGCATAGTAGCCATCCCAGTTTTGTTGTCATTTATTGAATCTGATTTGAAATGCTAAGACGGACAGAGCTATACAACAAAACCACCGGCCGAATTTCATTCCCAGGGAAAAAAAGGTCCTTTTCCAATACTTCAGACAAACGAGCCAACTGCCCAGGGTAATATTGATGACATTTAATCCCAAATCATTAATTCATATTAAAAGATTCCAAATGAATTCTACGAAACCCAAGATGAACATTTTTCCCCGCAGATTCTGTCTTTGTTGATATGGTAAAGGCTTCCTAGATCTCGACACGGTGTTCATAGTTTTCATGACTGAAATAAATTTATTTTTCATCAATCTAGATAATCCTGTCCGATAATGAGTTGTTCTATCCTCTTCAAATCAACTGTCAAAATCGTTAACTGTTCTTCTTATACCCATGATCTTAATTTCCTGCTTCCTCCTTTCTAATTTATAGTAGACACCACATTCATCATTACCATTTAACAAACTGTAGCCGTCTACCTTGAGTGGCTCTCTGGCCTTGCGTTCGGTGAAATTTATTACAAAAAAGAAAAGATAACCCAATAATTTCCGTCTGAATTTCTGGGATGAGGAGATCATTGTCCTCATCTTTATTGTCGTTACGTTTCGGTTATTGCCCTCTCCGGAATCGACATGTACCTGATGATGGGCAGAGAACAAAACGGTCGAAATGTTTTAATAACAACTACAATGATGAGGAATGTTTGATACGTTATCTACGGTTTATCAACCATTTACGATATATTTAAAGCCAGAACTATTTTTACACTGTAAGAGTTGTTTTTTTAAATTTTATTTTTAGATAACAACCCTACTAATCAATCCATAGCTGGAGGAAGAGTCGAATTCATACCTTTCCATTTAGTATTTACGCCTAAGTGAATATAACGAAGCCAACTGAAATTAGAACTCGGATCTCTAATTAACAACTCCAAGCCATAATCCATTAAACCACTCGCAGAAATTGGTATTAGCAAACGGTCGCCCATCTAGTTACGGGCCAGGCTCAACATTGCTTAACTTCGGTGATCGTACGGGAACCGATGTTTCAACGTCATATGGTCGTAAGCCGAAGATGAAGACAATAGTCAGCATGGAAATGATTTAAAGTATTCTTATTGATTATATCATAGTTTTTCAGACGATAAAATGTTCTTGAGTACACATTTCTATTGGTAATAATCTGAGTATTCCAGCAAAATTAAATACTTGAAACTGTTCGTCTGATAACATTACGGCTCTTCGTTTCATTTACACAAGTAAGACGAGCACCCTGTAACAATTTAAACATCACAGCGACCGATTTCCTGTACATTTCGTCTGGAACGCATTTTCTAAGGGATAAATTCTCGTGAGAAAGAAAAACTCCCTGTTCCCTTATTTTTTTTTAGTTTAATATCTTGGCCTGGGCATTTCTCCTCTTCGTTTCTTTTATTATCACGACTTCACAAAACCAAAGAAATGTTTAGTGTTGTTCTTCTGTTTGCGCCGACTTTTTTTGTCAAAGGCTGCAATATTTACATAAGGCATGTGTTCCGTGATGAAAAACAAATTTATTTCGTCTTTCTAGATAGTTTCATAGATCGAGAAGACTTCTCTCTCCCACTCGCCGAAAAGCAAAATCACCGATATATATATATATATTTCTGTATATATATATATATATATATATATATATATATATATATATATATATAGAGAGAGAGAGAGAGAGAGATTCAGTTTAATTGAGTTGAATTTGTGCCACTTGGAAATCCAAAGAAGCGATAATTAAAAATTTCAAAGAACTCACTAAAGCGAAAGTAGTCTGATATTCGAAATTATATATATATATATATATATATATATATATATATATATATATATATCACTTACTTTAAACAGCGTGTCTTACGACTATCGGCTGTCTGTTTCAAATACGAGTATCCACTATAATAGCATTTGAAGTGGCAAAAATATCACATTAAAAATGGATCCATTAATCTTCTAATATATATATATATATATATATATATATATATATATATATATATATATATATATATTAGGACCTTGATAAAATTCTCGCTGATTTTTCATGAAAAGTAGTGTTTTATTTACAAAAATTAGTAAGAAACATGTCATTAATAGTATTACCCATTGCTAGCCATTACTTTCCCCACTTTCTGGCAGCATTTGAATTACACGTCGGAAAAACGACCCGTCTTTTGAGGCTGACCACGAGTCGACCCCTTTTTTGGCATCTTCCTAAGAATGAAAGTACTGCTTAGCCAGTCCATGTGCCATCGATTGGGACAAGTGATAATCGGACGGTACAATGTCTGGTGAATACAGCGGGTAGGTAGGACTTTCTATTTAAGCGATTCACAGTAGGTTTTCACCCGTTTTATAAGACGTGGCCTTGTGTTGTCATGTTGTAAAATCACTTTGCCGTGTCTCTGCTCGTATAGCGGCCATTTTTTCTTTAATGCTCGGCTCATACGCATCAAATGTAATCGATAGTAATCTCCTTTAATGTTTTCGGTCGGTTTAGAGAAGCTCATAATAAACTACACCTAGCTGTTCCCAACAAATGTAGAGCAAAAACTTCGAACAATGGATATTCGACTTTGCCACCGATGTTGATGTATGGCCGGGATTACCCCATGATCTTCTACGGATATACTCCTCTCCTTTTTCCTTTCTTTTCTTTTCCTTCTCTCTGTAGTACAGTTGATTTCTTATGCCTTTCTTTTCTTTTCTCTTTCTTTTCCTTTTTATTGATTTCTTATTCTCTTCTTTTTTTTTTTACTTTAATCTGCTATTTTCTTTCTTTTCCTTTCATGGAAAAAATAATTTTTTTAATATATTTGTTTCTTTGCCTTATATGTAAAAATTTTCAAAGATGTAAAAAGAAGGTCTCATCAGGTGGTTAACTCAGCGAACTACTTAGAGACAACACAAGGACTTGAATTTCTTAATGCGGAGTAGGAGTGAGGGGAGGGAGTGGAAAAAATGTCTCCAACATCATCCGGGGCCTCGTACAGTCCCAAAGTCAACCTCCTCATGTGCCTACATTTGGACATAAATTCGGCCGCCCCATTCAACAGATCAGCGCCGCCATTGTATGTTGCAAAAGCCAACGTCTGCTCCTGACACAACCTATATGAGTTGCCATTCGCTTAGCCAGACTTTACTTTTCGTGAAATGCTTCATTTAACTACCGGGCTTATTTCATTTTTTTCTCTATAACTCCAATAGTAGTTCACCAGCTTTGTATTGAACTTACATTCTGCTATTCTAAATGACGAGGTATGATTATATCACCTCTTTTTAAAGTGACACTTAGTGCAACCAATGTATTTTTTACACTGCCACTGTCAATTCCTACCTCAGCACAATACACTGCTCCTTCTGTGTAATACGCCCCATTTAAGGGACAATTATATATATATATATATATATATATATATATATATATATATATATATATATAATTGTCCCTGCATATATATATATATATATATATATATATATATATATATATATATATATATATATATAAATAAAAGGCACGGTGGAGTAATGGATAACGGCTTGGATTGAGGAATCGGAGAGCCGAGGTCGAATCCATTACATTCACTTACGTTGGAATCCTCTTCTTCTCCCTCCAACTATGGGTAAATAGCAGGACAGACTGGTTTCTATAGCCTTGGCTGGCAACTGGTCTAGGAGAAGGACAACTCTGAATTCAAAACCTGCGGAGGGTGGTTTGGGGACCTTGTGGCATTCGCTGCCTCCAAAAAGTGTGGATGGCCCTGCACAAAGCCTTCACCACTATAATCAAATCTCATGTGTCGGTGTCAGGCTCTCAGTTTCTAGAAACTGATCTGATCTGCCTGACCCTCATACGTCGAATTCGACGGGAGAGTCCATCATATATATATGTGTGTGTGTGTGTGACGGTATTCTAAGCGTAGATTAGATGTGGCACAAGGCTGTGGTAATTAATTGATTTAGCGGATAAACTTGTTAACCATTACACCACGTCGAAATGTCCTGTATGTGTGTTGGTCAAAAGAAACGAGGTAGGTAAATTAATAAATCAATTTGTTTAATATCTACTAGAAATCTGTAAGTATCCGATAATGTAGTAACTGTTGTCATCAGGTCTCATTTCCTACGTGTCGCATCTGTAAGAAGAAAGTTTAATTCAGGAACCTTTTGTGGAAGTTGCTTTCCTAAAAATACGACCATAACCTTTTTTATCCTCCTTATCCTCATATTCATCACTTTGTATCAAGTTATCTTCTACTGATATACACCTAATTCAATAGTAATATTTTGTTGAGAGTAACACTTCTTTGAGTGTTTCTCGAGCCTTAAATTGAGTGAATATCAGAAAAACATATTTTATTTGTTATTTCACTTCATATTAAAAAATAAAGTTGACTTACCTACAAAAAAAAAAAAAAGATCACAGTACTTTTTATTATTATTTTAAATTATGATTACGTGTGAATGAAAAGCTATTCAGAGCTGGCGAAATTGTTTCCAATCATGGAACTTCACGCGAAGCCACCATTTTAAATGGAGTTCTCGCCTTTTTTAATAGTGTCCATTTTATTTCACTTTTCCTGTCTTTCTTATACAATCGGCCCCGGTACTTAATCTAGCGAGCGTGTTGTTAACTGTTTATTCTTCCTTTTCGCGTTCCTGTGACTCTGGCAATATTTTCACACCATCCGCTGGACGCAATTCCCCCATGCAGTGAAAGAAGGCCGCGAATTAAATGATTTAGAAGTACAGATATCCCCCGATTTTCCAAATGGCACTCTCTGCCATTTCGCATTTCCGAAATCCTTACATTTGCTCTACACACAGTTTGTCAAACCTCCAAGTAAGGAGAGCCTGTTTCCCTAGAAAAAAGTATATTTAAAATCGAAGCTTTTACCTGCATTCGAACACTGACCTCTGTCATCAGAGCGAAATACTATATTTCATGGTTTATAAGGTCCACGATGGTGAGGTATCTGGTAGGCTCGGGCAGAGCACAACGATATTAGATGGTCACGAGGTTCCTCAGTGTTTTTATAAAATCGATATTTTGTTCCGTTTCTACTGAAATATGTGGCTGAGAGGATCTTTTTGGCAGGTATTGGTACTGAGTGACTAGGATAAACGATTATGTCTTCCTTCACAGCACAGCACCGCGACCTCTTATAGGTTAGGTTTTTATCAATATTAGAACTCTGTGTTCTCGGTGGCCATGTGTTTTAATTCCCGTTTAGTTTTCAGGTTATTGAGGGCCTTTATTTTCTGTTTTTGACCTCTACTTTTGTTTTTTATCTTCTATATCACCTTGTTTGTATAACTGTAAACATTGTTTTAATTTTCTTCTTCTTCCTGTTATTATTATTATTATCATTATTATTATTTTGCCTTGTATTTAGTACAATCTCTTAATGGTCCACAAATAATGGAAATATTTGCATCTTGTTTCTGGCGTTAAGCGATAATTGACATATACATTGTTTATGTTTTCTTTACATTGATAATGCTCCTTTGAGAAGATGAGCAATTTTTAATTTTTTGTAAAGACGAGATTATTATTATTATTATTGTTGTTGTTGTTGCAAGAGCCAGCTACCCTCTTTATTATCATGAATGGACTGATCCATTCATAAGTAGTCCTGGGTGATTGTCTGAAAGGAAAAAATAAGATTGCAGTGACTTGTCTAGCTGAGTATTGAATACTATTCTCACGACTGACTCTGTCATGTTGTATCTTGCCAGACCCCACATCACAACAGTTACTATTATTATGTCTTCTTTTCTTACGATAAGTTGTTATGATACAATCATTTATTAAGGCTTTCACCCGAGACCTAAGATAAAGGAAGATTTATCTTAGGATATTATTACAAGTGTTTTTTTCTCTGAGCAGTGCTCATTAACACAATTTTTGGCATTTCAGATGAATTTCCTGAGGTTTTCTTAATGTAATATCAGTATTCTTCCTTAATCATTCCTAGTGGTCCTACAACTACTGGTATAATGGTTTTGTTCGAATACAACATAGTTTTAATTTACAGATTCTCATATATGGAGAGTTTTATTAAAATATTGTTGTGTCGGAAACCTACCACCCCTCTTGAAGATGAACTTGTCTGCGTCTGTGAACAAAGACTTTAAATAGTGGCATGTCAGTTGACATGAGGGAGACAGGGAGACAGAGAAGTTCTTGGCTGAGCTAGTTATTGACTACTCAGGCGATTTCTGTACCTTTTTACCAACCAATTAAAACCCTTTTTATTGTTACGTGTTATTTGGCGTTTGTCTCTACAAATCCCAAATCAACATCATAACAAATATAATTTTTGAAATCCTCTCAATATTTATTGAAGTCATCGCTAACATTTTTGTCGAGATTTACAAACTCTACGTTTCGTTCAATTTCGCAAAGCAACCAATGAAATTTGAATTAACCGATTTGTTTGGAAAATACGCTGACAAAAAAAAACTACTTTACAGTTTAATAATTTCTTTAATTTAATTTTATAGGACTTCATGGTAAACAATATTTTTTAAGAAATTTTCTTTTTAATAGCGAAGAATAAATTCTTATGATTTCTTATTCTTGAGCATGAAAAATACAACTGGCCATGTGTATATATTTCTTTCTGGAGCCAAATTCAAACTTTTTATGGCTTTGGCCTTGTGATTTGCTCATAGTTATCGCAAACACAAGGAGAACTGGATTTTTTCATATATAAAAAACTTAAAGAAAGATTGCATTTTTATTTAATAGATTTTTGTTATTTTAACCATTAATTTGTTTTCTAAATTGTTTTTTATCTATTGTACTAAGCTACGCACCCTAGTAAAAGTGACTGTACTTTGTACCCTCTTACCTATTTCCACTTCTCCCCAAAATTTGGTTGCGATCTGTCAATGTATGACTATTTTTGATGGTATGACGGACGGGTGGACTAAGTCACAGAATTTTATATGTAGATTCTTTAAGCAATATATTTTTATGAAGCAGCATAATCATGCCGATAAGGTAGTATTTATGCAGGATGGGGAATTTCCTCACAGCCGATTCAACACTGTTGACTCAAGACCGCCGACTCAATATTGGCCAACTCATCAACTTCAGGACAACTCACCATCAACCTACTCAGTGCAACTGCAGGATATCTACCAAACGCCCCACGCGGTCAGATGTGGCACAAGGCCGAATTTAATGTGGGATATCTGAGCCCGTAGGCTCGGCCAAAAAGTCCACTATACTCCGTATAAAACGAGGTCGGTTAGCTGTTTTCCGAGACGAGACTCTGCCCTCGTCTGGGGATCCTCTCTGCCCGGAGGCAGAGAGTTTAACCAGCACAGCTGGAGACGAATCTCCAACTGCAAACCATCATACAGTACTTACTACTGTATTTATGTGAATGGGGACATGCCCATAATGGTCCGTAGGTATGCTACAACATATACGCCGGACTTTATAATATTGACGGAAGTTTCCTTCCTACCCTTATGATTAAGGTCGTGTGGTAATTCAACATCTTGATTATATCATTGTTTTCTCCTATAGTTACATATGCCTATGTTAGTTGTTTCTGTTGGAGGTTTTCAAGCGATGTGTTTTTTTATTTGGTAAATCTGTTTGGTTTTGATTCTGTAGCGCCATTCTTTAGTGTCTAATGAAGGATTGTCTTCTTCAATAGCCAAAGGATGATTCCGTTGATTGAAGCCATTTTTACATATGATGATGAAGTCTCAGAGCCATTAGTGACTTTTTACTTATACTATTTCTTAGGCATGGAGTAAATTGAAATATTGCTGCATCTTCCGAAGTAAGCAACGTCGAGCCTGGTCAGTATCTACATGAGTAACCGCTTGAGAATACCTGGTGCTGTGAGGTTGGATGTGCGGGTGGTGCAATGGATAATGGGTTGGAATTGTTAATCAGAGAACCGAGTTCCAATTCCCGTTGTGTTTGTTATATTCTTTTACGCGGAAATCCCCTTGGGAAATATATAAATCCACCTGTCCATCCCCCAGCTATGGGTCAGTCAGTAAGATTTGTATCAGTAGATCATTATTATCTAAAAAAAATGCAAATTGTGTACAAAATATTTAGATTTCAGCTTGAAATGAGCCATAGAGTTTGATATGCCGTGAGACAAAAACATCCAACCAACCTATTTCAAAATGCTTTAGGTGCGACATTCATCAGAAGGTAAGTAGTCATTTGAACTTGTGCGCAGAAACGAAACTGGATCTATTTAATTCCTGAACATATACTCTCGGTAAGATCTCCTTAGAATACATTGATTGGGTAAATCCTTTTTTTTCTGGTATTCAACGCGAATTTCGTTTCTATATCGTAGATTTTTTATTGGTAGCACTAAACTTATATAACAATAACTAGAAAAAGCCGGGGAAATTTGACTTATTTTCATTTTCTGATGAATCTTACTATTTAAGTTAATGACTGAGTAAGGTCGCTAGAGTTTCTGGTATGTGTTTTGTTTTTCCAATTAATCAAAACAGAATAGTCCATTATTTATGAGATAATGGCAGGAGACCTAAACCCGTCTATCTTCCTTTTTTTTTCTTTCTTTATTAATTTTATCACTGAAACTTCTTCGTTCATTTTATCACTGAAACCAAGTAGTGTATTTTCTTTCCCACGTGATCAAATATATCATTTATGAGGTATTGGCAGGGCGTAACGGCCGTGAAAACTAACGAAGGTGAGGAAAAGAATAATTACATAATAATAGTAATAATAATAATAATGATAATAATAATAATAATAATGATGCTGTCAATTCGTGTTAAAGAGAAATAGTATGAATATCAGCCAAGGTCAGTAATAGAAAATGGCAGTCACAAGATATTATGGGATGTCTTTGTCCATATCGATCACGTAAATGAATCATGATGATCTGGCCTCATTGTGATAAATAAGAAAAATAACAACTGTTAAATTATCGATTTTTCTGTTCCATATAATACAAGAGTGGATTGAAAAGATTGAAAAATACCATGATTGGATTAGGGAGTTGAGAAAGCAGTGGAACATGACTGCTGAAATAATTCCTTTAGTAATACGTATTCTTGGATAAACACCAAGAAACTTGAAAGAGCACTTAGGGAGAATTGCAATTGAGAGCCACATTGTAGACATTTAGAAAACCACCATCACTTACTCTGCGAGGATCATCCGGAATGTTGATGATTCGTTTCGAGTCTTGTTGACGCCATGTCTCAAGAACAAAATTTCCATTGACTACGTCAACCTGCGACACCAACATACTACTACTACTACTACTACTACTAATAATAATAATGATAATGATACTATTAATATAATAATAATGATACAAACTGACTACCTAATGTCAAGAACTTGGTATGAACAATACCCAGACCCGAGTACAGACACAGGACTTGTAACAATTTTATGGGACTTTACAATCCACACAGAAAGAACAATCAAAGTTAATCGCACAGACATAGTGATTAAAACCAGAAAAAAAAACAGAATTTGCTTTTTTTATTGACATGGAAGTTCCTGTAATGTATCTTCAAAGATATCTTCAAAACTATCTAAATACAAGGATCTTCAAGTGGAAATCTAAAAAATGTGGCACATGAAAACTGAATAATTCCAGTTGTGGTTGGGGCGTTCGGTTTGATTGGAAAAGGTTCTGATTGAGACATTGAAATGATTCATAGTAGAACACGTCCTAAAGAAACACAAAAAAATGTTCTCACAAGTACATCTCATGCCTTACGAAGGGCTTTAATCTGTGAAATATGTGTGATCTTAATTTATTTTTATTTTTTACAAAAATGTTCAATGAAGATGTTATACCGCCAAAAAAGACCTCTAGAAAATTGCCATCATTTACTCTGGGAGGATTATCCAGAATGTTCATGATTCGTTTGGAGTCTTGTTAACGCTGTACCTTAAGAACAGAATTTCCATTGACTATGTGCGACACCAACTCTTTCAAGTATAAAAATATATAAATCTACAAAAAATCATAAATCTTTGTACAATCGTTGCTTGTCTTGTAATGAAAAAACGGCTGTACTTTTAATGCACGGGTCAAAACGAACCAAACGCCGCTAGCGAGAAGACATGCAACTGAAAACGTGCTTAACATGATGGTGATCTTGTTCATCTTTGTTATTTTCCGTTAGTTGATTAGTTACTAAGAGGAATCAAACAGTTTAATATAAATCTTATGGACATCTCTTGACATTTTGATCATTCATCCGGGCCGGGAAGCTAGTAATTTGATGGTGTAACCATCCGCATGCGTTCTAAAGGTCAAAGTGTCGGTAGATTCTGAATATTCTTTTCAGAATGTGCACCTTAAGATGCATGTCGAAATTACAATCGTTTGTAATAAAATGTTCTGCAAGCTTCTTTGATGTTACATTGTTGTGTCTGACATCATACCTGTATCTAAAGAATCTTTTATTTAATTTTTCCGTTGTGCAACCCAAATAAATCAAGTCATGTTTGGTGGCATATATTAAATAGGAATCAGTACAATTTCCATCCTATGTAGAAATCGTGATATTTCTCTTCGATTTGTAATAGAATTAACTTGACTCTTGTTGTTGCACAACGAACGAAGTTTTCCTTTTCTATGAGTGTTTCCCGGAGTACAACGAAGCGAAACTCCAATGTTGTTTGGAGTGTGGACGTTTACATTTCTCAAAATTTGTCTGATATTTTTATTTCTTTTGAACATTTTATTACAAACGACTTTTTGTGGCTTGATAGAAAACGCAATGTATCTGGTTTATTCAAAAACTTACACTGTGTAAAAAAACAAAACAAAATAACAATAATATTGATAATAATGATGATAATAATAATAATGATAATAAAATAATAATGATAAAATAATAATAGTAATAATAATAAAAATAATAATGATTAAAAATAATAATAATAATAACAATAATAAAAACAAAAAATAATAACATGAAAATAATTATATAAATTATTGCCAAAAATCAACGCTAAATGTTCAGGAAACTCAAGAGGTAAGCGTTGAAGCTTGTAAATTATAGCCATATATTAATATTATACATATTTTCTCACTGACTTTGAGAATCTCTCTGACCTGAGAATCTTTCCATTTTCTCGGTGTTTCTAGCAAAATTGATCCCTTTTTGTTCAATGTATGCGCACATGTGAATTTATAAAAAGCCCTGAATAGTCGTCATGGCTATGTCTGTCTGTCTGTCTGTCTATGCATGTGTCTCTCCCTGTGTGCGTGTTTAGAATCGACCACTAAAGAACCACCTACATGAGTCAGTAATCATTGTAGTACTAATAAATGGAAAGATCCCACGAGAAGAAAAGAGTATTATTTTCCTGAGCGGAAACATTCTTACCGTCATCAGGCGTTCCATTCACTGCGTTCGCGAATTCGTTTTGTTCACAAACCGGAATTCGTTTTATTTACTTCATTTGTTATTTGCTCAACGCCTTTCCCTGTCGTATTTTTTTTTCTCCGAGCTTTTTTCAAAACTTGTTTTTATTGCTTATTCATTTTGCGTTTATTTCCACATTGAATTTCTTTGTTCTTCCATTTTTCTATAGAATTACTTCGCTCATTTGCAACCGATATCTTCTTCTTCTTCTTCTACTTCTTCTTCTTATTCTTCTTCTTCTTCTTCTTCTTCTTCTTCTTCTTCTTCTTCTTCTTCTTCTTCTTCTTCTTTATCTATCGTATGCCTTCAGGACGTTGGCGATCATGGCTCTCTACAATTTCCTATCCTTTGTAGCTCTTAACAAATTTTGTCTTTTTGTTATTTCCCCTAATTGTTCTTCCGGCATCCATTTACTCAAACTCGGCAAGTGTGTTATGCGTTGTTTTTCTCTGTTCCTCTTGCTAAAAATCTGTCCTGTGAGTATCAAATTTTCCAAGCCCTCTTTACTCAGTATTTACCCTAGAAATTTCAACTGTCTCTTCCTGATGTTAAGTACAAGTTTCCTTTTTGTTTCTATTTTCTCTAAAACTTCGTCGTTGCTTATATATTCGGTCCATGGTATCCTCAACATCCTTCTGTAGAACAGTTCAGTACTCTTTATTTGTTTCCAAAGAAATCTTTCTGTTTCTTAATATTCTGCTTAACTTTTGTAAGGCATCTTTGGCTATCCCAATGCTCCTTCAGATTTCAGTGTCGCACTCCTCAGGTATTTAAATACTTGACATATACGCATAAAAAAATCTTTCTCGAACGATCTTTAAAACCAATATATTTTACAAATGGTCAGTACATATATACATATATACCGGGTGTAACTACAAAATTGTCCAAATCGTGTAACAGCAAAATTGTCCAAATGTTAGATTAAGCTCTGAACCGTTGTATCTCAGAAATCATTAAGGATACCTTACTAGAATTCTCCAAGGTTCTTATAACACTACTGGACGCTACTTTGAGCAATGAAAACGTATAATTACTCTCAAATCTTAAGAGAAGATGATCGTGATGAAATCGATCATAAACAAAAATGACATGTTCATGATTAATTAATCATAGCTAAGTATTGAAATAAAGTTCAAATATATATATATATATATATATATATATATATATATATATATATATATATATATATATATATATATTTCAGGATCATTTTCCAAATGATCTCACCCTCTCTAACCTTCAACCTTTTAATCTTATGGAGTAAAAACATGCCTTAGTTTTCACGTATGATTTCATTTTCAAGTCTTTTTTCACTGCTCTTTGGA
Organism: Acanthosepion esculentum; assembly: GCA_964036315.1. NCBI lineage: Eukaryota > Metazoa > Mollusca > Cephalopoda > Sepiida > Sepiidae > Acanthosepion > Acanthosepion esculentum. The sequence continues at coordinate 23,965,046 of OZ038513.1, forward strand.
CGGTCATAGGTGAAACGCCTCTCTCACATGCAAACGTCTTATAGATTGAGTTGGATCTTTTCTAATTTATCTCTTTAGTTCTAAGTTGAAATGATGATCCCTCTTGCTGTTGTGATCTCCTAATCCAGTTTTCCTCTCTACTTCCCAATCTTTTTAAAACTTATTCACCGTTCTCTTGATGGTTCTTGAATGGACCTTGAAGATGGAAGTCAGAGTATGAATTCTGGTACCATTATTGAAGGCTTGAATGAGCTTTTTCCTCTCAGCATTGCTTAATTGAGAAGACAGTGGGGCTGACGCAGAACGATGTTAACCTGTTCTCTTTCTAGCTGAATAATTCAAAGGGTTTTTCAGCGATTCTTACGACAAATGGTGTGAAGATGGCTAAATAAGAAAAAAAAATCACGGCGGTAGGAAACTAACTGGAGTCTAGATGCCATGTCAGGACCTATAACATTACAGAACTTTCTTTGGATTCTGTCGAGAATATCGAGATAAAGCAGGCGAACCAGACCAGATATGGCAGCAATAGTCAATTCATGAACGAAAGATATATTTACATATTTGCAAGATGGATTTTGATGATTGCAAGATCGTTGCTATTTTGGAGGTTAGCATCAGCTATGCTGATGGACAGCAGAAATGTTTGCCTAAGATTATTAAAATATTGCAGTAGTGTTTTGGGGGCGTTAAAATTTACAAGCCATTTCTTGCCCCAGTTAACAACTGATTGAAAGTCATTTTCGCGAACAGTTGTTAGATTTACTTTGTCAAACCTGCCGAATTATGCAGGTGTCGCATTTTTCAAGGGGGTGTTTATAAATACGAAATTGTTATTTATTGCAAACTGTTACATTTTAGTCGCATATATATGTGGGAAATGTTCTCATGAATTGTTATCAGCATGTACTAGACTTCATTTATTTATTGTCAACATACTTTATCTGAATGATACTTTAGCAAAGTAAATTTCTGTTTACTTGAACCGTAACTCCAGTCTTATATTATTTTTAAGTGGGCTTCATTCAAATGTTTAACTCTTCGCTCATCTGTTTGATGAATACCACTGTTATTTTTCTTTTCCTCAGAAAATGTCGTCTGGGTCAATTTTTTGGATTTGAGACGTCACCTTTCTTGAATTCTTATTATCTTATTATAACTCCGCATTGTGTGTTGTGGTGTAATGGATATCGACTCGGAGTGAGAACTCGGAGAGCCGAGTTCGTATTCAAGTCGAGTTTGTTAGATTCACTTATGCACATATACCCTTGGGAAAGGTATGATTCTATCTCTTCTCCCTCCATCTATGGGTTGAATAGCAAGACAGACAGGGTTCTTTAGCCTTGGTTGGCAACCAGTCTACCGCAGAATGAACTGGAAACCTACTGCGTGAAAAATATGCCTCGTCAGTATCAAAAGATCGCCCAATCATTTATCACGTATGGCCATTAACTGACTGATTATAACACTGCTTGTCACTTGCGGATACCTACTAAATAATGGACTGTTCTGTTTTGACGTACCAGAGATGCTACTTGGTTTCAGCAAGAAAATGAAATAAATAAATAAATAAATAAGGGAAGATGTTTAACGTCTGTGCCAGTGAAATGGAAAAGATTTGTCAATTTCAAATTTTTTTCATTTGTATCCCCTTACTTCTTTAAATAATGACTAGCCTTAATATTTATGATTGTTATTGCAATATTGAAGCTTTTAAGCTCAATTATTTAGCAGCGCGACAGGGGAATTTCTACGGATATTTTATTGTAGTAGAACTCGCTAAGAGCTTAATCAACCATTAACTTAAGAATTAAGATTCAACAGAAATTTAAAATAGAAAAACCGTCAAATTTTCACGGGTACTTCTAGTCATTATTAACATTCTTTTCTTTGATTTCTGTTGCATACACATTTCCTTCTTGGTCCCGACCGGAGGCCTAAGTTCAGAATTATTATTATTATTATTATTATTATTATTATTATTATTATTATTATTATTATTATTTCCATTTCTGGTGTATACTCATTTATTCTGGGTCCAGATCAGAGATAAGGTCAGAAATGGCATCATGACATTTTCCACTGAGAAGTTTTGAAAAAGAAATCGCACATATTTTACATTGATTAAGCCCTTCGTAAGGTGTAGCTGTACTCGTGAGAAGAATATTTTTTTTTTTTTTTCAGTCGAGTGCTACCAGGAATCCCTTTAATGCGTCTATTGGAATCTTTTCAAATCAACCCGAGGGCCCCAACTATAACTAGAATTGTTAATGTCCTCATGCGCCACATTTATGAGATTTCGATTTTAAGGTCTTTGTATTTTGATAGTTCTTTGAAGATCTTCAAAGATACATTGCAGTCTGCAGGGACTGCCATGTCAATAAGTAGACCCACGTTGTCATTGAGGTCTCTAATCTCGATGTTAGGGCGATTAACTTTGATTGTTCTGTCTGTGTGTATTTTAAAGTTCCGTAAAATTGTTACAGGTTCCCTTAACCAGGTCTGGGTGGAATTCATACCAATTTCTTGCAGTAATTATTATTATTTTTATTATTGGCGCGCTAGCATTCCGACCATGAAACTTAGGTTTGCATCTCATGATAATATCGGCCGCGGGGACAATCTCAGAAACAACGTGAGAAGTACCTGAAAACCATACCACAAGGTAACCCTAGTCTTTCGAACGGAAATGGGTAGATGAAACTGTTCGGGAGAGGTCGATGTTCCTGACCGGGACTTTGAGTGTAATGGCCTTGTTCAATTACTGATCCCATCAGATTATAAGATCTCTCCCAGAATCTGTAGGTAATGCTCATTCAGTATAGTGGTAAAAACCACAAGATGGATCGGTGAGTGTTGAACAAACCCAGACGTGCTTGAACAGGCTTTCGCTGTAAAGATAGGTTAACCAATATAGAGTTATGCTTAGATATGAGCGAACAGCTATTTTTATTATGATAAGTATTATTATTATTTGCATTCTGTTTAATACACTGGATCGTTTCCCAAAGCAAGGGTAAGGCTAGGACCTTAATATATGCTTTCTGTTTGTACAAAATCTGATGTTAACTGACACTAAATATGTACATTTACTTTATATAAATATTTATTTCAGGTATTTGGACAAACATTTGAATGGCGTCCCACATGAGGTCTTACGTTTGAAACTTGGTTTTTTATTTCAGGTACTTGATCAGGTATTTGAATGGGGTTCAACGGGTGGTCTTATGTTTGAAACTAGGTTTTTATTTCGAGTGTTATGGACTGGCAATTGGATGGCGTCATATACGGAACCTAATGATTATATTACTTGATTTCTGATCACATCATACGCTATATTGTTGTTCACTCATATCCAAGGTACACCGACGTTTCTGCATAAATCCACCCGTTTATTCAATTTGGCCTTCCTACAACTATTCAATATAGTTATTCTGCCTAAAATTTCAGAGAAACAATTTCAATTTATAGATGTTATCTTATCCGTCATGCGTGATACACGCTTAGGCGATCATGTATCTATCGATACATGAATGACGAGTAGATTGTCATTTCTTTCTGCGGTAGACCATTTGCCACCCAAGGCTACAGAACCCGGTCTGTCCACTAGCTGAGGGGAGAAGATGAAGATTCATAGCTTTTCCCAAGGGTATTAGCACGTAAATTAACGTAATTGATTCGACTGGAATTCGAACTCGGCTCTCCGATTACTCCACCCTGCCTCCTAATATATATCTTATAGTAAAGCGATTACAAAGAGGCGTGAAATATCTTGTGAGACATGGGGACAACTGTGTAATTAGATATATTATCAAACATAATTTGATCAAATTGGCCAAAATGCGTGTGTATATATATATATATATATATATATATATATATATATATATGTATGTGTGTGTGTGTGTGTGTGTGTGTGTGTGTGTGTGTGTGTGTGTGTAACGATGTATAATTTTATATATAAACGGTATTTGAAAAAATATGACAAAGTTTTTTTTTCTGATGTGGTTTATCCGTTAGGATTTCATTGAACTGGGCTTTGTTGACATTGCCACGTCTATGAATGCTGACATGTACGTAGTTTCAAAATATATATATATATATATATATATATATATATATAATTTGTGATTTATATATCCATCAAATTTCGGGTTCTAAACTCAATTATCTCTTCGTGAGACTATGAGAATTGTGGGAGTAAAGACTGTCAATCGATATATATCCTCTTTACCTTCCTAATCTTCACTTCCTACTTCGAATATTCAGGCCAGTAGACGTAACTAATAAATATGCTGTTTAATAAAGAAATCGAACGTCTACTCAAATATGAGTATCCGTTAAAAATAACGCTTACAGTGATAAAAATATGTCGGATTATAAGTAAATCCATTACTTTCAAAATATGATTTATCCATTACCTTCGAATATATATATATATATATATATATATATATATATATATATATATATATGTCTGGTTGAATAAATTACAGACATTATGTCTGCTAATTTTTTATAAAATCCATTAAACCTCACGAATAACCTTCCGTGTATTAATGTTAAAGGATGTGAGAAATGTGCTATAGTTGGTTAAATTCCTTTTATTTTCATTTCCCAGGTACTTTCAATCTTCTTCCAAGATCATCTTCAGTCGTACAAAAGTATATGTTATTCATTAATATAAGTATTTATACAAAGCTGTGCATTGTTATGCATTACCGTAATTTTTTCATCATGCTTTTAAATGCAAGACGTTTGACAATGTGCTGAGCGTTTATTAGAACGTGAAAAATTATCCATTATGGAATATTTTTCATGTTATAACGGCATGATCATGCGCGCATTAAAGCATGAAAAACTGTTACTTTACAGGCCTGAAGATGAACTTGGTAGAAGATCGAAAGTACTTGGGAAATGAAAATAAAAGTAATTTAAACAGCTCTCATCCTTTAACATCAATACCCGGAAGGTTATTCGTGAGTATGAACGGATTTTGTTAAAAATAAATTGTTAATATATATGTTAATATATATAAACAGTATTAAATAACATTTACCGGCCTGTAATGTTATTTAATACTGTTTATTATAAACAGAGCATTTACATAAATACTTGTATTTATAAAAAGAATGTTAAACATTTAAATGTTTTTAAATAATTGTCGGACTTTGTCCATTTCATAATGTGTGACGTCATTTGTTTACATTTGATACGCCATGAGCAGTTATGAATGTACGTGAAAGATTCATGGAAGATTGAAAATAATAAGCAGTAAATTCGACCTTGCCAACCGAACGATCCTGAGTGGCCGAATCGGTTAAGGCACGTCAGGCTATATGACGGTTCCGTATAGGATACAGGTTCGAATCCTGTTGGACGACAAATGTTATTTAATACTGTTTATTATAAACATAGCGTTTACTTAAATATTTGTACCTATAAAAAGAATGTTAAACATAAAAATGTCATTAAATAATTGTCGGACTTTGTCCATTTCATAATATATATATATATATATATATATATATATGTATATATATATATATATATATATATATATATATATATATATATATATATATATATATATATATATATATATCACTTTAAACGTTTATATATATATATATATATATATATATATATATATATATATATATATAAAATAAAAACACTGTAGTCGGCCACATACACACATATACACACGCGCACGAATGCGCACATACAGACGCATATATATATATATATATATATATATATATATATATATACATATACATATACATATACATATATATATATATATATATATATATATATATATATATACAGGGGTTGAACAAAATAATTGGAACAGGTGTAAATTCCACTCCTATATTTCAAAGACCTATTATATTAAGAACTTTAACTAAAACTTCGTAATTGAAGGTTATATCTATTGTAAATACGTTTATTTGTGTAATTTACTGTCTTTGGCTTATTTATTTTTAGAATTTAGTCAAATTTAAGCTAAATGCGTGACCTCTCTGAATTCGAAAATGGGCAAAAGGTTGTTTGGTTTTTCAAGAGACACCATATCAAGATCTATGACGCGATTCAAGAAACAGGGTAAAACCACTAACAAGCATAACAATTGGGGCCGGACTTGCAAATTTACTGACAGGAACCGACGTGTATTGAAACGCAATGTGGCGAAAAATCATCGGACTACTCCGGTCAAAGTGACTTCTGAGTTGAATAACCATCTGAATAGTCCAGTTTCTACTAAAACTGTTCGTCGTGAGCTCCATAAGGCTGGATATCATGGAAGAGCCTCCGTAAGGAAACCTCTTCTCTCCACTCGCAACATTCAGAAGTGGTTGAAGTGGTGCAGAGATCACAATGCTTGGTCTGCAGACCAATGGAAGCAAGTCATATTCTCAGACGAGTCCAGTTTTTCTCTTTTACCAACTTCAGGGCAAAATTATGTGTGGAGGCAGCCCAAAAAAGCTTACAACCCTGACTGCCTTCTTCAAACAGTGAAACATGGTGGTGGATTAGTAATAGTTTGGGCCGCTATATGATGGAAATGTCTCGGTCCAATAGTTGCACTGCGTGGTAGAATCAACAGCAAAGATTACCTGAACATTTTAGGTGATCATATTCATCCAACTGCATCTTCCAGTACGATAATGCTCAAATACATACCGCTTGAGTGATTAAGAATTGGTATGAAGAGCATGAAAGTGAGCTAGAACACATAGAGTGGCCTCCCAAATCTCCAGATATCAATATTATTAAACATTTGTGGTGCATTTTGGAGCAACAAGTTAGGAGCCGCTATCCTCCACCGTCGTGTCTTAAAGAGCTAGAGCAGGTGTTAATGGAAGAATGGTTGAAAATTCCTCTGGATGAAGTTAGGAATCTATATGATTCCATTCCTAGACGTATTAAAGCTGTATGTGAGGCTAAAGGAGGACCATCTCCATATTAAATATTTTTTTTCCAATTTAACAAGTGTTTCAATTATTTTATCCAACCCCTGTATATATATATATATATATATATATATATGATAAAAAATAGTTTTAAGGTATGCTATATGTATGAATATCAGCGATAGAGCGTATGTAAATATGGAAATGTACACTGTTGACCAGGATGCAAACAAGGAGGAAGCTTATGCTTAACATAAGGAAGAGGCTGATGAAAGTTCTGGGACATATGATGAGAAAGGAGGGCTTGGAGAATCTGATACTCACGCGACGAATAAAGGGAAAAGAGACAAGGGAAAGCAGAGCATGGCATACGTGGTGCACTTGGGTAGGTGGATGGCGTAACGTGGTCTGGCTGAATTGGCAGAAACACAAGGGATAGGAGGAAGTGGAGGGCCATGATTACTTACGTCTTGAAAGGACACGGCACATAAAATGAAGAAAAGATACTGTTGACCACATGCGCTTTTTATATCAGACAAATTTCGGGTTCTACCTCAATTATCTCGTAGTTCCTGTGACTATGTGAATGACTCTGTGCATGCGCTGATGTGTGTGTGTGTGTGTGAGTGAGTGAGAGAGAGGATGGTCTATTGTAGGTGTAAAGATTGTAAATCGTTATCTATCCTCTTTATCTTTCTAATATTCCCTTTCTAATTTATTCCGTAGCACATGTACATTCTATAACATAATATCTTGTGTGTTTATTAGTAAAACTCAACAACCAAAAAACTAATAATCATCTCTTGCTACCAAATCCTTTTCCATCGACATGTCACACCTCATTCGTCATTACCATGTCAACTGTAACTTCCTACCATGAGTGGCTCTCGTTCCTTGTGTTGGGTGAAATTTAATTAGAATAAAAAAAAAGAGTACGAACAGTTAATTTTCAACAAATGCGAATAAAATAATTCGAAGTAAAAAAAAAATAAATAATTAAAAAAATAATAATTATAAAGGAAACAGAGAAAGCTTGAAAAATGAAAATAAAAACAGATCACGAAGAAGCTCTCGCGGGAGCGTGACGAGAAGTGATATCGCGTGTCGAAATCTCGCGTTAACGTCCACAAACTGCTTATCGCAGGGCAAAGAGGAGTGTATTTTTCATTCGCATCACTCAACATGAGAGTCAACTCAAAAAGGGATTACAAATTAAGCGAATGAATAAAACCGTCAGTCTGAACATCATTTTGTATTCTGTTAGCTCGGCTTGATTTATTTAATGTTCAACCGTACGTCAAAAGAACACAATAGCGAGTTAATTAGCCAATGACAAGATTGATAAACGAGTTTTGACAATCGCTACACCCCGCCTGGCGTAGCTTCTTTTTTTTTATATTTTCCTGATAACGATTATAATAAAGATATCTCAAGTGTGAAGCACCAGATGGTCGTTTAAGGGATCGAATTCAAGTCTGAGCAATCTATTAGCTTATTTCTAAACTAATGGCTTATTTTTGGAGATGAAACAGTAAAGCATTCAAATAATGAAAAAAAAAGATGATTCGTATAATAAGCCAGAAAAAGAAATACTTTTTTGCTTTAAGAAAATGATGTCATTATCTAATCCGGGTATTGGTGAACAGTTGGTGGAATATGACAGAATATCGTCTATTAAAAGCACTTGGAAAAAGATTAGATTGCGGGAATAGCTTATTATTGGTGTAAATCCTTAAAAGCAGGGTCGAAATTACTTCGGCAATAGTAGAATTATTTTCTTTCCGAGCAATCATTTCCGTTTGTTTTGTTTTCTGCGGGACTATGACCGAGTGGAGTACAGGGTTGGTTTGTGAATTTCATGACATTGTGGCTGTGAGTTCAACCCGGGATCGGACAATGTGTACCTGGACTCAATGGAAGCGGGAGAGCAATAACTGAACAGTACTCTCAATAAGAACTAAACGTTATCCATAGAAATTAGCAGTGGAACGAGAACAGTCTACAAACGTAGATAAATTAAAGAGTTCAGTTCGGTATTCCCTGCACGTTTCGCAAATCAATATACATCAGAGGAAGACCACAGGGCACAATGACAGAAACGTTGTGATAAAAGCAACAAAGATCAGAAAAATGGACCGAACACAAATCATGTAAATACTAAGAAATCTTAGATATAAAAACTTTGCAAAAGTTTCACAGCAAAATGACAGATTCATAACATTGTAATCCGTTTCCCGGATTCTAGAACGTTTGCCGACAAAAGCCTACATAATATATAGTCATAAGGTTGTTTGTTTATAAGCGACTTGTTGACTTCCCAAAATTTGATGAAATGAAAAAATATTAGAGTTTGGGGAGGGATTTTTAATCGGTTTTCACCCCGCTCTCTTATACACACGCGTGCGTACACACACAATACTTTCACAAAAAAAAATTCATGCTTTTCTTTTAATTTGCAACTTTTCTGTTGTTTTCTCCATATTACATATATATATATATATATATATATATATATATATATATATATATATATATATATATATATATATATATGTATATATGTGTGTGTGTGTGTGTGTGTGTGTAATTTGGCAGCAACTTTTCTTTTAAATATGTAGTATTGAATGTTAAAGACAACATAGTCTTGCATATTTTCTTTTGAATTTTCTCATATTCTCTAATGAAATCATTTTCAAATAAAAAGTATCATTAGAGAATATGATAAAATTCAAAAGAAAATATGCAAGACTATGTTGTCTTTAACATTCAATACTACATGTTTAAAAATATATATATATATATATACATATATATATATATATATATATATATATATACATTTTTGAATTGGACATAGTCCGACAATTTATTAAAGACATTTTTGATATGTATCTATAAAAAGAACGTTAAACATATCAAAAATGTCTTTATATATATATATATATATATATATATATATATATATATATATATATATATGCGTGCGGGTAATCTGACTTCGGTTCTAAGAAATGAGCTGCTGGACCCTCATACTTTGAAACGGCAGGAGAATTCATATATATATATATATATATATATATATATATATATATATATATATATATATATATATATAATTTCTGGTTATACAAACGTTTCTGACCTCACTGTCTTTCTAGAGAGAAAGGAGTCTGTGGAAACAGAGTTTGTCTGTCGATATGAGAGAACTACTACGGATCATTCTGAGACTCATGCACACACGTACAAAGATAAGATGCTGACCTCCAAGCGGGACGAGTGACTCATTGCACCTTCTCGGGCTAACGTTATCCGCCGTCATCAAGTGGAAAGATGATATTGAATCAAAACTGCTCGGACTGCTGCTCGTAAAGTTGGTTCACTGGGACGTGCTGGACAAATTGTGTCTCATCAGAATCTCTTTTACACATTTATAAGCCCACCATTCGTCCTTGCTTTGAATATTCCTGCCACATCTGGTCTGGCGCTTCTCCTATGCATTTAGAAAAGATTGATAAAAGGCAAAGAAGAATCTGCAATATTATCTGAAGTCTCATCTTAGGTTACTTTCCCATTGCCGTAACCTAACTGTCCCGAATCTTTCCTATAAATAGTTCCATGGCAATTGTTCTGATGAACTTCCCTTTAGGAATTTCACTTTATGAATTTAAGCGCAGAACTAGTTTGGCGACAATGTCACTTAATGTTGAAATGATTAGACGTAATTTTTTCCTACTAAAGGGGTCGCAGGTTCTTATCTTGCCGGGGAGCACATATTTTTCTTCAATAAGATTTCTCGAATAATCAGGCTGGTAGATGAAAAGAAATAAATATACTGTTTAATAAATAAATGGAACATCTACTCAAATATGGGCATCCACTAAAAATAATGTTTAAGTAATATATATATATACGTATATATATGTATGTATGTTTATAAGCGAGCCATTGCAAATACTAATGGGTAAGGATTTCCTTCACAGAGTTTTCTATTCAGGATCGTCCTGGTAGAGATAATTTTCATTTTCATTCACCTGAGAATGCCTTCAGGTTTCGATCTGTTTTCTTTAAAATTTTCATTACGATTTCTGCTCTTTTGATTTTAGCGCAATAATTTTTGTACGAACCAAGCAGAAAGTTTCTTCAACTTTAATTTTTATCAGATAAGAATTTATATGTCTGTGGTGTTAGCAGTTAGGTCTGCTGTTAATCAAGAGTCGCGCTCCATTAAATGCCGAACATTATCGATATTTTCCTCATAAACTTCTATTGAATGTCTGCCAATACGATTTACATCTTCAGCTCTGTCTCGTCCTATTTTAAAGCGAGTCATCCATTTGTAAGTTGTAGATTCCTTTCGGATAAATATCCCCATAATCTTTACTCAAATCATCAATAATGTCCTGAGTCGTCCAACCAAGTTTTACCATAATTAATGTTATTCCTGGTTTCAATTTTGACAAAATTCATGTTGTTCTAAAGAAGTGCTGTTTTTAAACTGGCGTAAACTTCAATCGATTATGAAATATTTCCATTTTGCACAGGTTATGACACATAAGTTTCAGTTTACTTTGCTGGAAACAAATAGCAAAATCTTTGAATCATTTGTCTAGTGACATTGTCTGTTGGCGAAATGCTTGATGCATCTGTAAGCTGTTTTCGAGTGATGTTACATGAGTTTTGACCAGGAATTGTCTTCGTTTTTTAATAATTTCTTGGTTTCATTCTTAAATGTTTGTGTCTGTTTTACGACCTTGTGTTCCTCCATTTTTGTAGATGTTATCATCTTCGATAAAGTGTCTCATCTTTTGTTGATTTATATATTTGTCCATAATTATAATTCTGGTCTGTTTTGGGGATTTCTGGAAAGTGATATTTCAAAAATATCTTATCACTTTCGAATACCCATCACAATAATAATAATTCTGAAGCAGTTATATAGAAAATAATCTGACACAACTGCTATTCACAATACATTGAGGAATCTTGTAGAAATTAAAAAAACGAAGAAACGTTTCTATGAACACAAAAGGGATCTTAAACTCAACAATTTATCAAATGCATCACTCAAACATAGAAATAAGTTCAACAATAACTTTGATCTAAAGAATGTCACACTTATTACAAGAGAAAGAAACTTAAACGGAAAATTCTTATGAGTGTCGCTATCGAATCTTATCTTAATATAAATCTGCGCTCCGGATTTTTTCAAATATCTCCTTTCCTCATACATAACAATAAATTTTAATAAAATAAAAAGGTAACGGTTAAATTCAATAATGTTATTTTTAAAATATATAATACATAAATTTGTGTATACTGAAATAATTTAAATATTAATTGCATAATATATATATATATATATATATATATATATATATATATATATATATATATATATATATATATATATATATAACAACAGCATTTACTCACTTATTAGATATTAAATTACGTCACTTAGCATCGTCCAGTTAAATCCTAGTAATATAAAATATCCAAACTTATCCACAAAATCAGCTCAATGTATTTATTATGACAGAGCAGTATATTTAATAAACAATAAAATCCAAAATCACCTCATATGGGAATCGGATATCGATCGTTTGTCTTATCAACCCCGGCGTGTACTGAGTTACTGTTATAAATAAAAATTTAACTGCGAAAGCTATAAAAAAAAAAACACCAGTCGAAATTATATATAAGTTATCCATTTCAATGTTTCAGTCAAACACGAGATAGGAGTCAGAGGAGGGAGGTAGGTATGTATCTGAAAAGGAAGTAAGTTTATAAAATTAAACCCAAATATTAACCTTATGACATTAATTTGGTGTTATATGAAGAATGAAATATTAATTTAAATCTAAAATTGGAATAAAATTCTCAAATATAGGTTTAAATAAAATTCCATAATATAGTTTTAACTTAATTAGCTACTATATTTCCATAATATTCACTCCCGTCTGACTCTTCAAATGTCGAATGTATAAGTAATTCTAATTTCTATATTCCCCCTCTATAACCTCTTTACACGATATTAATTATAATGTATAAACTTTCCCCTCCTCTAAGATCTCCCCAGCCGTCTTTTCATTAATCCATTACATTGTTTCATATATCTATACATATATTTTTAACCCCCTTTTTTATTCCTCTTTTAGTTTTAAATTAATATTTAATTCTTCATATAAACCGAAATTAATGTAATAAGGTTAATATTCGGTTTCAATTTTATAAAACATCTTCCCTTTAAGACAAATACCTTCCACCCTCCCCCGAAAATTTGCTGGTACCTTTCGTCTGACTGAAACATTGAAATGAATAAATTATGTATTAGTTTGTTGATTGGTAGTTTTTTTTAGATTTCACAGTTAAATTTCTATTTCTGACAGGAAATCAGTCCATACCGGTGTTGATAAGACAAACGACCAATATCTTTGTGTGTCGAAATTAGACTATTCACCATATGAAGTGATTTTGGATTTTATTGTTTATTAATTATATATATATATATATGATTAATAAACAATAAAATCCAAATTCAGTATATATATATATATATATATATATATATATATATATATATATATATATGATTAATAAACAATAAAATCCAAATTCAGTATATATATATATATATATATATATATATATATATATATATATATATATATATATATATATATATATATATATATATATATATATATATATATATATATATATATATATATATATATAATGGATTAAATCCGACAAATATTTAATTTCGTAGCTAATATGTGTTCTCATAGTAGTTCCTCAAAGGATTCAGGTTCGATACCTGCCGGAGAAATTTCTCAAACATTCAGACCGATAAATTATAATTAATAATGTTTAATTATAGAACAGAGCATTTACTTAAATAAGTGTATCCATAAAAAATAAACAACAACCATATTAAATATATATGTATATAATCATTTCACCCCAAGTAAAGCATTAATGCCACTAGGATTGGGTTACAGTAGAATCTTCCAGGTACTGAAAAGACTTTAATGAAGAGATGTGAGGGGAAATGACAACACAGGAACAGGATTCTGGAAGATAGAAGATGGCGATTGACATTGCATTTAAGGTTTTGAAGATTGTACGTTGCAGGGAAGCAAGAAATTGAAAGAGAGTTCTACAGGCGAGAAGTGCGAGAAAAGAAACTATTAGAATAGAACAGACAGTTGCATCGAGATAGTTCAACAGTAAAATGGTGGGACCTAATTGCTAATCTAGTAGCACGCCTACATACATACAGTTGAGACATTAACGAAAAAAAGGACATCAGAACAGTTGCCATGAAAACATTTGTAGAAAAGACAGAGGGAAGCCACGTCATATTGGAGAGAAAGTGACTGGAATCGAGATACCAGTTCATGATCGTTTACATTGTTTATGAGTATATATCTACGTATTTAAGGGTAAATATTTGAATAGCTGAGTGTATATATAGATATAAACAAAAAGAATGGGAACTGCAATTGTTCGCATTTAAATTTCTGGGCAAGAATGGACCTGCGTTAATAATTTTCTTTGAGCTTGAAAGGTTTTCTTGTTAATTGCAAGCGCCCATTAACCTAGATTCACACAGGGAGGAATCAAAGTTTCCATTATTCAGAGGAGATAAAATCGTGACACATCCAGTCAATCTCCTCATCATCTGAGAGTCATGACACTGAAACATTCACTGTTGATGACTTCTGTTGCTTATCAGGGCGAATAATTCGTTTTTATTTTCGACTAGAACTTCTGTGTTGCTTTTTTCGAACAACGCCACTACTAACTGGATGAGTTACAATGTCTTTACTTAACAACCCCTGACTAATACGATATAATATTTATCTACACGCACGTACACACACACACACACACACACACACACACACACACACACACACACACATATATATATATATATATATATATATATATATATATATATATACTGAGAGAGAGAGAGAGAGAGAGAGAGAGAGAGAGAGAGTGGCCCCACAAAAAACAGGAAATTTGGTAAAGTTTATTTAATTGTCGGAATTTTTTGATAAAAGTTATTTGAAACAAAAGCAAACGATATAAATTTAGTAGCTTAAAACGGAACAAGAATACAAATGTTAGTTGTGATATTCAAACTAAAGAACGCTGACAAAATTTCTTGGAATTTTTTCAGTCCCCAAGAAAATTTCAGTTCCATTGAAAATTTGGAAAACTCTCATCCTGGAACAAGCATTGGTTAAAAAATTTATATGTTAGTTAATTTTTTAAAAATTTCAGTCAGAATAAAAGGGGGAAATATACGTCCAAAAGACGAATTAAATTGTTCCAGGTGAATATAAAACGGTAAAACTTTACATACCCACTAAAAGGCAGTGAGAGTGAACAAAAGGATCTGACTGCATAGAGCAGGTTGCTGTAACTTAATGTTATCCGCTTCTAGTAAACGCAACTGCACGAAACAGTGAACGAATCATTCCTGTACCCTGCTGCAGATTCTAGATTATCCGGCAAGTGTTGCCCAATAGCAGAGTGATACATAGCCTGAGTATCACCTCTCTTATATTCGCAGGAACTTGTTGTTCAATTCGGGTCTCTAGTCGCTGGTTGGTTCATCGCACATAGCTCCGCAGTGAAATTTAAATTTATAGACAATAGAATTACTTTTGAAGATAAGACGGAACCGTCTTTGACAAACGAATGAATATCGGACTGGCTCCAAAGATATCACGTAACCTAACTGCCTAAAAACGTGATGTGATACAAGCCAAGAATCTAATATATATATATATATATATATATATATATATATATATATATATATAAAAATATAAAAGTGGACATGGAAGTTAGCACTTAGAGGCGACAGTCTGTTTCATGCTAGTGCAATCGCCTGACGATTGCACTAGAATGAAACAGACTGTCGCCTCTAAGTGCTGACTTCCATGTCCACTTTTATATTTACACACGCTCTATCTCTGATATTGAGCACTTTATCCCATAAATATAGCACACTTTAAGACTATATTTCTTCATATATATATATATATATATATATATATATATATATATATATATATATATATATATATATATATATTGTGGCATGGGTAAATTGTCACCATTTTATATATTTAATTTCGCGGATGTGCGTTGTTTGTTTTTAATTTTGTCTACTGTGCAGTATAGCAGGGTCAGTTGGACACTGTCTGTGAGAAAAGGAGCTCCATGACGTAATTCATTCTGCCAGAATTTGGGAAACGGCATGTTGATCTTCTTAACATTCACGCCGGAAGATCCAATACGAACATTTTAGAGTATTTGTGTGTCAATCTGAGGACAGCACAGAGGATTCGGAAACAGTTGGATGAGTTTTATGGTGATTACAAAAGTGTTTGGAGTGATCACTACTGATGGACACAATATGCCTCCATTCATCTTCCCACAGGGCCTCAGAATCAACACGAAGGCGGACATCAAGTTCCTTGAAAAGGTAGTGCTGCCCTGGGTCAAGAGGATGGCTGTTGGAAGGTCCTATGTCTGGCAACAGGACTCTGCACCATGCCACACAAGCAGGAGAACCCAGTCATATCTGCCAGATAATTTCTGCGACCGCATCACCCCTTACATCTGGTCACTTAACTTCCCACACCGCAATCCACTTGATTATTATGTGTGGGGCGCAGTTGAGCGAGAGACCCCAAAATCCCCTTGTAACACCAAAAATGAACTGAAGACAATGATTATGGCAGCATTCACCAACTTAAACAGGAAGACCAACCAGAAGAGTTGCATGAGATTCCGAAGTTGTCTCGAGGACATCGTTGAAGTCAATGGCGATTTTATTAAATAAATTTACTCTTTAGTATTTCAAGATATTTTTGTGTAATTTTGGTAAATATATCTGTTAAAATAAGATGTCAGTGTTATATTCATTTTTGCACCATTTACACCAAAGTTTATCCATCGCACCCTGCATATATATATATATATATATATATATATATATATATAATTTAAATATCATTTTCCAACTTATTCAAGATATTCTTCGTCCTCCCTAAATTTCTAACTTTCTGTCCTGGAGTAACAAGTTGCCTCAGAGGTTTCAACTTTTAATTTGCTGTTCTTTGTAGCTCTTGATATTTTTTTCTTTTTCTTATCTCTCCCAAATATATATATATATATATATATATATATATATATATATATATATATATATATATATATATATATATATATATATATATATATATATATATTGTGTGGACAGTGTAACGGTTATCAGCGAGGAAAGTGAAATCATTGAGACGGTTTCAAATTCCGGATGATTGCGCTTCCCAATTTGGCATCATGGCAGACTTTAGCCTGCTATGATGTCTATGGCCATACATTTAGCTTTAGACATCGTAACAGACTAAATCCATGCAACTTCATAGTTTTCGCAGATTCAATATCCGTAATTACATCACTGAGAAACAAAAACACAAACAATCCTTGAATGGTTAAATTACTCAACAGGATCATTCACATCTGCAAGAAAAAGACTAATTTTTTTAATTTTCTATTGGGTACCTATAACGGCATTCACGGAAATGGACAATTTAACATAGCAGCAAATAAAGCCTTAAAATGTGAAAATCCGCTATACAGACTTGAAAGCAACTATAAAATCATACATTCTAAACAAGTCTCAAGGATTATGGAATTCGCATTCACACGGCAAATTTTACAAAATTAAACTCAGTCTAGAAGAATGTCATCCTGATCTCAGACATTATGGGAACGAAGAATTTGTCCTTTCAAGAATCAGAATAGGATATGACTATGTCATTCACACATTTATCCTTGAACATTCGCCTAAATGCACAGCATGTCAGGAACAATATATCGTTGGTTGACTTAGCGGCACATCAATACCTCTATGGGTTATTTAACGCCGACATCTAAATATTTTCAACATAATTTTATATTTTCAGGATAGATTTTTAGAGCATAAATTGTACTGCTGGTAATTTCACTACAAAAATGTATAATTGGTTATATTTTAATATTTGTCTATATCTCTGTGATGAGGTATTATGATTACTTACATTATTTACATTATTCAGACTGTTATCCTCATCTTCATTGTCATATTCACAACATTTTCGGTCGATGTACGCTCCGGCCTTCTTCAGGAAATTGAAATTTCGAGCCAAACCCTTTATTTCTTGTTCTAGTTCCTCGTGCCATGTCTCTTCCGGATGTCTCAGTTACTTCCCTTTAACTCAACTCTCCAAGTTTTGGTTCACATTGCACTCACAACACTCTGGGTCTAGTCACTGGATCTAACCAATGTCTTTATCCACTGGGCCATGTGTGTTTGAGGACATCTGTGTATGTATTTCTGGGACTTATGAAACTAATGTCTCAGCAAACATTTTTTACCAGTGCTCATATTGCAATTTTTCTGTCATTATTTTTGCATTATTTACCAGAGCTTATATTGCAATTTTTGTTATTACTCATTACTTTTCTCTAGCATTCCTTATTACTAGTTCCCATATTGTATTCACTTCTATATTTGGGGATTTTTGTGGTTTAGCATATGTGCTGATTCCTTAACTTTTCGTATTTTCCAGTTATGTTTTTATAAAAAAAAATGTGTTGCTTGTATTTTTATCCTTTTTGTGTTGTATTGATTGTCATTTTGCTATAAAAATGAACTGTTGATGTATTTTTGTGGAGGTCACTATTTATCCAGAGCTGGGATCCTAACAGATGCGACCATCGTGGATGAAGATCGACCTGGGAACAACAGCAGTAAAGAACTGTTTCTACACTCAAAACTTCCAATCTCCCGATCAGAATCCTTGCTACGGGTGTTGTTTATTGTCAGGACGAGGCATATAGCGTAAAAGATATTCTAACTTATTGTAGCTATTTTGCATCAGTCATTCTATGACATAACTTGGTTAGAGTACATTTTGAAGAAGATAAAAGTAGACATTATTCGGTCTTATTTAAAAGAGGTAGGTTTGGTTTAGTTTATTCTGTTTTACGCCATATCAACTTTTATTTAAATGTTAAAAGCCAAAAAAAGAAATTGCTGGGGGATAAATGGCCGGTCGCTCGTATCCGGCTATGAATATCTGCTTGGATCGCTGTTTCAGACGCTTTCTCAGGCACATATGTTTATTCATTGGGTGTTATTATTGGGTGTTGTTTTCTGGCGTTTCCCAATAGTACTGCATGCTGAGTTCGTCCCTACGGGCCGATATTATCAAGAAGTCACCCCCTTGTCAAATCAACTATAGTGAGATTCGAATTCGGGTCGGAACACTTATGTTAAAGCTCTCGGCCACCCACTTACACCTTTCACAATACAACAAAAAGGAATATTTACTTTGTCATTTAAAACTAATTGCTCATCAAGCCATCTTAGGACAATAAAGAAATACATGGAAATAAATACGAAAAATAAAAATTCATAATAGGCTCAGTGAACAATAGTTGAGCAGGGTTAAATGAGAACAAGAGGAGATATCCCTAGATACGGCCAGCGAGGTAAGAATAATTTGCCGGGTAGATTAAATAAAAGGGAATCAATTTGAAATTCCCTGATGGTTACCCGGATCAGCAAACATATTTTTAAAATCGAGTTCACCCCAAGTAAGGCAGTAAAACCACTAAAACACAAGGGATTACTGGGTGTGGAAGAATTAGAAAACAGAAGCATTAATGATGAGTGGGAATAGAAAAATGTAACTAGGAGGACAGCAGATAGCGATTGATATTGCATTTAAATGTTGAAGATTAATGTTGGCTGGACGGAATGAAGTTCCACAAGCGAGAAGTGCGAGTGAAAACAAACTGTTAGCATAGAACTTACGGTTAAATCTCTCAAGAAGGACGGATGGCACAACGATCGAAAGGTTTTAATTTGAACGAAGATGAAGATATTAGTCTAAATGTAAATAATCTACTTAATTTCTCATCTGAGAATTTCAGACATAATATAAACTAGATTAAAAGCCGTTCAATCGGGTGGCATTTAACCTAACACCTGCGGATTGCGCTTGATTGAACCTTCGGTTTGTTCAGGAGTTTAAGAGACCCTAGGTCTTTGCATATTCTCATCATTGGAAGCTGTCCAGGTTGGCGTTTGAGCTGGGTTTTCATTTGCACGCGACTTTCTTTTCTTCGCTGCACTCTTGGCTCTTTTTATTGCAATCTGACCTTCCGTTGGCGGAACTTTCTTTTTGCGAGGCATAATGCTGCTGTATGTGATAGGCATCAATAAACTACAGAAGAACTCAAAATTGACCGCTGCATTTAAGTATTGCATCAATATTTAAGCTTACCTTTTAAAAGATCAACGATAATTCGTCTGCCGCCACTTAATTTAATGACAATTTGATGTACGTAGGTCCTTACTTTCCGTACAAACAATTATTTTCATTTCATGTGTGACTTTCCCTGGATTTCGCAATTAATTTTGATTATTCCCAAATTTATTTATAAGTCATAAAAATTATTATCGTACAAAAAATCGTCTAAAAAATCACGTAAAAAATCGCCGAAAACAATCGCAGTAATAAAAGCTTGGGAATCCGAAATTTCCGTAACATGAGCTATTGAAAGTTAGAGAGTTGTGTCCCTTTAATTGAAAAATGTGAGACAGTGGCACACTGACATTCGCATCTATTATACAGATAAATAACGAACGGATATTTTGGTCGAAAAATTAGCAATCCGACGCTTACAAGTGGGTGCTGTAAAGAGTTCTGTAAAGGGTGCAGTAAAGTTCTTGACCCGATACATTTCCTCTCAAACTGATCACACATCAGAATTTATTTTCCAGTCTCGTTCGGGTAGAAAATTAAATGAAGATCTTGAACCCCCACCCACAAACTCCGTGAAGACAAATCCGCTGTTTTAACCAGCCAGACACACGACCAGATGCCTAAGGCGTCTAGGAAATAGAATTAAGATATTTATCTTGAAAACTACGCCAGTCGATATCAGTCAACAAGGCGTACTTATTGTGGGTATCCAGTTTAATTATAAATGGACCCACCCTGGGCAGACCCTTAACTTAGATAACTCGCAAATTATGCTCAGTTCCATCCCGGCAATACAATTTTTTCTTTTTTGTAGATGACAAAAGAAAAGTGTGCAAAATGAACCACCCCATAAAAAAAAAACAACAAAAAAACTCTAGGTAGAGTGGTGGGTCAAAAGGAAACGTCAAAGTGCAGTGATTCGTATAATCAAATAAAGAGTTGAAGTTATTAATCACCTTTCTGTATTACATCTGGGATTTGGAAGACATTGAAACAAAAGGTTTTCGCAATAATGCAGACATAACAACGTCATCGCGGCGTTGAGCTGACGCGTAATTAATAGCAAGATAGTCAAGTGAAGAAGAACTACGCTATCATCTTTTCGATGGCTACTGGACACTCCAAACATATCAACTTTTGCCAGATAAAGTCAAATTTTGTAAATAATAAGTAAACGCTTTATACGCGCTTCGTCATCGTGTAATTTTTTTTCAATCATTTCATCCCAAACCAGGCGGGAATGCCACTAGTACGAAAGGGGTTTACAGGGAGGGAAAGTGAGAGAGAAGACTGAGAATAGGGAGGTTTGAAGAATGAACAAAAGATGAACGGGGTTCGAGAAGGCAGAAGATGGCGACTCACTAGTACGCAGGGGCTTTCAGGTTTACACAAACACACACCAGACATACACACACCAGACATACACACACGCGTGTATACATACATATATATATACATATATATATATATATATATATTTTAATATATATTTTATATATATATATATATATATATATATATATATATATACAGTGTAACCCGGATATAAGAGAGTTGTCTGGACTGGAGAAGAATTATCTTATATCCGGGTTTCTCTTATATCCGGGTTTGGTCTATTTTGTTTAGGTAAGTATGGCTCTAATTTGGGACCAGAGTAAATCTCTCTTATATCGGGTTTCTCTTATATCCGGGGCTCTTATATCCGGGTTACACTGTATATATATTTTATATATATATATTTTTTTTTTTTTAATATATATTTATATATTTATATATATATATATATATATATATATATATATATATATATATTTATATATATATATATATATATATATATATATATATATATATATATATATATCACTGATATTCCATGGTTATAATTTATTACATTGGAATCGTAATCACGATCCAATTCATCAGACCTACAAATTCAAAATTATATTCTTACTATTTATATATATATATATATATATATATATATATATATATATATATATATATATATATATATATGTGTGTGTGTGTGTGTGTGTGTGTGTATTGACCACTAATATTATCAATCTATCTCACTTTCTCTCTCTCTTTCTCTTTCTCTCTCTCTCTCTCTCTCTCTCTCTCTATATATATATATATATATATATATACATATATATATATATATATATATATATATATATATATATATATATATATATATAATCATTTCATCCCAAACATGCAGGAATGCCACGAGAACGTAGGGTGTTGCGGAGAATGAAAATGAAAGAGAAAACAGTGAATAGAGAAGATTGAGGAAAGGACAAAAGATAAACGGGATTCGAGAAGACAGAAGATGGCGATTTATCAGGGAAGCAAGTAAACGCAAGGGAGTTCCACAGACGGAAATTGCAAAAAAAGAAACTGTTGGCGTAGAAGTGGCGGTTGCATTTAGTTATTTCAACAGTAAACGGGTGGGAATCTAGATGCCAATCTCGCAGCACGCTTAAATTCCTGTAGTCGGGTCCCAGGGAAAAAGCTCGTCAGTGTAGTTGTCATGAAAATATTTGTTGATGGTCAACTCAATAACTGAATAGATTATAAGTCCAATAGAATGGATTCGATCCTTACTTGTGCTTACCAATTTTCTTCTCTACACTACGAAATAATAATTTACTCTCTATTAGGTAATTCTTCGGTAGTGACAAATTGAAGCTTATTCTTTGCAATAAAGGTAAAACTGGTAGCTGCTCTCGAAAATGCCCCCCAATCAATTCTTAACCGGTGGCAAGAAATTCTAACGCCTCCGAAACGAAAGTACTATTTTTTTTAATCATCATAGAGACACATTTCGCCCCTCTATCAGAATATGGCTGATGCTAACTTCCAGAAGAGCAACTCCTTGCGCTTTCATTATCGCACCTTTTTCTATGAACAAGAAGACGAGGGATAATATTGAATCAATTGCTAAGTCTGCTGCTAAAAAGGTTGGTTCACTGTGCCAGTCAGTTTTTTCTCATCAAAGTTCTCCTTGCACATTTATAAATTTACGATTCGTCTGAGCATTGATTATTGCAACCATATCTGGTCTAGTGCTCCGACTTTAGATCTCATGATTCTCAACAGAAACCAAAGAAATATCTGTCATGTTATCAGTCTTGACCTGGCATCTCAACTTCAGTCACTTTCCCACTGACAGAACATAGCTTCCCTCAGTTTTTTTCTATAAATATTTTCATGTCAGTTGTTCTAATGAGCCTTCTTCCTTGGTACCTTACCTCAAAAATTCAAGCGTAATACTAGCTTATCAACTAGGCTTTCCTCTTTGCTACCTAGACTTTATGAATTTAAGCGTGGCGGAGTAATGGATAGCGGCTCTGATTGAGGAATCAGAGAGCCGAGTTCGAATTCTAGTCGAACCATTACATTCACTTATGTGCGAATACCTCTTGGGAAAGGTATGAATCCTCTTCATCTCCCCCAGCTATGGGTAATTAGCAGGACAGACCGGGTTCTATAGCCTTAGATGGCAACTGGTCTACCGCAGAAAGAAATGGCAACCTACTGCGCGCAAAAAAATTGCCTCGTCCGGAATGTATCGAAAAATACATGATCGCCTGAGCGTGTATCATGCATGGCACATAATTGAACTAGACTGGTGGCAAGGTTTCATCGTTTTACTGTGAAAATATTTATATATAACTGTAAATTCTATGCTAAGTTTCTTTTATCACACTTCTCGTTTGTGGAACTCTCAAACAGTCAACTTTGATTTTCAACAATTTAAATTCACTATCAATCGTTATCTTCTGTCTTCTTAATTCCTGTTCTTTTCTTGTTCTCTTCTTAATAACGTTCTCTTTTTCTCATGTTTTCTCACGCTCAGTGACTCGTTGCATCTTAGGGGCTTTATTGCCTTGCTTATGGTGAAATGATAAAAACAGGGTAGATGCAACCGTAAGTTCTATTCTGATAGTTTCTTGACTCGCTTCCGATTTATTTATTCCCTGCCATTTACAATTTTCATAAATTTAAAGGCAATGTCAGTTGTTATCTTCTGTCTTGTTGAATTTTGTTCTTTTATTGTCCTTTCTCCTCACTGAAGTCTTCCCACTCCCAGTAACCTCTTGCGTCTTAGTGGCATTATTTCTTTGCTTGGGGTGAAATGGTTTTTTAAAATGAATAAAAAGAAATATTACCACATTAGAACAAATTTAATTTAAAATCAAATTTCGTTTTTGTTATGGTGAAAGACACCTAGTCTATAGATAATAGACTCTCCCATCTATTATAAGTAGGAGTCAGTAGGAGTCGAATACGAAAAAATAGCTACCACAACTCGATTACTCTGCGTAATACTTAATATAACAAGTTCCTAACGTTTTTGTACGTTGAACGTATTTAGGACGAATTTAGTCCAAATACAGTTTCCACTAAGGAATTAACTCTACAACAGTTTTGGAAGGCAAAGTGGACAACGGTGGGTTCAGAAGACACAAATGTCTAGGTAACCGTTCACCCCAAATCTATGCATGATGTTGATAATGCCACATCTCAGAGATTCTTAGAGAAATGAAGTATGTCATTGGAATGACCAAAAAGAAATTGTAAACATGATAAGAAAGTCAGTATATATTAGTATTAGGTTGGTGCAAAAATAATGTCGTTTTTGACGTTCAACTTCATGTGAGGAAACGACATTATTTTTGCACCAACCTAATAATAACACTACGAGTCAGAAACATGCAGGAAAAAAATCTGTTGGTTGCGGGGCGATGTTCGAAAAATTGGGATAATGTCAAAAATGCACAAATAAACTTAAAAAATCAATGAAACTACACCGTGAATCATAAAATTTACAATATTATTCAGGAGGACCCATCACCCGAAAAATCGTTAACGAATGAATACAAGTAAACTGGTAAGAAAAAATCTATGTATAATAGTAAGAATAAATGTCAGAAAATTTACAGGAATTATTTTTGGAGGGGACATCGGTGAATGAACTTTGACAAATATCAACAATATACACAAAAAGTAGTAAAAAATTCAATGTATAATAACTACAACGTCATGTATCAGATAATTTACAATAAAAATTGCCGATGTAGATCGCCAGATAAAATGGTGATAGTCATAACAATATATAAATATATTAGTCAAAAAGACCAAAGGCACAATAATAAATAAAATATTCTAAAAGTAATCAAGTAAAGGAGACAAGGAAATGATCATTATTATGTTATTGTCATTAGTGAAATTCTACAGAGAGATACTGAGATTTCCATGGACGGATCAAACAAGCAACAAAAAAAAATAGTAACACAAAGAATGCATATTCAGAACCAGGAAAAGATAGCTGAAATTCTTTGGACCGATAATGAGGAAGGAGGGCTTGGAAAACTTAACCCTCATAAGGCATATTGATGGCAAGAGAGCTAGAAGGCAGTGGGCCACTTACCTGACGAGCATGTGTGAATGGATAACGAAACGAGGGCGCCTTAACAAAGGGAGAAAACTTCTAAAGGCCACAAGGTATAGGAAGTTGTGGAGAACCATGATCGCCTATGTTCTCAAGGGACGCGGCAAATAGTAGACAAAATCTTTCCCAGCACACCTAAATATCAAGCAGGGGCAGAATGAAAAACATGACACCGAGATCTGGACTCGCATTGGATTGTCGAAAGAAGCAATCCAGAAACTAAGCAACGTGCTGAGAAACGGGGAAAATTCATTAGAAACAAAGAAAAGAAGACTGGATTTCTATGCAATATCTATCCTCTTATATGATAGTGATTGTTGGACAATCTCCCCACGGATGAAAAGAAAATCAGAGACAGCAGAAATGTGGTTCTACAGAAGAATGCTGAGAATTACCTGTAGAGAGCGAGTAAGCAGCAATTAAGTCCCAAAGAAAATGTCAGAATTAGGAAAAGCAGTTGAAATTCCTTGAACCCGTGATGAGGAAGGAAACTTAACCCTCACAGGGCATATTGAGGGCAAGAGAGATAGTGGAAGGCAGCGAGCCACTTACCTGACGAGCTCATGTGAATGGATAGCAAAAACGGGGCGCGCCTTAGCAAAAGGAGACAAATTGTTAAGGAACACTGCTAAGTGACAGGAAGTTGTCGGGAGGCATGGTCACCTATTTCCTGAAGGGACGTAGCACATAGAAGAAGAAGAACCTTGAACTTCCTGTCGGTGTTTGTCACATTCTGCAAGTTTCCATGACTGTCGAATGAAATCTTTTATTTTGTTTCATGTTTATTTGTTACCCTCTTTCCGCTGTCATGTCCGGTGACGCTCTGGGAATTAGGCAAGCGTGACAATCATTTCTTCCTTTTGTGGCCGATACATGACACTATATGAAGATATGTGTGTTTGTATAGGTCTATGCGTATTCCTGGTCTTTTGTCTATATGTGTTTCTGTGCGTCTGGATATGCGTCAGGGGTGTGTGTCCGGCCGTGTGGATTGGGTTTGTTCTGATATAAAAACACACAAAAATTGAGCATTTATTAAAGTTATCAAGACGGTATCTCTCTCTCTCTCTCTCTCTCTCTCTCTCTCTTTCATTCTATCTCGTTCTCTTTTTCTCTCTCTCGTTCCTTCTCTCTTATTCAATCTGTGTTTCTTTCTCTTTCTCTCTATCTCTCTGCCTATCTCTCTCCCTTTCTATCTCTCACTATTTATCAATATCTCTTTCTTTCTATATCTCTCTTCTTCTGTCTTTATTTCTCTCTATCTTTCTCACTTTATTTGTTTCTCTCTCGGTCTTTCTGTTTCTATCTATCTATCTATCTATCTATCTATATATATATATATATATATATATATATATATATATATATATATATATATATATATATATATATATATTAGTTGGATAGATGTGAGTTTGTGATCCTGGGTTTCACGCTTTTTGCGATCGTCAGACAAACTGATTAATCAGTTTGTCTGACGATCGCAAAAAGCGTGAAATCTAGAGTTACAAATTCACATCAATCCAACTAAATATCTTAGTTATATCACTGATATTGAGCGCTTTCCAATAAGTACCACACATATATAATATATAATATATATATATATAATTACAAACACACACACACACACACACACACACACACACACACACACACACACATATATATATATATATATACATATATATACATTCCTTTTTGTATATATATATATATATATATATATATATATATATATATATATATATATATATATATATATATTCCTTTTTGTCTGTGTCATGTAACTCTACCATCATATTCAGCCCGGCGCTATCATTTCTTTCAATTTCCTTCTTGTAATTTTCCGCCCTCTGGACGTCTAATGGCAATAAATCATAAAATCTCTCTCGCTTCATTCAACCGGAGAATTGATCAAGGAATTGGAAACATATTACACTTGCTGCAATTAATCACGCAGAAGAATTCTCACGAATATTCTGGAAATAGCAGAAAAGAAACGTATATTAAAAATGTCTTTTTCCATTTTACATCAAAAATAAAATGGAAAATCAATTAATTACAATCCGTCAGAAATGCTAAGAACAGCACAGGCTATTACGATTGTTACCCAATCATATTTCAATATTATTCTTAAATGTATATATATATATATATATATATATATATATATATATATATATATATATATATATATATATATATATATATATATATATATATATTGAAATGTAGCTTAAGTGTTCCGTTTATTTTTTTATCAACTAAGCTCCACATTCGGTATCTTACGATGATCTGAAAGTTTTACTGTTCTGGTGGATGTGCAGATGGTGTAATGAAAAAGCAGTTCGGAATGAGAATTCAGAGAGTTGAGTTCGAATAGCATTCTAGTCCGTGACATTCACTTATTCGCAAATACCCTTTGGAAAGGTATGAATCCATCTCTTCCACAAACTATGGGTTAAATAATAGGATTTGTATCTGGAAAACATGGAACTAACCCGAAAAGCAGGATTTGCTGAAAATATGATGAAAATATCGACCATTTTATCTCAGGATGTCCGGAACTAGCAAAAAATGAATATACCCACAGGCATAACGGGGTAGCGACATGTACACTGGAAGATATATAAGAAGCACAAAATGGAAACCAATGAGAGATAGTATGGGTATCAAATTTTTGAAGCCCTCTTTCCACATTATGTGCACTAGAAATTTCAATTGTCTCTACCTAATTTTAATTATAAGTGTTCTTTTTGTTTCAAATTGTCTCTAAAACATGTTCGGTCCATAGTATTCTCAGCATCCTTCTGTAGAACCATATTTCTGTTACTTCAGTACTCTTCTTCATTTGTGAGGAAATTGTCCAGCATCCATTTCCATATAGGAGGGCTGCTATGACATAACAGTCCGGTACCCTTTCTTTGTTTCTAACGAAAATTTATTGTTTCTTAATACTTTGCTCATCTTTTGGAAGGCATCTTTTCAATCACAATGCACCTTCGGATCTCAGGGTCACACGTTCCGTCCACTGTTAAAACACTATTTAGATATTTTTTAAATTGCTTAATTTTGGCATCTCCAATTTGTAATTGGCATGCTGGGCTCTTTATTTTGCTGAAAATCATACATTCTATTTTCTTACAATTGGGGTTTAGTCCTTTCTTCTCGCTTTCTTTTGCTACCTTCTGTAAGAGTGCCTGTATTTTATTTTCCATGCCTGTTTAATATTCTCCTTTAAACGCCGTTCACTTGATACCTGATGTTAATGAAACATTTTCGTTATAGAGCGTATTAGATTAAGAAAGTTTTTTTTAAATATACAAGTGGTAATAATTTTTTTCTCTGTTTTCTTGGATTTCCTTAATGCGTGTATCACAATTCTTTTTAAGAAGATTAAAAAGCAAATCAGAAAAACTGGAAAAAAAACAACAAAAACAATAATAATAATAAAGCAACAAAAATGTCGAAACTTAAAACTACGATTATCTTTGTTTCGATAGGGGCATTGGATATGATAAAGAAGGGTACTGACAATCATGTGAGTAAAATCCGTGGACACCTCAGCATTTCAGAGCTACATAAGATTATTTTGTACGGAACCGCACTTATCATCCACAAAAACCTCTCCATCTAAACAGAAAGAAATCTTGCTTTCCTCGAATTTAAGCACAGTCGTACATTTGTAGCTAGGTCTTATCATTTTACAGTTGAAATAGCTAAGTGTAACCGCAAGTTCTATTCCGATAGTTTCTTCTGTTGCATTTCTTTCTCCCTCTCTCTCTGTCTCTGTCTCTCTCTCTCTCTCACACACACATAGTTTCTTGTTTTCCAGTCAACTTTGATCTTCAAAAATTTATATACAATATCAATTAGATTCTATTTTCTTAATTCCTTGCTTTTATTGTCCTATCTGTTTTTCCTTTTCTCGTGCTGTTCCCAGTAACCCCTTGCGTCTTAGTGACTTTGCTGCCTTGCTTGGAGTGAAATGATTGAATAAGTGATGAAAGAAATACTAGTCAAAAATTGATAATAATTTGTATTGTAATAAATTTAGAAAATGCATGATTATTATGTTCATTATTCTTACTTAATGTGACTCCTGGTTTTCTTTGGGCATGGACGCGTTGCTGGTTGTGAGAAATCAGAAACTGACACACCAAGTCGACTTCTTGTTACTTTGATTATTATGCCTCTGAACCGTAGTTGTAGAACCCCTGCAGTGACCGAATGTATTATTCTAGCTAATGCTATACTAAACTGCACTGAGAGTTGCTTATTCTTAATTAGTATTAGAAAGTAGAGCACAAAACTCAGCCCTTTTATTCAAATCTATCTATCTATCTATCTATCTATCTATCTATCTATCTATCTATCTATCTATCTATCTATCACATTTCTCAATCTATCTATCTATCTATCTATCTATCTATCTATCTATCTATCTATCTATCACATTTCTCAATCTATCTATCTATCTATCTATCTATCTATCTATCTATCTATCTATCTATCTATCTATCTATCACATTTCTCAATCTATCTATCTATCTATCTATCTATCTATCTATCTATCTATCTATCTATCTATCACATTTCTCAATCTATCTATCTATCTATCTATCTATCTATCACATTTCTCAATCTATCTATCTATCTATCTATCTATCTATCTATCTATCTATCTATCTATCTATCACATTTCTCAATCTATCTATCTATCTATCACATTTCTCAATCTATCTATCTATCTATCTATCTATCACATTTCTCAATCTATCTATCTATCTATCTATCTATCTATCTATCTATCTATCTATCTATCACATTTCTCAATCTATCTCTCTCTCTATCTATCTATCTATCTATCTATCTATCTATCTATCTATCTATCTATCTATCTATCTATCTATCTATCTATCTATCACATTTCTCAATCTATCTATCTATCTATCTATCTATCTATCTATCTATCTATCTATCTATCTATCTATCTATCTATCTATCACATTTCTCAATCTATCTATCTATCTATCTATCTATCTATCTATCTATCTATCTATCTATCTATCTATCTATCTCCCGTCGGGTATGTTCGCTACGCAGAGGAACACCAGACCAACTCCCCGCGTACTTTTTGAACGCAACATTATTACATCAAAGAAATCTTCCGTATTAAATAAATTATGTTTCACCAGAGGAGATGGTATTTTAGTGTGTATAAAATATTTAATATATGTGAAATAATAATAATAATAATAATAATAATAATAATAATAATAATAATAATAATAATAATAATAATAATGACAATAATACGCATAAAATATTTGATACATTTATTTTCTGATCCAGTCAAGTTGTGTGAAACAGTTCTGACCATGATGTCACTTGTACGAGAGAGACATATATCTGAATTTGAAGTGTTGCGTTACGCCTTAATTTTTTTTAATGCTATTCTCGCAACAATCTGTTCTTGCTAATGACTGAGATAAGCGAAAGTTTTCAAACAGAACAAAAACGTGAACCTTCCACAGTTCACACGCAATTTTGATTTATACGAAAAAAAGATATAATAAAAAATTAAAGAGACCTTGTAGGTTAAGTGCAAAAAAAAAACCTGATATAAATGAATACTTACAGTCTAAATGTACTGGGATTTAAAATGTTAATTCAGGGCGAGAATGACCCAGTTCTCCGGTGGGATATTTTGAGGAAGGCATACGTTCTGGAACAGGGTTTAGTAAATATATACTTCGCCTGCAGGGCAAAGCTATGCCTCCTGAGGTTTATGCTACAAAGTAGAGTCCTTAATAAGAAAACAGAATTGTTATCAAAATGTCAGATTCGTAAGTACTTCTCATGTAATTTGCCTTTTGATGGATGATTGGTCACGTGGCTATGAATTCACAAAATGGCTACATACATATTTGGCCAAGACAGATGTGTGCGAATGGCACAATATAAATAACGTACGACAATCTCTTGTCGTGTAAAAGATTTTGACGTGATTTTACAAATGTTTTATTTTTTTAATTTCTATTGTTTTCTCAAAATTTGTTAAATATTAGCTCTGCCTACACTGGGCATTAAACACTTTTCACTTTCTGTTTAATAGACTACATTCATTATATATATATATATATATATATATATATATATATTAATGTTTGACCATTTTATATTATATTCTTGCTCTGTCCTGGACATTGAGCTCTACCTGGATTGTATCCTCTTGATTATATATATATATATATATATATATATATATATATATATATATATACATTTTGAATTGGACATAGTCCGACAATTTATTTAAAGACATTTTTGATATGTTTAACGTTCTTTTTATAGATACAAGTATTTAAGTAAATGCTCTGTTTATAATAAACAGTATGAAATAACATTTACCGGCCTGAATGTCCGAGAAATTTTCATAGAAAATTTTCGTTCTCCGACAGGAATCGAACCTGTATCCTATACGGAACCGTCATTTCGCGTGACGTGCCTTAACCTTTCGGCCCCAGAGAAGCGTCTGGTTAGCAATATCGATTTTACTATCTTTAAACTTAAATCTTCCATGAATCTCTTCTATTCATATCTGCTCTAGCGTATCAAATGTAAACAAATGACGTCATACATTTTGAATTGGACACAGTCGGACAATTTATTAAAGACATTTTTGATATGTTTAACGTTCTTTTTATTCAGGCCGGTAAATGTTATTTAATACTGTTTATTATAAACAGAGCATTTACTTAAATACTTGTATCTATAAAAAAATATATATACACTACCGATCAAAAGATTGGGACAACCATGAATTGTTTCTCTAAGTTCATAAAAAGGCTAATTTTGCAAAAATAAATTCAATAAATTCAGCTATTATGTATATATGTATAATTCACACCTGATACCTTTTCCGAACTGTACAGCAGAAATTTACAAATATTTCAACTCCACTGCTTGGTAGAGGTTCAATTTCGTCGAGATTAATGTGTGATTGAAATGAATTCTCAGAAACCATCAAAATGCCAAGAACTAAACAGATTAGTATTGAAAAAAGCCAAAGTGGGAATTATTTCAATAGAAGTTTTTCCCCAGCGTTAGATTGCTAGAAAATTACAGATATCAAAAAATGGGGTGCCTTATTGCTTGCAGCAACATGCGGAAACCGGCGCAAATGTCGACAGAAAAAGATCTGAGAGGCCCAGAGTAACATCTATTACTAAGCATAGACACTTGAAACAGAAAAATAAATTAAAAATGTTCCAAATTTTTGGCGGTAGTGTATATATATCGAGATGGAAAAGACTCAAGAAAATACAAAAAAATATTAGTACCTGCACATACCCCCATATATATATGCTTCTGAAAAAATTATTTCGGTTGAGCTCTCTGGGGAGGATGTGTGGGTTTGTAAACAGTGACTATTACGGCTAATAATGCAAGACTCTTCCGTAAATCGAATCGAGTTCTCTCAGTCACTGTGTGTTTATCTAAAAATAAATACGCTTAAATTCACCTTCTTCTCTGCCGTGCGCCAACGGCTTCAGGGTAAAATTTCCGACTGACGCGAATTCAGCCGGTTTTCGATTCTAGCCAGAGGCAACCGGACGTCTATCCACATTGATGAGCGGTGATACAGCGAAACAGTCTGTCTGTGGATGACAATATATATATATATATATATATATATATATATATATATATATATATATCCGCAGTCCTTTAAAAGGGCTGTTGTGAAATAACTTATTACACGGAGACTTAAAGTGGTCTGTTTTTATTTTTATTTAAATTATTAGCTCTGATTTACATTGAGCTCTCTGGATTTTATCCTCCTTGGGTCTACTCATACGGATTACCTAGTTTTTCGTAAACTAAATATATATATATATATATATATATACATATATATATATATATATATATATATATATATATATATATATATATATATATATAGTTAAGTAATGAAAAGTATGGTAATCTGTATGGATAATCCCAAGATGTAATCCAGAGAGCTCAATGTCAAATCAGAGCAATTATTAATTCAATTTAAATAGAAAACAGACAACCTTAAGGGTCCATTGATTATAATTTATTTCCATAAGTATATGGTTTTTACCGGATTCATCAGACCACACTTCCGAGAGTGAAAAAAAAATTCAAACATTTTTTTTACCCTTGGAAGTGTGGTCTTGTGAAACAGGTAAAAACCACATACATGTTTCAATATCTGTCTATATTTCCAAGATGTGATATTGTAACTATTTACACTATTTACATTGTCCCCATCGTTATTGTGTTATTCACGACGTTTCGTGACGGCTTTCTTCAGATGATATACGTTGGAATTTTGGGCTGAACCCTTTATTTCGTCAACCGGGATATGTCGTTCTAGTTCCACGTGCCATGCCTTTTCTGTATATCTCAGTTTCAGTTAACTCCCTTTGGTAATTCAAGTTTCCACGTTTTTGTTGAAGGTTGAACTCACAACCCTTTGGATCAAAACAAATCTCTTCTACCGACACTTTTATCCACTGGGTCATGTGTCCTTGGGAAAATCAATCATGATTTCGGTCTCCATTTTTTTTGTCATATTACAATTTGTTGTTATTGCTTATTTCTAGCATTTTTGCACTACTGGTTCTCATATTGTATTCATTTCTATGCTTGGCCGGCTCAGGAGATTTTTGTGGCTTAGCATATGCGCTGATTCCTTAAGTTTTCGTATTTTCCAGTGATGTTCTTTGTCAATTATTTCAACCTCAACCCACAGGGAGCGGTGATCTACTTTTCCCTACTTATATGGTCAGTCACGTCTAATTTTTCTATCTCCCCTCATGTTAGGGCTCTACGGTGTTCCTGCAGTCATATCTTAAGAGGGTGGCCTGTTTCCTCTTTATTTTTCTTGCCACAACTGCATGGGATGGCATGCACACTGTCCTTAATCATGTTCTCATCTATGGGAGGTTTTACTCGGAAGAGGTGTCTGCGAAGTGTTGAACCACATTTGAAGGTCGTCCTGATGTTATATGGACCACAGATCTTTTGTATTTCTTCAGATAATCTCTTCACATAGGGTAGGCAGATTGAGGCTGTTTTCTGGGTGTTGTTATCCTATTGCACCATTCTGTCTCATTTTGATGAAAACAACTGACAAGGTATGGCGCTTATGCTTTTTATTAACTATTATTATTAGCATTCGTACGAGAATTTTCTTTTCAGGATATAAAGTGTGTAAAAACTGTCCAAATGTCGGTAAGGCAGGTATCGATCTTACTGCCGATCCCCGCTCTCTAGGTGAAAATGAGGACGGTACTGCCGCGGGGAGCTGTTCCATAAGATCGGGCACTTCTCAGTATATTTTCTCCTGCTGAGCTTTGTCCGCTGAAAGAGACACAGCCCCGAAGACAAAAGCACAAGTAAGAGATGATATTCCATTACTTGTGCCAGGTAAGCATTAGGAATGAGTAAGATATTTTTGCGCAAATATTATAATAATATAATAGAAGGCAATTAAAAGTTTTATTGTAAAATCGACATTATTTTCCAAACAACATTACTCACTAACGTTTACGCCAACGCTGTGATCGAATGCTGAGGCTATCTACTTTAAGAGATGATGGTTACTTTATTCAAGATCTGTGTAATTTTTAAAAAATAAATTCAATTTCGAACCGGATGTGCAAAATTTTATTAAAAAATTGGAAAAATAAATTGAAAAATGAAACAGTTCTCGTCGGTTGAATTTCATACAACTTTTGCTTAAATGGACACACACACACACGCATGTGCGCATATATATATATATATATATATATATATATATATATATATATCAGAAAGCGATATATATATATATATATATATATATATATATATATGTCAGAAAGCGAGATATATATATATATATATATATATATATATATATATATATATATATATATATATATATATATATCGCTTTCTGACAATGAGACCCAAGTTCAAATCTCTTCATGGTCGATTTCAGGGGGTGACTTCTTGATGTTATCTATCTTGCAGAGGAGATCCCAGCGTGCGGGACCTTTGAAAAGTGTCTGAAAACCATACCACGGTTTAACTCAAGCCTTGCGGGAGCCGTTGATGGTTTTACTAGCAGGAAGTCACAAGTCATCGTAACTGAGGGTTTTCAGACTGTTGATCACGTCAGATACTGATGCAGCTATACTGAGAGAACTAAGCTTCACTCAGCATAGATGCAATATAAACCACAAGCGGGCTCCTGTTGAACAAACACAAATGTGCATGAGCAGGCGTCTGTAACAGGGATTGGTTAGGAGCCCTATTAATCGGGCATTCTCGAATGCGTGTAGGCATATATATATATATATATATATATATATATATATATATATATATATATATATATATATATATATAATGGCCTGACGATTGCATATAAGCATGAAACAGACTGTTGCCTCTGGGTGTTGACTCCAGTGTTCACTTTTATTTTTACGTTCTATCTCTGTTACTGAGCCTTAAATATAGTATACCTTAAAACTATATTTTATCATATCATATATATATATATATATATATATATATATATATATATATATATATATATATATATATATATATATATAGATATATATATAGATATATATATAGATATATATATATATAATTTTCCGGATAATTTTGCGGATACGGAAAAATTCGAGCTTTATATATTAGATATATTTCTTTGGTAAAGTCTGTTTCTCATATATTATAACCAACCAAACTTCATTAAATATACAATATGATACAAATCAAATATACCGTCAGGTTCCAATCTATATTAGAAGCCATTAAGTGGATATTCGTATTTGTTCAAGGCTTGGTTCGAAAAGGTACAATGTGTCTTCGGGATTGTAATAAGTTCATAGGGAAAGTGCACCTTCCCACCATTATCTCATCTTCTGATGAGCCAATATCGTGGAGACGCCGGAATGAACTTTATTTTGAAATTATCTCGCGTCTACGTGCCAGCGTTCACTGTGCAACGTTGGAATTGGCGGGAAAATATCCTTAGAAGCCTGATCGCACGAAACACTGCTGAAAGAGAACGGCAGTCATTTACGCTTGGAGAACACCGATTCTGCAGATCTTAAGCAATTATCTCATGCTCGCCTGGCGATAAAATTCACTCCTCTGAAGCATGCACGTACGCTATCTTACACACATTCAAAGGATGCGCCTGTACATAGCTGTGTGTCTTAAAGCAGAGAGATGTTTCTTTCGTTTCATGTGCTAAATGACGGGGCATATATTGTACCTTGTCGTTTTTTGAAGACATTTTTGCACATTTGGCTACACTAAAAATCGACCAGTAAATATATTTTTTCTCTCCATTTTTTTCTTTCTTCTTTTTTCTTTCTTCTTTTTTCTTTTCTTTTCGTTTCAGCCTTGATCATTCGTTTGTTTATTTCTTCCATTTTTCTCTATTATTTGCTTCTCCTTTTCCATTCTTTTATATTTTTCTCGCCTTTTCTTCCCCTGCTTCATGTTCTTTTCTGTATTTTCTATTGTTTTCCTTTAGTCATTTTTCTGTATCAACCGGTTTATTTTATACTTTCTTTCGTTCGTTTTTACCTCGTTATTTTCTTTCTTTCATTCTTTCTTTCTTATTACGTAATTTTCTTTTTTTTTCCTTAAATCGTTATTTTCATTCTTTCTTATTTCGTATCTTCTTTCTTTCTCGTTTCTTTCTTTCTTACCTAGTTATTTTCTTTCTTTCTTTCTTTCTTTCTTTCTTTCTTTTCCAGATTCTTGCTTTCAGGTCAACTACAATCTACAGAAGTTTCAATGCAACGTCAAACATCATCTTTGTCTCTTTGAAAGGTGTTTTGTTTTTATCATTCCGTTTCCATGGTAACGTTTTCTCAGTTTTCTTTACTCTACTGTCCTTTCTCCTTAATCTCTTTTTGCGTCTCAGTGATATTATCGCCTTACTTGGGTTGAAATGATTAAAAAATGGGGTCACAAAAGAGAAAGGTGCTGGAGAATAGCAAAATGAAATTTCTTGATATATTTCGATAGAGACCGTGAAAACTTTCTTTTTCTTCTTCTATGTGCCGTGTCCCTTCAGGACATAGGTGATTATGGCCCTTCACAATTCTTTGTCTTTGTAGTTCTTAGTAAGGTGTGTCATTTCGCTATATCTCCTAATCCCTGTACTGCCAAATATTTATACAGGCTTCCTAAGTAGGTTATGCTTTGCTTTCCTCTTTCCTTCTTGCATTCTATATGTTTTGTCAGTATCAAATATTCTAAGCCTTCTTTCCTCATTATGTTCACCAGAAATTTCAAATGTTACCTCAAGTCTTTTCTTCATCAGTGATGTGATTTGCCAACATTCACTTTGATATAGGAGGTCCGATATTATATGACAGTTAATTTTTTCTTTGTTTTTAAAGAAGTTTTCCTGTTTCTTAATACTTAACTTTTGGGAGGAATCTTTCATTCTCCCAATACACCTTCGGATATCGTTGTCACACTTTCCGTCCTCTTTCCTAGATATTTAAATATTTTTACTTCCTTGATTTTGGCATCTCCAATTTTTGATTCGCATGTTGGGCTCTTTTTTTTTTGCTGAAAATCATACATTCTTTTTCCTTGCAATTG
This sequence comes from Acanthosepion esculentum, assembly GCA_964036315.1. NCBI lineage: Eukaryota > Metazoa > Mollusca > Cephalopoda > Sepiida > Sepiidae > Acanthosepion > Acanthosepion esculentum. Next base: position 24,003,445 of record OZ038513.1, read on the forward strand.
GGGTTTGGTCCTTTCTTCTCGTTTTCGTTTGTTACCTCCTGTAAGAGTGCCTGTACTTTACTTAACGTGCCTGTTTAATAGTTTCCTTTAAGCGTCTTTTACCTGATATCAGATGTTAATTAAACATTTTCGTAGAAATTTATTGAGCATATTAGATTAAGAAAGTTTTTTTTTTACATATACAAGTCGTGATCGATAACATTTTTTAACTCAGTTTTCTTGGATTTCCTTAATGTACGTATTACTATTCTTTTTAAGAAGATTAAAAAGGAAATCAGAAAAATGGAAGCAATAATAATAATAATAACGTAACAAAAATATCGAAAGTTAAAACTACGATTATCACTGTTGAGATAGGGGCATTGGATATGATAAAGAAGGGTACTGAATCATGTGAGTGAAATCCGTGGACACCTCAGCATTTCAGAGATACATAAGATTATTTTGTACGGAACTGCACTTATCATCCACAAAGACCTTTCCATCTAAACGAAACGCTCCGGGTGTTCATAGATAACTCTCGTAAAGTGTCCTTTTTACTCTCAGACATCAGAGAGGACTTGGTAATTTGGTACTTAAAATTACTCTCAAGATGATAACACAAATAATAATAAGAATAATGATAATAATAATAATGATATCAAACTCTTCCAACAACGAAGAGACACCTGATCACCAAACCTTGGACCAAGTGACTCAATGCCAAATCAACTAATAAAAAGAAAGCGAACGAAATGTTCTCGCGAAGAGCATCAAAAAGGCATGAGATCATTTTTCACCGCACTTGAAAATCCTCAGAAAAACAACACAGATCAAACATAGAAAAATATAGAGAACTATGGTAGGAAGTGGAATAAGATCCCATTCCAACCCAAACATGTTTGCCAATGCCCGCAGGGACATCGTGCGAAACAAAAAAACACTGAAATGCAGAAATAGATCAGATAAAACTAGATATAAGACATAATACAATGATCCATCGCTCAAACAATAAAGAAATGAGAGTAGAAATAAATAAAATGACAGAGGATGAGGTAAAAACTAAAATAAACATTAAGGTAGAATTCCTTGAAAACAACAGAGGTGAAATCACCGAAGCGAAAAACCATATCATCCGAATACTCAGCAGAGTAACGCACACACAAATGTCAAATAAAGATCAGCTCCAAAAAAATTCATATGACGAAGTACAATAAGTACATTGTGTAAATATACAACGCTGCAGTGACTAATGGACAAACCACTGTGAAGCATCACAGAAGTAAATAATGTCATATACGCAACATCTTTAGCAGCTACTGGGAAGCTTGGAACCAAGAAAATGAAAACAGCAGACAAAAAGAGCCAGCTTGAAAAGCAAAATTGATGCGAGAAATAAAGGAAATCACATGTGAGATATCGATATTAGATGAGATCACAAGAAACGCAAATGTCTCAACACGCAAATGCAGGAAGATGCAGCGGAAATATAAAATTAAATCACTAAGTGAAATTCCAATAATCAATGAAATACTAAAACCGAAACTGAAGTTAAAGGTAGAGAGAACAAGACGAAAAGTATTGTAGGTTTTGTCACCAAAATGAAGTATGCCAAACGGACCTTACGAAATTTTGCAGAGAAATTGGAAAAGCAGTCATATATGTCAAAAAGCCGCCATCTAGTGAAAAAGTGCAGAAATTTTGGGAGAATATTTGAATTGGCCCGAAGGTATATAACCCCAGTGCAGAATGAATTCAACGATAAGAACGAATATTGGAAAATGTAACCCAAGAATAGTGATTGGCAAACTCTAAAGAAATCCCCAAAAAATGGTAATCGACACGAGTACCCAATTTTTGGCTCTATCATCTGTTATCAATCCATAAAACCCTTGCACAAACTCTATCATAAATTTTGTCACAAACATTAGGTAATTCGAACGAGAAGAAGCCTATAAGTACCTAGAAATTAGCGAAAGAGATGGAATACAGCATATCTAAATGAAGGAGAAGGTAAAAAATGAAAACTACAGGCGTGTCTCTCTGGTACATAATACCGAGTTGAATTAAAAAAAAAACAAACTGAATATTAGTCATAAACACCTTGGCTGTCTTTGTGGTGCAATACGGTTTCAACATCCTTAACTTGACCGTAGTTGATATTAGGCGAATGGACACCAAAATGAGAAAGCTTCTCACTTACCACCGCATGCATCATCCGTAGTATGATGTTAATTGTGTGTATGTGCCAAGATCCGAAGGAGGCAGAGGATTAGTTCAACTTGAACTACCTTACAAATCTACAACAACCGGCCTTCAAAGATACATGGAAACTATAGAAGACTTGCTGATAACCTGTGTCAAAGAACATGAAAGAAGTAAGAAACTTTATTCAGTGAAAAGAGAAGCTAATAAGTTCAAAATGGAGCATCAAATGCTTAATGAAATGCAAGTAAAGCATAATATACTGACTGCAGCTTCAGAATACGTAAAAAAAGAATGTGAAGGCAAATGCACCCGACCAGATATAGTAACAATGTCAAAGATAACCCGCTTTACGGTCAGTACACTGCCCGAATCAAACGAGCTGATGTGGACAAACCCTGTACTCATCAGTGGCCACGTAGTGCAGGGTTAAAGGCTGAAATCGAAGGTTTTATCTTTACTGAACAAGACTAATGATTGCTAACTAGAAATTACCAAGGAAACATACAGAAAAATTGTTTGGACTCCAAATGCAGATTTTGAGATAAATATCCAGAAACAATTGACCATCTTGTATCAGGGTGCACAGTTGTTAGCACCTAGAGAATATAAAGCTCGGCAGGATAGAGTGAGCCAATATCTGCACTGGATAATACGGGAAGGATACTGCAAGAAACTGGTATGAACATCACCCAGACCCGGTTACAGAGATAGGACCTGTGACGATTTTATGGGAACTTACAATACACACAGACAGAGAACAAAGCTAATCGCCCAGACCTCGTGATCAAAGATCACAAAAACAGAATGTGCTTTCTTATTGACACGGCAGTTTCTGTAGATTGTAATATACGTTTGAAGATCTTCAGAAATACAAGGATCTTTAAGTGGAAATCTAAAAAATTTGGCAACTGAGGATATCACCAATTCCAATTACTGGTTGGCGCCCTAGGATTGATTGGAAAAGGGATTTATGGTAGCCAATGCGTAAACGAAATATAACAAATTTCTGCTCACAAGTACACCGCACACATTAGGGAGAGCTTTATCTATGTAGTGTTTGATCTTAGGGTATTTTTTTATTTATTAAATGATCCGTGGAAAATGTTATGAATCCACTTCTAACCTTAGGTCTCTGGCTGCACCCGGAAGGAAATGTTTACACAACAGAAATCAAAGGAAATACTACTACTACTACTACTACTACTACTACTACTACTACTACTACTAATAATAATAATAATAATAATACTAATAATGAGAAAAATGTCATTTAATGATTTTGCCCAGAGAGATAGGCTGACCAGAAAGAGAACAAAAAGTTATTTGAAAAAGTATGTACATGTGTTTATACTTCTGGGTTTATTTGTACCATTATCTATTACCGTTTTTTTTATCATTCTCTCTTTCTTATCCTATCCTATCTATCTATCTATCTATCTATCTATCTATCTATCTATCTATCTATCTATCTATCTATCTATCTCACTCTATGTCATTATATCCACTAGTCTTTGTGTAAGCCAGCCTGTGTGAAATCATGCGTCCGTGTATCGTATTACTACGTATATGATGAAAAAAATTAAGGAAAAAGTACAACATTGAATCCTTTCAATTGTTGTTGACATTATGGCATAAAACGAATTGTTGCGCCTTTCTGGAAAACCTCACCGGATCAGATGAACAAACGCGAGTCGAGTTCGGTCGTATTAAAAAAACAAACCAAACAGGTGACGTACCAACAAGGGAAACAAAACGCTTTTGTTTATTTATCGCCAGCTTTTCTCAAAATCAGGTCTTCTCTTTTCTAGATGTTCGGAAAAATGACTGAAAGTGACGGAGATGCAACTCATTCAGAATTTCATATGTCTGATTGCAGGAAACTGTTTAAGTTTAGCCTAGTCTGTCACAAGGACACAAATACGAGGTGATGAGGGAAGATCGAACTCCCCAAATACTAATGGTTTGTTAGACAAGGTCGCTAACGCTATCTTCATAAAGATAACTGATTTATTATTATTTTTTGAATCTAACCAATTAAAAAATCCAAACGTTATAATCGAAATAGCACTGAGGGATGAGTGATTGCAGGCTTTTCTTTCATGTTAAAATTCACCAGAGACTGAAGAGCCACTCAAGGTAGAGAGTTGAAATGGTAATAGCGAATGAGGTGTGATATAAAGTGTGTTCCAATAACTTGGACCAATTCTAAATGGGAATTAGGTTTAAGCGTTTAATGATTTTTTTTTCTTTCAGATTTTGGCAATTTCAAGCATGGAAAGATTAACAATCAAATAACGTGTTAAAGTTATCGAAGCCTATTACGAAAATGGACGTTCAAACAGAAATGCATTTCGCGTACTTCGCGATTTTTTTTTTTGGGGGGGGTCAACATAATCGACCAACCGAGAGTGTAATGTTGCTGTGGAGAGGTTCAATACCTGCGCGCGATGACGAATAGAGGTGTCTGGATATTCGGCCACATTCTCGTGCACTGCAGCAATGTTTTCAGCTGAATGGCGTAAACGAGCACGCATTGGTGTTTTCACGTCTGCCACCGACCCAGTTTGTTTGAGTGTACAAACAATTTTTCCAATTGCACTCTTGAAACTTTAACATGTTGTTTGATTTTTAATCTTTCCATGGTTGAAATTGGCAAAGTCTTAAGTTGTTAAATCTAAAAGAAAAAGAAAAAAAAATCATTAGCGGCTTAAACTCTCGCTTTAAGAAAAAGGTTTGGCCTTTTACTATCCTTCTCTGTTTATGCTTTCTCACACAATCTTGTTTAGTCGGTTGTCGGCTGCTTACCCTTCTTATCTTCAATATGACCAATTCTCCTGCTCTTCTTTCTTCATTATGTGCAACAAATTATCAACCGTCTGTATCTGATTATCAGTAAAATTGTCCTTTCTGTTCGTATTTCCTTTACAACTTCATAGTTGCTCACATGTTCTGTTCATGGTATTTTCAGTATATATCTGTAGAACTATATATAAGTTGCCTCAGGTATTTTCTCCATCTGTGAGGGGACTGTTCACTGCTATAGGATTGATATTACATAACAGGTCAGCGCACCTTTCTTTGTGTCTAACGAATTTTTTTCGTAATACTTTGCTTGACTTTTGGAAGTCATTTTCACTATTTCAACTTATCATATTTTCCATTATAGAATTTTCCAGTTAGTTAAACTTCTGTATTTGCTTTATTCTGACGTATCAAGTCGGAGTTCGTATCTAACGACTCGAGTTTATTTATATGGAATCTGTGATATGTTGTCATGCGCCATATTTCGGAACCTGTACTTTGGTATGTGCGTCTGATTATTCTGTATTCAATATTGAATAAATTGAACGACACGTTTAGGTGTTGCATTTTTATTTTCCGTAAGTATATTTCTTAAATTTAGTTTCATTTCGTAGCAACGCAGCAGACGTAGATCGAACTTAAATGATCCAATCATTTATAATCAATTTATGGCAAGGGGCTTACGACCCCACAAATGGATCTACGTAGAGTAGATGATTATCCCTTGTCTCCTGTTTAGGATTGGGTTTCTGGTTCCTTCTAATGTCTACTTTAACTCTATACTCCCAATGCTTGCCCTTTCTTACGCTAATACAACTCCACACTATAACCCTCTAGCTTGAATGGCTCTTGGGCCTTGTATTGGGTGAACATTAGTAAAAAAAATGTATTTCACGGCAGAGAACTTATCCAACGTCTCCCCCAACAATTATATGGGTTCAGTGTATGTTAGCTGGAAGTACCCCGCCATAGATTTCCCTAGACAATATAATAAACTATCCATGATGACCACCGTGTCAGCTTGACGGTCTCATTTTCGTTGCGGCTCTATAAACCATTGGGAGCGAAACCGAAAGCCAGAAGGAAAAGGTTCAAGGCTGAAAGCAAACACGGACTCAAGAAAAAAACAAATAAATAAAAAGCGAAAAATAAACAAAGCGAAACAACCACAGATGTGGGTCGAGAGGTTGAAAGATTTACGTCCACACCTACTTGGCTGAGATTTTACACCAGTTGAAATACCAATCTTTTTTCTTTCTTTCTTTCTTTTTTCTTTCTTTCTTTCTTTCTTTCTTTTGTTTCGTTTGTCAAATCGAATTCATTTTGCTAGTTTCCTCCCTTTAATTATTTTTCTTTCTAGTGTGCAAACATTATTTATTTGTTTCTTTATTTATTTTCAACAAACAACATTTCTTTCTTTTAATCAAATTTCATTTAATCTATCTATCTATCTATCTATCTATCTATCTATCTATCTATCTATCTATCTATTGTCAAAGCTTTCTTTCTTTATTTCATTCTTCGCTTCTTTTCTCATTTCTCTTTATTTCTCTGTCTGTTTGCATCCCTATGATTCCTTTTTAGAATCTATATTCGCTTCTTTTCTCCTTTCTCTTTATTTCTCTGTCTGTTTGCATCCCTATGAATCCTTTTTAGAATCTATATTCGCTTCTTTTCTCCTTTCTCTTTATTTCTCTGTCTCTTTGCATCCCTATGAATCCTTTTTACAATCTATATTCGCTTCTTTTCTCCTTTCTCTTTATTTCTCTGTCTCTTTGCATCCCTATGAATCCTTTTTACAATCTATATTCGCTTCTTTTCTCCTTTCTCTTTATTTCTCTGTCTGTTTGCATCCCTATGATTCCTTTTTAGAATCTATATTCGCTTCTTTTCTCCTTTCTCTTTATTTCTCTGTCTGTTTGCATCCCTATGATTCCTTTTTAGAATCTATATTCGCTTCTTTTCTCCTTTCTCTTTATTTCTCTGTCTGTTTGCATCCCTATGAATCCTTTTTAGAATCTATATTCGCTTCTTTTCTCCTTTCTCTTTATTTCTCTGTCTGTTTGCATCCCTATGAATCCTTTTTACAATCTATATTCGCTTCTTTTCTCCTTTCTCTTTATTTCTCTGTCTGTTTGCATCCCTATGATTCCTTTTTAGAATCTATATTCGCTTCTTTTCTCCTTTCTCTTTATTTCTCTGTCTGTTTGCATCCCTATGAATCCTTTTTAGAATCTATATTCGCTTCTTTTCTCCTTTCTCTTTATTTCTCTGTCTGTTTGCATCCCTATGAATCCTTTTTACAATCTATATTCGCTTCTTTTCTCCTTTCTCTTTATTTCTCTGTCTGTTTGCATCCCTATGATTCCTTTTTAGAATCTATATTCGCTTCTTTTCTCCTTTCTCTTTATTTCTCTGTCTGTTTGCATCCCTATGATTCCTTTTTAGAATCTATATTCGCTTCTTTTCTCCTTTCTCTTTATTTCTCTGTCTGTTTGCATCCCTATGAATCCTTTTTAGAATCTATATTCGCTTCTTTTCTCCTTTCTCTTTATTTCTCTGTCTGTTTGCATCCCTATGAATCCTTTTTACAATCTATATTCGCTTCTTTTCTCCTTTCTCTTTATTTCTCTGTCTGTTTGCATCCCTATGATTCCTTTTTAGAATCTATATTCGCTTCTTTTCTCCTTTCTCTTTATTTCTCTGTCTGTTTGCATCCCTATGATTCCTTTTTAGAATCTATATTCGCTTCTTTTCTCCTTTCTCTTTATTTCTCTGTCTGTTTGCATCCCTATGAATCCTTTTTAGAATCTATATTCGCTTCTTTTCTCCTTTCTCTTTATTTCTATGTCTGTTTGCATCCCTATGATTCCTTTTTAGAATCTATATTCGCTTCTTTTCTCCTTTCTCTTTATTTCTCTGTCTGTTTGCATCCCTATGATTCCTTTTTAGAATCTATATTCGCTTCTTTTCTCCTTTCTCTTTATTTCTCTGTCTGTTTGCATCCCTATGATTCCTTTTTAGAATCTATATTCGCTTCTTTTCTCCTTTCTCTTTATTTCTCTGTCTGTTTGCATCCCTATGAATCCTTTTTAGAATCTATATTCGCTTCTTTTCTCATTTCTCTTTATTTATCTATCTGTTTGCATCCCTATGATTCCTTTTTAGAATCTATGTTCGCTTCTTTTCTCCTTTCTCTTTATTTCTCTGTCTCTTTGCATCCCTATGAATCCTTTTTACAATCTATATTCGCTTCTTTTCTCCTTTCTCTTTATTTCTCTGTCTGTTTGCATCCCTATGATTCCTTTTTAGAATCTATATTCGCTTCTTTTCTCCTTTCTCTTTATTTCTCTGTCTGTTTGCATCCCTATGATTCCTTTTTAGAATCTATATTCGCTTCTTTTCTCCTTTCTCTTTATTTCTCTGTCTGTTTGCATCCCTATGAATCCTTTTTAGAATCTATATTCGCTTCTTTTCTCCTTTCTCTTTATTTCTCTGTCTGTTTGCATCCCTATGAATCCTTTTTACAATCTATATTCGCTTCTTTTCTCCTTTCTCTTTATTTCTCTGTCTGTTTGCATCCCTATGATTCCTTTTTAGAATCTATATTCGCTTCTTTTCTCCTTTCTCTTTATTTCTCTGTCTGTTTGCATCCCTATGATTCCTTTTTAGAATCTATATTCGCTTCTTTTCTCCTTTCTCTTTATTTCTCTGTCTGTTTGCATCCCTATGAATCCTTTTTAGAATCTATATTCGCTTCTTTTCTCCTTTCTCTTTATTTCTATGTCTGTTTGCATCCCTATGATTCCTTTTTAGAATCTATATTCGCTTCTTTTCTCCTTTCTCTTTATTTCTCTGTCTCTTTGCATCCCTATGAATCCTTTTTAGAACCTATATTCGCTTCTTTTCTCCTTTCTCTTTATTTCTATGTCTGTTTGCATCCCTATGATTCCTTTTTAGAATCTATATTCGCTTCTTTTCTCCTTTCTCTTTATTTCTCTGTCTGTTTGCATCCCTATGATTCCTTTTTAGAATCTATATTCGCTTCTTTACTCCTTTCTCTTTATTTCTCTGTCTGTTTGCATCCCTATGATTCCTTTTTAGAATCTATATTCGCTTCTTTTCTCCTTTCTCTTTATTTCTCTGTCTGTTTGCATCCCTATGATTCCTTTTTAGAATCTATATTCGCTTCTTTTCTCCTTTCTCTTTATTTATCTATCTGTTTGCATCCCTATGATTCCTTTTTAGAATCTATATTCGCTTCTTTTCTCCTTTCTCTTTATTTCTCTGTCTGTTTGCATCCCTATGAATCCTTTTTAGAATCTATATTCGCTTCTTTTCTCCTTTCTCTTTATTTCTCTGTCTGTTTGCATCCCTATGAATCCTTTTTAGAATCTATATTCGCTTCTTTTCTCCTTTCTCTTTATTTCTATGTCTGTTTGCATCCCTATGATTCCTTTTTAGAATCTATATTCGCTTCTTTTCTCCTTTCTCTTTATTTCTCTGTCTGTTTGCATCCCTATGATTCCTTTTTAGAATCTATATTCGCTTCTTTTCTCCTTTCTCTTTATTTCTCTGTCTGTTTGCATCCCTATGAATCCTTTTTAGAATCTATATTCGCTTCTTTACTCCTTTCTCTTTATTTCTCTGTCTGTTTGCATCCCTATGATTCCTTTTTAGAATCTATATTCGCTTCTTTACTCCTTTCTCTTTATTTCTATGTCTGTTTGCATCCCTATGATTCCTTTTTAGAATCTATATTCGCTTCTTTTCTCCTTTCTCTTTATTTCTCTGTCTGTTTGCATCCCTATGATTCCTTTTTAGAATCTATATTCGCTTCTTTTCTCCTTTCTCTTTATTTATCTATCTGTTTGCATCCCTATGATTCCTTTTTAGAATCTATGTTCGCTTCTTTTCTCCTTTCTCTTTATTTCTCTGTCTGTTTGCATCCCTATGAATCCTTTTTAGAATCTATATTCGCTTCTTTACTCCTTTCTCTTTATTTCTCTGTCTGTTTGCATCCCTATGATTCCTTTTTAGAATCTATATTCGCTTCTTTTCTCCTTTCTCTTTATTTCTCTGTCTGTTTGCATCCCTATGAATCCTTTTTAGAATCTATATTCGCTTCTTTTCTCCTTTCTCTTTATTTCTATGTCTGTTTGCATCCCTATGATTCCTTTTTAGAATCTATATTCGCTTCTTTTCTCCTTTCTCTTTATTTCTCTGTCTGTTTGCATCCCTATGATTCCTTTTTAGAATCTATATTCGCTTCTTTTCTCCTTTCTCTTTATTTCTCTGTCTGTTTGCATCCCTATGAATCCTTTTTAGAATCTATATTCGCTTCTTTTCTCCTTTCTCTTTATTTCTATGTCTGTTTGCATCCCTATGATTCCTTTTTAGAATCTATATTCGCTTCTTTTCTCCTTTCTCTTTATTTCTCTGTCTGTTTGCATCCCTATGATTCCTTTTTAGAATCTATATTCGCTTCTTTTCTCCTTTCTCTTTATTTCTATGTCTGTTTGCATCCCTATGATTCCTTTTTAGAATCTATATTCGCTTCTTTTCTCCTTTCTCTTTATTTATCTATCTGTTTGCATCCCTATGATTCCTTTTTAGAATCTATATTCGCTTCTTTTCTCCTTTCTCTTTATTTCTCTGTCTGTTTGCATCCCTATGAATCCTTTTTAGAATCTATATTCGCTTCTTTTCTCCTTTCTCTTTATTTCTCTGTCTGTTTGCATCCCTATGATTCCTTTTTAGAATCTATATTCGCTTCTTTTCTCCTTTCTCTTTATTTCTCTGTCTCTTTGCATCCCTATGATTCCTTTTTAGAATCTATATTCGCTTCTTTTCTCCTTTCTCTTTATTTCTATGTCTGTTTGCATCCCTATGATTCCTTTTTAGAATCTATATTCGCTTCTTTACTCCTTTCTCTTTATTTCTCTGTCTGTTTGCATCCCTATGAATCCTTTTTAGAATCTATATTCGCTTCTTTTCTCCTTTCTCTTTATTTCTCTGTCTGTTTGCATCCCTATGAATCCTTTTTAGAATCTATATTCGCTTCTTTTCTCCTTTCTCTTTCCTTCTCTGTCTGTTTGCATCCCTATGAATCCTTTTTAGAATCTATATTCGCTTCTTTTCTCCTTTCTCTTTATTTCTCTGTCTGTTTGCATCCCTATGAATCCTTTTTACAATCTATATTCGCTTCTTTTCTCCTTTCTCTTTATTTCTCTGTCTGTTTGCATCCCTATGATTCCTTTTTAGAATCTATATTCGCTTCTTTTCCCCTTTCTCTTTATTTCTCTGTCTGTTTGCATCCCTATGATTCCTTTTTACAATCTATATTCGCTTCTTTTCTCCTTTCTCTTTATTTCTCTGTCTGTTTGCATCCCTATGATTCCTTTTTAGAATCTATATTCGCTTCTTTTCTCCTTTCTCTTTATTTATCTATCTGTTTGCATCCCTATGATTCCTTTTTAGAATCTATATTCGCTTCTTTACTCCTTTCTCTTTATTTCTCTGTCTGTTTGCATCCCTATGATTCCTTTTTAGAATCTATATTCGCTTCTTTACTCCTTTCTCTTTATTTCTCTGTCTGTTTGCATCCCTATGATTCCTTTTTAGAATCTATATTCGCTTCTTTACTCCTTTCTCTTTATTTCTCTGTCTGTTTGCATCCCTATGATTCCTTTTTAGAATCTATATTCGCTTCTTTTCTCCTTTCTCTTTATTTCTCTGTCTGTTTGCATCCCTATGATTCCTTTTTAGAATCTATATTCGCTTCTTTACTCCTTTCTCTTTATTTCTCTGTCTGTTTGCATCCCTATGATTCCTTTTTAGAATCTATATTCGCTTCTTTACTCCTTTCTCTTTATTTCTCTGTCTGTTTGCATCCCTATGATTCCTTTTTAGAATCTATATTCGCTTCTTTTCTCCTTTCTCTTTATTTCTCTGTCTGTTTGCATCCCTATGATTCCTTTTTAGAATCTATATTCGCTTCTTTACTCCTTTCTCTTTATTTCTCTGTCTGTTTGCATCCCTATGATTCCTTTTTAGAATCTATATTCGCTTCTTTACTCCTTTCTCTTTATTTCTCTGTCTGTTTGCATCCCTATGATTTCTTTTTAGAATCTATATTCGCTTCTTTACTCCTTTCTCTTTATTTCTCTGTCTGTTTGCATCCCTATGATTCCTTTTTAGAATCTATATTCGCTTCTTTACTCCTTTCTCTTTATTTCTCTGTCTGTTTGCATCCCTATGATTCCTTTTTAGAATCTATATTCGCTTCTTTACTCCTTTCTCTTTATTTCTCTGTCTGTTTGCATCCCTATGATTCCTTTTTAGAATCTATATTCGCTTCTTTACTCCTTTCTCTTTATTTCTCTGTCTGTTTGCATCCCTATGATTCCTTTTTAGAATCTATATTCGCTTCTTTTCTCCTTTCTCTTTATTTCTCTGTCTGTTTGCATCCCTATGATTCCTTTTTAGAATCTATATTCGCTTCTTTACTCCTTTCTCTTTATTTCTCTGTCTGTTTGCATCCCTATGATTCCTTTTTAGAATCTATATTCGCTTCTTTACTCCTTTCTCTTTATTTCTCTGTCTGTTTGCATCCCTATGATTCCTTTTTAGAATCTATATTCGCTTCTTTACTCCTTTCTCTTTATTTCTCTGTCTGTTTGCATCCCTATGATTCCTTTTTAGAATCTATATTCGCTTCTTTACTCCTTTCTCTTTATTTCTCTGTCTGTTTGCATCCCTATGATTCCTTTTTAGAATCTATATTCGCTTCTTTACTCCTTTCTCTTTATTTCTCTGTCTGTTTGCATCCCTATGATTCCTTTTTAGAATCTATATTCGCTTCTTTACTCCTTTCTCTTTATTTCTCTGTCTGTTTGCATCCCTATGAATCCTTTTTAGAATCTATATTCGCTTCTTTTCTCCTTTCTCTTTATTTCTCTGTCTGTTTGTATCCCTATGAATCCTTTTTAGAATCTATATTCGCTTCTTTTCTCCTTTCTCTTTATTTCTCTGTCTGTTTGCATCCCTATGATTCCTTTTTAGAATCTATATTCGCTTCTTTACTCCTTTCTCTTTATTTCTCTGTCTGTTTGCATCCCTATGATTCCTTTTTAGAATCTATATTCGCTTCTTTACTCCTTTCTCTTTATTTCTCTGTCTGTTTGCATCCCTATGAATCCTTTTTAGAATCTATATTCGCTTCTTTTCTCCTTTCTCTTTATTTCTCTGTCTGTTTGCATCCCTATGATTCCTTTTTAGAATCTATATTCGCTTCTTTACTCCTTTCTCTTTATTTCTCTGTCTGTTTGCATCCCTATGATTCCTTTTTAGAATCTATATTCGCTTCTTTACTCCTTTCTCTTTATTTCTCTGTCTGTTTGCATCCCTATGATTCCTTTTTAGAATCTATATTCGCTTCTTTACTCCTTTCTCTTTATTTCTCTGTCTGTTTGCATCCCTATGATTCCTTTTTAGAATCTATATTCGCTTCTTTACTCCTTTCTCTTTATTTCTCTGTCTGTTTGCATCCCTATGATTCCTTTTTAGAATCTATATTCGCTTCTTTACTCCTTTCTCTTTATTTCTCTGTCTGTTTGCATCCCTATGATTCCTTTTTAGAATCTATATTCGCTTCTTTACTCCTTTCTCTTTATTTCTCTGTCTGTTTGCATCCCTATGATTCCTTTTTAGAATCTATATTCGCTTCTTTACTCCTTTCTCTTTATTTCTCTGTCTGTTTGCATCCCTATGAATCCTTTTTAGAATCTATATTCGCTTCTTTTCTCCTTTCTCTTTATTTCTCTGTCTGTTTGCATCCCTATGATTCCTTTTTAGAATCTATATTCGCTTCTTTACTCCTTTCTCTTTATTTCTCTGTCTGTTTGCATCCCTATGATTCCTTTTTAGAATCTATATTCGCTTCTTTACTCCTTTCTCTTTATTTCTCTGTCTGTTTGCATCCCTATGATTCCTTTTTAGAATCTATATTCGCTTCTTTACTCCTTTCTCTTTATTTCTCTGTCTGTTTGCATCCCTATGATTCCTTTTTAGAATCTATATTCGCTTCTTTACTCCTTTCTCTTTATTTCTCTGTCTGTTTGCATCCCTATGATTCCTTTTTAGAATCTATATTCGCTTCTTTACTCCTTTCTCTTTATTTCTCTGTCTGTTTGCATCCCTATGATTCCTTTTTAGAATCTATATTCGCTTCTTTACTCCTTTCTCTTTATTTCTCTGTCTGTTTGCATCCCTATGATTCCTTTTTAGAATCTATATTCGCTTCTTTACTCCTTTCTCTTTATTTCTCTGTCTGTTTGCATCCCTATGATTCCTTTTTAGAATCTATATTCGCTTCTTTACTCCTTTCTCTTTATTTCTCTGTCTGTTTGCATCCCTATGATTCCTTTTTAGAATCTATATTCGCTTCTTTACTCCTTTCTCTTTATTTCTCTGTCTGTTTGCATCCCTATGATTCCTTTTTAGAATCTATATTCGCTTCTTTACTCCTTTCTCTTTATTTCTCTGTCTGTTTGCATCCCTATGATTCCTTTTTAGAATCTATATTCGCTTCTTTACTCCTTTCTCTTTATTTCTCTGTCTGTTTGCATCCCTATGATTCCTTTTTAGAATCTATATTCGCTTCTTTACTCCTTTCTCTTTATTTCTCTGTCTGTTTGCATCCCTATGATTCCTTTTTAGAATCTATATTCGCTTCTTTTCTCCTTTCTCTTTATTTCTCTGTCTGTTTACATCCCTATGATTCCTTTTTAGAATCTATATTCGCTTCTTTTCTCCTTTCTCTTTATTTCTCTGTCTGTTTGCATCCCTATGAATCCTTTTTAGAATCTATATTCGCTTCTTTTCTCCTTTCTCTTTATTTCTCTGTCTGTTTGCATCCCTATGAATCCTTTTTAGAATCTATATTCGCTTCTTTTCTCCTTTCTCTTTATTTCTCTGTCTGTTTGCATCCCTATGAATCCTTTTTAGAATCTATATTCGCTTCTTTTCTCCTTTCTCTTTATTTCTCTGTCTGTTTGCATCCCTATGAATCCTTTTTAGAATCTATATTCGCTTCTTTTCTCCTTTCTCTTTATTTCTCTGTCTGTTTACATCCCTATGATTCCTTTTTAGAATCTATATTCGCTTCTTTTCTCCTTTCTCTTTATTTCTCTGTCTGTTTACATCCCTATGATTCCTTTTTAGAATCTATATTCGCTTCTTTTCTCCTTTCTCTTTATTTCTCTGTCTGTTTACATCCCTATGATTCCTTTTTAGAATCTATATTCGCTTCTTTTCTCCTTTCTCTTTATTTCTCTGTCTGTTTGCATCCCTATGAATCCTTTTTAGAATCTATATTCGCTTCTTTTCTCCTTTCTCTTTATTTCTCTGTCTGTTTGCATCCCTATGAATCCTTTTTAGAATCTACATTCGCTTCTTTTCTCCTTTCTCTTTATTTATCTATCTGTTTGTATCCCTATGATTCCTTTTTAGAATCTATATTCGCTTCTTTTCTCCTTTCTCTTCATTTCTCTGTCTGTTTGCATCCCTATGATTCCTTTTTAGAATCTATATTCGCTTCTTTTCTCCTTTCTCTTTATTTCTCTGTCTGTTTACATCCCTATGATTCCATTTTAGAATCTATATTCGCTTCTTTTCTCCTTTCTCTTTATTTCTCTGTCTGTTTGCATCCCTATGAATCCTTTTTAGAATCTATATTCGCTTCTTTTCTCCTTTCTCTTTATTTCTCTGTCTGTTTGCATCCCTATGAATCCTTTTTAGAATCTATATTCGCTTCTTTTCTCCTTTCTCTTTATTTCTCTGTCTGTTTGCATCCCTATGAATCCTTTTTAGAATCTATATTCGCTTCTTTTCTCCTTTCTCTTTATTTCTCTGTCTGTTTACATCCCTATGAATCCTTTTTAGAATCTACATTCGCTTCTTTTCTCCTTTCTCTTTATTTCTCTGTCTGTTTACATCCCTATGATTCCTTTTTAGAATCTATATTCGCTTCTTTTCTCCTTTCTCTTTATTTCTCTGTCTGTTTACATCCCTATGATTCCTTTTTAGAATCTATATTCGCTTCTTTTCTCCTTTCTCTTTATTTCTCTGTCTGTTTGCATCCCTATGAATCCTTTTTAGAATCTATATTCGCTTCTTTTCTCCTTTCTCTTTATTTCTCTGTCTGTTTGCATCCCTATGAATCCTTTTTAGAATCTACATTCGCTTCTTTTCTCCTTTCTCTTTATTTCTCTGTCTGTTTGCATCCCTATGAATCCTTTTTAGAATCTATATTCGCTTCTTTTCTCCTTTCTCTTTATTTCTCTCTCTGTTTGCATCCCTATGAATCCTTTTTAGAATCTATATTCGCTTCTTTTCTCCTTTCTCTTTATTTCTCTGTCTGTTTGTATCCCTATGATTCCTTTTTAGAATCTATATTCGCTTCTTTTCTCCTTTCTCTTTATTTCTCTGTCTGTTTGCATCCCTATGATTCCTTTTTAGAATCTATATTCGCTTCTTTTCTCCTTTCTCTTTATTTCTCTGTCTGTTTACATCCCTATGATTCCTTTTTAGAATCTATATTCGCTTCTATTCTCCTTTCTCTTTATTTCTCTGTCTGTTTACATCCCTATGATTCCTTTTTAGAATCTATATTCGCTTCTTTTCTCCTTTCTCTTTATTTCTCTGTCTGTTTACATCCCTATGAATCCTTTTTAGAATCTATATTCGCTTCTTTTCTCCTTTCTCTTTATTTCTCTGTCTGTTTACATCCCTATGATTCCTTTTTAGAATCTATATTCGCTTCTTTTCTCCTTTCTCTTTATTTCTCTCTCTGTTTGCATCCCTATGAATCCTTTTTAGAATCTATATTCGCTTCTTTTCTCCTTTCTCTTTATTTCTCTGTCTGTTTGTATCCCTATGATTCCTTTTTAGAATCTATATTCGCTTCTTTTCTCCTTTCTCTTTATTTCTCTGTCTGTTTGCATCCCTATGATTCCTTTTTAGAATCTATATTCGCTTCTTTTCTCCTTTCTCTTTATTTCTCTGTCTGTTTACATCCCTATGATTCCTTTTTAGAATCTATATTCGCTTCTTTTCTCCTTTCTCTTTATTTCTCTGTCTGTTTACATCCCTATGATTCCTTTTTAGAATCTATATTCGCTTCTTTTCTCCTTTCTCTTTATTTCTCTGTCTGTTTACATCCCTATGATAACTTTTTAGAATCTATATTCGCTTCTTTTCTCCTTTCTCTTTATTTCTCTGTCTGTTTGCATCCCTATGAATCCTTTTTAGAATCTATATTCGCTTCTTTTCTCCTTTCTCTTTATTTCTCTGTCTGTTTACATCCCTATGATTACTTTTTAGAATCTATATTCGCTTCTTTTCTCCTTTCTCTTTATTTCTCTGTCTGTTTACATCCCTATGATTCCTTTTTAGAATCTATATTCGCTTCTTTTCTCCTTTCTCTTTATTTCTCTGTCTGTTTACATCCCTATGATTCCTTTTTAGAATCTATATTCGCTTCTTTTCTCCTTTCTCTTTATTTCTCTGTCTGTTTGCATCCCTATGAATCCTTTTTAGAATCTATATTCGCTTCTTTTCTCCTTTCTCTTTATTTCTCTGTCTGTTTGCATCCCTATGAATCCTTTTTAGAATCTACATTCGCTTCTTTTCTCCTTTCTCTTTATTTATCTATCTGTTTGTATCCCTATGAATCCTTTTTAGAATCTATATTCGCTTCTTTTCTCCTTTCTCTTTATTTCTCTGTCTGTTTGCATCCCTATGATTCCTTTTTAGAATCTATATTCGCTTCTTTTCTCCTTTCTCTTTATTTCTCTGTCTGTTTACATCCCTATGATTCCTTTTTAGAATCTATATTCGCTTCTTTTCTCCTTTCTCTTTATTTCTCTGTCTGTTTGCATCCCTATGAATCCTTTTTAGAATCTATATTCGCTTCTTTTCACCTTTCTCTTTATTTATCTGTCTGTTTGCATCCCTATGAATCATTTTTAGAATCTATATTCGCTTTTTTTCTCCTTTCTCTTTATTTCTATGTCTGTTTGCATCCCTATGATTCCTTTTTAGAATCTATATTCGCTTCTTTTCTCCTTCCTCTTTATTTCTCTGTCTGTTTGCATCCCTATGAATCCTTTTTAGAATCTATATTCGCTTCTTTTCTCCTTTCTCTTTATTTCTCTGTCTGTTTGCATCCCTATGAATCCTTTTTAGAATCTATATTCGCTTCTTTTCACCTTTCTCTTTATTTATCTGTCTGTTTGCATCCCTATGAATCATTTTTAGAATCTATATTCGCTTTTTTTCTCCTTTCTCTTTATTTCTATGTCTGTTTGCATCCCTATGATTCCTTTTTAGAATCTATATTCGCTTCTTTTCTCCTTCCTCTTTATTTCTCTGTCTGTTTGCATCCCTATGAATCCTTTTTAGAATCTATATTCGCTTCTTTTCTCCTTTCTCTTTATTTCTCTGTCTGTTTGCATCCCTATGAATCCTTTTTAGAATCTATATTCGCTTCTTTTCTCCTTTCTCTTTATTTCTCTGTCTGTTTGCATCCCTATGATAACTTTTTAGAATCTATATTCGCTTCTTTTCTCCTTTCTCTTTATTTATCTGTCTGTTTGCATCCCTATGAATCCTTTTTAGAATCTATATTCGCTTTTTTTCTCCTTTCTCTTTATTTCTCTGTCTGTTTGCATCCCTATGAATCCTTTTTAGAATCTATATTCGCTTTTTTTCTCCTTTCTCTTTATTTCTATGTCTGTTTGCATCCCTATGATTCCTTTTTAGAATCTATATTCGCTTCTTTTCTCCTTCCTCTTTATTTCTCTGTCTGTTTACATCCCTATGATTCCTTTTTAGAATCTATATTCGCTTCTTTTCTCCTTTCTCTTTATTTCTCTGTCTGTTTGCATCCCTATGAATCCTTTTTAGAATCTATATTCGCTTCTTTTCACCTTTCTCTTTATTTATCTGTCTGTTTGCATCCCTATGAATCCTTTTTAGAATCTATATTCGCTTTTTTTCTCCTTTCTCTTTATTTCTATGTCTGTTTGCATCCCTATGATTCCTTTTTAGAATCTATATTCGCTTCTTTTCTCCTTCCTCTTTATTTCTCTGTCTGTTTGCATCCCTATGAATCCTTTTTAGAATCTATATTCGCTTCTTTTCTCCTTTCTCTTTATTTCTCTGTCTGTTTACATCCCTATGATTCCTTTTTAGAATCTATATTAGCTTCTTTTCTCCTTTCTCTTTATTTCTCTGTCTGTTTGCATCCCTATGAATCCTTTTTAGAATCTATATTCGCTTCTTTTCACCTTTCTCTTTATTTCTCTGTCTGTTTGCATCCCTATGATTCCTTTTTAGAATCTATATTCGCTTCTTTTCTCCTTTCTCTTTATTTCTCTGTCTGTTTGCATCCCTATGAATCCTTTTTAGAATCTATATTCGCTTCTTTTCTCCTTTCTCTTTATTTCTCTGTCTGTTTGCATCCCTATGATTCCTTTTTAGAATCTATATTCGCTTCTTTTCTCCTTCCTCTTTATTTATCTGTCTGTTTGCATCCCTATGATTCCTTTTTAGAATCTATATTCGCTTCTTTTCTCCTTTCTCTTTATTTCTCTGTCTGTTTACATCCCTATGATTCCTTTTTAGAATCTATATTCGCTTCTTTTCTCCTTTCTCTTTATTTCTCTGTCTGTTTGCATCCCTATGAATCCTTTTTAGAATCTATATTCGCTTCTTTTCACCTTTCTCTTTATTTATCTGTCTGTTTGCATCCCTATGAATCCTTTTTAGAATCTATATTCGCTTTTTTTCTCCTTTCTCTTTATTTCTATGTCTGTTTGCATCCCTATGATTCCTTTTTAGAATCTATATTCGCTTCTTTTCTCCTTTCTCTTTATTTCTCTGTCTGTTTGCATCCCTATGAATCCTTTTTAGAATCTATATTCGCTTCTTTTCTCCTTTCTCTTTATTTCTCTGTCTGTTTGCATCCCTATGAATACTTTTTAGAATCTATATTCGCTTCTTTTCACCTTTCTCTTTATTTATCTGTCTGTTTGCATCCCTATGAATCCTTTTTAGAATCTATATTCGCTTTTTTTCTCCTTTCTCTTTATTTCTATGTCTGTTTGCATCCCTATGATTCCTTTTTAGAATCTATATTCGCTTCTTTTCTCCTTCCTCTTTATTTCTCTGTCTGTTTGCATCCCTATGAATCCTTTTTAGAATCTATATTCGCTTCTTTTCTCCTTTCTCTTTATTTCTCTGTCTGTTTGCATCAATATGATTCCTTTTTAGAATCTATATTCGCTTCTTTTCTCCTTTCTCTTTATTTCTCTGTCTGTTTGCATCCCTATGAATCCTTTTTAGAATCTATATTCGCTTCTTTTCTCCTTTCTCTTTATTTCTCTGTCTGTTTGCATCCCTATGATAACTTTTTAGAATCTATATTCGCTTCTTTTCTCCTTTCTCTTTATTTATCTATCTGTTTGCATCCCTATGAATCCTTTAATCTATCTATCTATCTATCTATCTATCTATCTATCTATCTATCTATCTATCTATCTATCTATCTATCTATCTATTGTCAAAGCTTTCTTTCTTTATTTCATTCTTCGCTTCTTTTCTCCTTTCTCTTTATTTCTCTGTCTGTTTGCATCCCTATGAATCCTTTTTAGAATCTATATTCGCTTCTTTTCTCCTTTCTCTTTATTTCTCTGTCTGTTTGCATTCCTATGAATCCTTTTTAGAATCTATATTCGCTTCTTTTCTCCTTTCTCTTTATTTCTCTGTCTGTTTGCATCCCTATGAATCCTTTTTAGAATCTATATTCGCTTCTTTTCTCCTTTCTCTTTATTTCTCTGTCTGTTTGCATTCCTATGAATCCTTTTTAGAATCTATATTCGCTTCTTTTCTCCTTTCTCTTTATTTCTCTGTCTGTTTGCATTCCTATGAATCCTTTTTAGAATCTATATTCGCTTCTTTTCTCCTTTCTCTTTATTTCTCTGTCTGTTTGCATCCCTATGATAACTTTTTAGAATCTATATTCGCTTCTTTTCTCCTTTCTCTTTATTTATCTATCTGTTTGCATCCCTATGAATCCTTTAATCTATCTATCTATCTATCTATCTATCTATCTATCTATCTATCTATCTATCTATCTATCTATCTATCTATCTATCTATCTATTGTCAAAGCTTTCTTTCTTTATTTCATTCTTGGCTTCTTTTCTCCTTTCTCTTTATTTCTCTGTCTGTTTGCATCCCTATGATTCCTTTTTAGAATCTATATTCGCTTCTTTTCACCTTTCTCTTTATTTCTCTGTCTGTTTGCATCCCTATGAATCCTTTAATCTATCTATCTATCTATCTATCTATCTATCTATCTATCTATCTATCTATCTATCTATTGTCAAAGCTTTCTTTCTTTATTTCATTCTTCGCTTCTTTTCTCCTTTCTCTTTATTTCTCTGTCTGTTTGCATCCCTATGATTCCTTTTTAGAATCTATATTCGCTTCTTTTCTCCTTTCTCTTTATTTCTCTGTCTGTTTACATCCCTATGATTCCTTTTTAGAATCTATATTCGCTTCTTTTCACCTTTCTCTTTATTTCTCTGTCTGTTTGCATCCCTATGAATCCTTTTTAGAATCTATATTCGCTTCTTTTCTCCTTTCTCTTTATTTCTCTGTCTGTTTACATCCCTATGATTCCTTTTTAGAATCTATATTCGCTTCTTTTCACCTTTCTCTTTATTTCTCTGTCTGTTTGCATCCCTATGAATCCTTTTTAGAATCTATATTCGCTTCTTTTCACCTTTCTCTTTATTTCTCTGTCTGTTTACATCCCTATGATTCCTTTTTAGAATCTATATTCGCTTCTTTTCACCTTTCTCTTTATTTCTCTGTCTGTTTGCATCCCTATGAATCCTTTTTAGAATCTATATTCGCTTCTTTTCTCCTTTCTCTTTATTTCTCTGTCTGTTTACATCCCTATGATTCCTTTTTAGAATCTATATTCGCTTCTTTTCTCCTTTCTCTTTATTTCTCTGTCTGTTTGCATCCCTATGAATCCTTTTTAGAATCTATATTCGCTTCTTTTCACCTTTCTCTTTATTTCTCTGTCTGTTTACATCCCTATGATTCCTTTTTAGAATCTATATTCGCTTCTTTTCACCTTTCTCTTTATTTCTCTGTCTGTTTGCATCCCTATGAATCCTTTTTAGAATCTATATTCGCTTCTTTTCTCCTTTCTCTTTATTTCTCTGTCTGTTTACATCCCTATGATTCCTTTTTAGAATCTATATTCGCTTCTTTTCACCTTTCTCTTTATTTCTCTGTCTGTTTGCATCCCTATGATTCCTTTTTAGAATCTATATTCGCTTCTTTTCACCTTTCTCTTTATTTCTCTGTCTGTTTACATCCCTATGATTCCTTTTTAGAATCTATATTCGCTTCTTTTCTCCTTTCTCTTTATTTCTCTGTCTGTTTACATCCCTATGATTCCTTTTTAGAATCTATATTCGCTTCTTTTCAACTTTCTCTTTATTTCTCTGTCTGTTTGCATCCCTATGAATCCTTTAATCTATCTATCTATCTATCTATCTATCTATCTATCTATCTATCTATCTATCTATTGTCAAAGCTTTCTTTCTTTATTTCATTCTTCGCTTCTTTTCTCCTTTCTCTTTATTTCTCTGTCTGTTTGCATCCCTATGATTCCTTTTTAGAATCTATATTCGCTTCTTTTCACCTTTCTCTTTATTTCTCTGTCTGTTTGCATCCCTATGAATCCTTTAATCTATCTATCTATCTATCTATCTATCTATCTATCTATCTATCTATCTATCTATCTATCTATTGTCAAAGCTTTCTTTCTTTATTTCATTCTTCGCTTCTTTTCTCCTTTCTCTTTATTTCTCTGTCTGTTTGCATCCCTATGATTCCTTTTTAGAATCTATATTCGCTTCTTTTCTCCTTTCTCTTTATTTCTCTGTCTGTTTACATCCCTATGATTCCTTTTTAGAATCTATATTCGCTTCTTTCTCCTTTCTCTTTATTTCTCTGTCTGTTTACATCCCTATGATTCCTTTTTAGAATCTATATTCGCTTCTTTTCTCCTTTCTCTTTATTTCTCTGTCTGTTTACATCCCTATGATTCCTTTTTAGAATCTATATTCGCTTCTTTTCTCCTTTCTCTTTATTTCTCTGTCTGTTTACATCCCTATGATTCCTTTTTAGAATCTATATTCGCTTCTTTTCACCTTTCTCTTTATTTCTCTGTCTGTTTACATCCCTATGATTCCTTTTTAGAATCTATATTCGCTTCTTTTCTCCTTTCTCTTTATTTCTCTGTCTGTTTACATCCCTATGATTCCTTTTTAGAATCTATATTCGCTTCTTTTCTCCTTTCTCTTTATTTCTCTGTCTGTTTACATCCCTATGATTCCTTTTTAGAATCTATATTCGCTTCTTTTCACCTTTCTCTTTATTTCTCTGTCTGTTTACATCCCTATGATTCCTTTTTAGAATCTATATTCGCTTCTTTTCTCCTTTCTCTTTATTTCTCTGTCTGTTTACATCCCTATGATTCCTTTTTAGAATCTATATTCGCTTCTTTTCTCCTTTCTCTTTATTTCCCTGTCTGTTTACATCCCTATGATTCCTTTTTAGAATCTATATTCGCTTCTTTTCTCCTTTCTCTTTATTTCTCTGTCTGTTTACATCCCTATGATTCCTTTTTAGAATCTATATTCGCTTCTTTTCACATTTCTCTTTATTTCTCTGTCTGTTTGCATCCCTATGAATCCTTTAATCTATCTATCTATCTATCTATCTATCTATCTATCTATCTATCTATCTATCTATCTATCTATCTATCTATCTATTGTCAAAGCTTTCTTTCTTTATTTCATTCTTCGCTTCTTTTCTCCTTTCTCTTTATTTCTCTGTCTGTTTGCATCCCTATGTTTCCTTTTTAGAATCTATATTCGCTTCTTTCCACCTTTCTCTTTATTTCTCTGTCTGTTTACATCCCTATGATTCCTTTTTAGAATCTATATTCGCTTCTTTTCTCCTTTCTCTTTATTTCTCTGTCTGTTTGCATCCCTATGATTCCTTTTTAGAATCTATATTCGCTTCTTTCCACCTTTCTCTTTATTTCTCTGTCTGTTTACATCCCTATGATTCCTTTTTAGAATCTATATTCGCTTCTTTTCACCTTTCTCTTTATTTCTTTTTCTGTTTGCATCCCTATGAATCCTTTAATCTATCTATCTATCTATCTATCTATCTATCTATCTATCTATCTATCTATCTATCTATCTATCTATCTATCTATCTATTGTCAAAGCTTTCTTTCTTTATTTCATTCTTCGCTTCTTTTCTCCTTTCTCTTTATTTCTCTGTCTGTTTGCATCCCTATGATTCCTTTTTAGAATCTATATTCGCTTCTTTCCACCTTTCTCTTTATTTCTCTGTCTGTTTACATCCCTATGATTCCTTTTTAGAATCTATATTCGCTTCTTTTCTCCTTTCTCTTTATTTCTCTGTCTGTTTGCATCCCTATGAATCCTTTTTAGAATCTATATTCGCTTTTTTTCTCCTTTCTCTTTATTTCTCTGTCTGTTTGCATCCCTATGAATCCTTTTTAGAATCTATATTCGCTTCTTTTCTCCTTTCTCTTTATTTCTCTGTCTGTTTGCATCCCTATGAATCCTTTTTAGAATCTATATTCGCTTCTTTCCACCTTTCTCTTTATTTCTCTGTCTGTTTGCATCCCTATGATTCCTTTTTAGAATCTATATTCGCTTCTTTTCTCCTTTCTCTTTATTTCTCTGTCTGTTTGCATTCCTATGAATCCTTTTTAGAATCTATATTCGCTTCTTTTCTCCTTTCTCTTTATTTCTCTGTCTGTTTGCATCCCTATGAATCCTTTTTAGAATCTATATTCGCTTTTTTTCTCCTTTCTCTTTATTTCTCTGTCTGTTTGCATCCCTATGAATCCTTTTTAGAATCTATATTCGCTTCTTTTCTCCTTTCTCTTTATTTCTCTGTCTGTTTGCATCCCTATGAATCCTTTTTAGAATCTATATTCGCTTCTTTCCACCTTTCTCTTTATTTCTCTGTCTGTTTGCATCCCTATGATTCCTTTTTAGAATCTATATTCGCTTCTTTTCTCCTTTCTCTTTATTTCTCTGTCTGTTTGCATTCCTATGAATCCTTTTTAGAATCTATATTCGCTTCTTTTCTCCTTTCTCTTTATTTCTCTGTCTGTTTGCATCCCTATGAATCCTTTTTAGAATCTATATTCGCTTCTTTTCACCTTTCTCTTTATTTCTCTGTCTGTTTGCATCCCTATGAATCCTTTAATCTATCTATCTATCTATCTATCTATCTATCTATCTATCTATCTATCTATCTATCTATCTATCTATTGTCAAAGCTTTCTTTCTTTATTTCATTCTTCGCTTCTTTTCTCCTTTCTCTTTATTTCTCTGTCTGTTTGCATCCCTATGAATCCTTTTTAGAATCTATATTCGCTTCTTTTCTCCTTTCTCTTTATTTCTCTGTCTGTTTGCATCCCTATGATTCCTTTTTAGAATCTATATTCGCTTCTTTTCTCCTTTCTCTTTATTTCTCTGTCTGTTTACATCCCTATGATTCCTTTTTAGAATCTATATTCGCTTCTTTTCTCCTTTCTCTTTATTTCTCTGTCTGTTTACATCCCTATGATTCCTTTTTAGAATCTATATTCGCTTCTTTTCACCTTTCTCTTTATTT
Source organism: Acanthosepion esculentum (assembly GCA_964036315.1). Lineage (NCBI taxonomy): Eukaryota > Metazoa > Mollusca > Cephalopoda > Sepiida > Sepiidae > Acanthosepion > Acanthosepion esculentum. Next base: position 24,029,250 of record OZ038513.1, read on the forward strand.
CTCTGTCTGTTTGCATCCCTATGAATCCTTTAATCTATCTATCTATCTATCTATCTATCTATCTATCTATCTATCTATCTATTGTCAAAGCTTTCTTTCTTTATTTCATTCTTCGCTTCTTTTCTCCTTTCTCTTTATTTCTCTGTCTGTTTGCATCCCTATGATTCCTTTTTAGAATCTATATTCGCTTCTTTCCACCTTTCTCTTTATTTCTCTGTCTGTTTACATCCCTATGATTTCTTTTTAGAATCTATATTCGCTTTTTTTCTCCTTTCTCTTTATTTCTATGTCTGTTTGCATCCCTATGATTCCTTTTTAGAATCTATATTCGCTTCTTTTCTCCTTCCTCTTTATTTCTCTGTCTGTTTGCATCCCTATGAATCCTTTTTAGAATCTATATTCGCTTCTTTTCTCCTTTCTCTTTATTTCTCTGTCTGTTTGCATCAATATGATTCCTTTTTAGAATCTATATTCGCTTCTTTTCTCCTTTCTCTTTATTTCTCTGTCTGTTTGCATCCCTATGAATCCTTTTTAGAATCTATATTCGCTTCTTTTCTCCTTTCTCTTTATTTCTCTGTCTGTTTGCATCCCTATGATAACTTTTTAGAATCTATATTCGCTTCTTTTCTCCTTTCTCTTTATTTATCTATCTGTTTGCATCCCTATGAATCCTTTAATCTATCTATCTATCTATCTATCTATCTATCTATCTATCTATCTATCTATCTATCTATCTATCTATTGTCAAAGCTTTCTTTCTTTATTTCATTCTTCGCTTCTTTTCTCCTTTCTCTTTATTTCTCTGTCTGTTTGCATCCCTATGAATCCTTTTTAGAATCTATATTCGCTTCTTTTCTCCTTTCTCTTTATTTCTCTGTCTGTTTGCATTCCTATGAATCCTTTTTAGAATCTATATTCGCTTCTTTTCTCCTTTCTCTTTATTTCTCTGTCTGTTTGCATCCCTATGAATCCTTTTTAGAATCTATATTCGCTTCTTTTCTCCTTTCTCTTTATTTCTCTGTCTGTTTGCATTCCTATGAATCCTTTTTAGAATCTATATTCGCTTCTTTTCTCCTTTCTCTTTATTTCTCTGTCTGTTTGCATTCCTATGAATCCTTTTTAGAATCTATATTCGCTTCTTTTCTCCTTTCTCTTTATTTCTCTGTCTGTTTGCATCCCTATGATAACTTTTTAGAATCTATATTCGCTTCTTTTCTCCTTTCTCTTTATTTATCTATCTGTTTGCATCCCTATGAATCCTTTAATCTATCTATCTATCTATCTATCTATCTATCTATCTATCTATCTATCTATCTATCTATTGTCAAAGCTTTCTTTCTTTATTTCATTCTTCGCTTCTTTTCTCCTTTCTCTTTATTTCTCTGTCTGTTTGCATCCCTATGATTCCTTTTTAGAATCTATATTCGCTTCTTTTCACCTTTCTCTTTATTTCTCTGTCTGTTTGCATCCCTATGAATCCTTTAATCTATCTATCTATCTATCTATCTATCTATCTATCTATCTATCTATCTATCTATCTATTGTCAAAGCTTTCTTTCTTTATTTCATTCTTCGCTTCTTTTCTCCTTTCTCTTTATTTCTCTGTCTGTTTGCATCCCTATGATTCCTTTTTAGAATCTATATTCGCTTCTTTTCTCCTTTCTCTTTATTTCTCTGTCTGTTTACATCCCTATGATTCCTTTTTAGAATCTATATTCGCTTCTTTTCACCTTTCTCTTTATTTCTCTGTCTGTTTGCATCCCTATGAATCCTTTTTAGAATCTATATTCGCTTCTTTTCTCCTTTCTCTTTATTTCTCTGTCTGTTTACATCCCTATGATTCCTTTTTAGAATCTATATTCGCTTCTTTTCACCTTTCTCTTTATTTCTCTGTCTGTTTGCATCCCTATGAATCCTTTTTAGAATCTATATTCGCTTCTTTTCACCTTTCTCTTTATTTCTCTGTCTGTTTACATCCCTATGATTCCTTTTTAGAATCTATATTCGCTTCTTTTCACCTTTCTCTTTATTTCTCTGTCTGTTTGCATCCCTATGAATCCTTTTTAGAATCTATATTCGCTTCTTTTCTCCTTTCTCTTTATTTCTCTGTCTGTTTACATCCCTATGATTCCTTTTTAGAATCTATATTCGCTTCTTTTCTCCTTTCTCTTTATTTCTCTGTCTGTTTGCATCCCTATGAATCCTTTTTAGAATCTATATTCGCTTCTTTTCACCTTTCTCTTTATTTCTCTGTCTGTTTACATCCCTATGATTCCTTTTTAGAATCTATATTCGCTTCTTTTCACCTTTCTCTTTATTTCTCTGTCTGTTTGCATCCCTATGAATCCTTTTTAGAATCTATATTCGCTTCTTTTCTCCTTTCTCTTTATTTCTCTGTCTGTTTACATCCCTATGATTCCTTTTTAGAATCTATATTCGCTTCTTTTCACCTTTCTCTTTATTTCTCTGTCTGTTTACATCCCTATGATTCCTTTTTAGAATCTATATTCGCTTCTTTTCACCTTTCTCTTTATTTCTCTGTCTGTTTACATCCCTATGATTCCTTTTTAGAATCTATATTCGCTTCTTTTCTCCTTTCTCTTTATTTATCTATCTGTTTGCATCCCTATGAATCCTTTAATCTATCTATCTATCTATCTATCTATCTATCTATCTATCTATCTATCTATCTATCTATCTATCTATTGTCAAAGCTTTCTTTCTTTATTTCATTCTTCGCTTCTTTTCTCCTTTCTCTTTATTTCTCTGTCTGTTTGCATCCCTATGAATCCTTTTTAGAATCTATATTCGCTTCTTTTCTCCTTTCTCTTTATTTCTCTGTCTGTTTGCATTCCTATGAATCCTTTTTAGAATCTATATTCGCTTCTTTTCTCCTTTCTCTTTATTTCTCTGTCTGTTTGCATCCCTATGAATCCTTTTTAGAATCTATATTCGCTTCTTTTCTCCTTTCTCTTTATTTCTCTGTCTGTTTGCATTCCTATGAATCCTTTTTAGAATCTATATTCGCTTCTTTTCTCCTTTCTCTTTATTTCTCTGTCTGTTTGCATTCCTATGAATCCTTTTTAGAATCTATATTCGCTTCTTTTCTCCTTTCTCTTTATTTCTCTGTCTGTTTGCATCCCTATGATAACTTTTTAGAATCTATATTCGCTTCTTTTCTCCTTTCTCTTTATTTATCTATCTGTTTGCATCCCTATGAATCCTTTAATCTATCTATCTATCTATCTATCTATCTATCTATCTATCTATCTATCTATCTATCTATCTATCTATCTATTGTCAAAGCTTTCTTTCTTTATTTCATTCTTCGCTTCTTTTCTCCTTTCTCTTTATTTCTCTGTCTGTTTGCATCCCTATGATTCCTTTTTAGAATCTATATTCGCTTCTTTTCACCTTTCTCTTTATTTCTCTGTCTGTTTGCATCCCTATGAATCCTTTAATCTATCTATCTATCTATCTATCTATCTATCTATCTATCTATCTATCTATCTATCTATCTATTGTCAAAGCTTTCTTTCTTTATTTCATTCTTCGCTTCTTTTCTCCTTTCTCTTTATTTCTCTGTCTGTTTGCATCCCTATGATTCCTTTTTAGAATCTATATTCGCTTCTTTTCTCCTTTCTCTTTATTTCTCTGTCTGTTTACATCCCTATGATTCCTTTTTAGAATCTATATTCGCTTCTTTTCACCTTTCTCTTTATTTCTCTGTCTGTTTGCATCCCTATGAATCCTTTTTAGAATCTATATTCGCTTCTTTTCTCCTTTCTCTTTATTTCTCTGTCTGTTTACATCCCTATGATTCCTTTTTAGAATCTATATTCGCTTCTTTTCACCTTTCTCTTTATTTCTCTGTCTGTTTGCATCCCTATGAATCCTTTTTAGAATCTATATTCGCTTCTTTTCACCTTTCTCTTTATTTCTCTGTCTGTTTACATCCCTATGATTCCTTTTTAGAATCTATATTCGCTTCTTTTCACCTTTCTCTTTATTTCTCTGTCTGTTTGCATCCCTATGAATCCTTTTTAGAATCTATATTCGCTTCTTTTCTCCTTTCTCTTTATTTCTCTGTCTGTTTACATCCCTATGATTCCTTTTTAGAATCTATATTCGCTTCTTTTCTCCTTTCTCTTTATTTCTCTGTCTGTTTGCATCCCTATGAATCCTTTTTAGAATCTATATTCGCTTCTTTTCACCTTTCTCTTTATTTCTCTGTCTGTTTACATCCCTATGATTCCTTTTTAGAATCTATATTCGCTTCTTTTCACCTTTCTCTTTATTTCTCTGTCTGTTTGCATCCCTATGAATCCTTTTTAGAATCTATATTCGCTTCTTTTCTCCTTTCTCTTTATTTCTCTGTCTGTTTACATCCCTATGATTCCTTTTTAGAATCTATATTCGCTTCTTTTCACCTTTCTCTTTATTTCTCTGTCTGTTTACATCCCTATGATTCCTTTTTAGAATCTATATTCGCTTCTTTTCACCTTTCTCTTTATTTCTCTGTCTGTTTACATCCCTATGATTCCTTTTTAGAATCTATATTCGCTTCTTTTCACCTTTCTCTTTATTTCTCTGTCTGTTTGCATCCCTATGAATCCTTTAATCTATCTATCTATCTATCTATCTATCTATCTATCTATCTATCTATCTATCTATCTATCTATCTATCTATCTATCTATCTATTGTCAAAGCTTTCTTTCTTTATTTCATTCTTCGCTTCTTTTCTCCTTTCTCTTTATTTCTCTGTCTGTTTGCATCCCTATGATTCCTTTTTAGAATCTATATTCGCTTCTTTTCACCTTTCTCTTTATTTCTCTGTCTGTTTGCATCCCTATGAATCCTTTAATCTATCTATCTATCTATCTATCTATCTATCTATCTATCTATCTATCTATCTATCTATCTATCTATTGTCAAAGCTTTCTTTCTTTATTTCATTCTTCGCTTCTTTTCTCCTTTCTCTTTATTTCTCTGTCTGTTTGCATCCCTATGATTCCTTTTTAGAATCTATATTCGCTTCTTTTCTCCTTTCTCTTTATTTCTCTGTCTGTTTACATCCCTATGATTCCTTTTTAGAATCTATATTCGCTTCTTTCTCCTTTCTCTTTATTTCTCTGTCTGTTTACATCCCTATGATTCCTTTTTAGAATCTATATTCGCTTCTTTTCTCCTTTCTCTTTATTTCTCTGTCTGTTTACATCCCTATGATTCCTTTTTAGAATCTATATTCGCTTCTTTTCTCCTTTCTCTTTATTTCTCTGTCTGTTTACATCCCTATGATTCCTTTTTAGAATCTATATTCGCTTCTTTTCACCTTTCTCTTTATTTCTCTGTCTGTTTACATCCCTATGATTCCTTTTTAGAATCTATATTCGCTTCTTTTCTCCTTTCTCTTTATTTCTCTGTCTGTTTACATCCCTATGATTCCTTTTTAGAATCTATATTCGCTTCTTTTCTCCTTTCTCTTTATTTCTCTGTCTGTTTACATCCCTATGATTCCTTTTTAGAATCTATATTCGCTTCTTTTCACCTTTCTCTTTATTTCTCTGTCTGTTTACATCCCTATGATTCCTTTTTAGAATCTATATTCGCTTCTTTTCTCCTTTCTCTTTATTTCTCTGTCTGTTTACATCCCTATGATTCCTTTTTAGAATCTATATTCGCTTCTTTTCTCCTTTCTCTTTATTTCTCTGTCTGTTTACATCCCTATGATTCCTTTTTAGAATCTATATTCGCTTCTTTTCTCCTTTCTCTTTATTTCTCTGTCTGTTTACATCCCTATGATTCCTTTTTAGAATCTATATTCGCTTCTTTTCACCTTTCTCTTTATTTCTCTGTCTGTTTGCATCCCTATGAATCCTTTAATCTATCTATCTATCTATCTATCTATCTATCTATCTATCTATCTATCTATCTATCTATCTATCTATTGTCAAAGCTTTCTTTCTTTATTTCATTCTTCGCTTCTTTTCTCCTTTCTCTTTATTTCTCTGTCTGTTTGCATCCCTATGTTTCCTTTTTAGAATCTATATTCGCTTCTTTCCACCTTTCTCTTTATTTCTCTGTCTGTTTACATCCCTATGATTCCTTTTTAGAATCTATATTCGCTTCTTTTCTCCTTTCTCTTTATTTCTCTGTCTGTTTGCATCCCTATGATTCCTTTTTAGAATCTATATTCGCTTCTTTCCACCTTTCTCTTTATTTCTCTGTCTGTTTACATCCCTATGATTCCTTTTTAGAATCTATATTCGCTTCTTTTCACCTTTCTCTTTATTTCTCTGTCTGTTTGCATCCCTATGAATCCTTTAATCTATCTATCTATCTATCTATCTATCTATCTATCTATCTATCTATCTATCTATCTATCTATCTATCTATTGTCAAAGCTTTCTTTCTTTATTTCATTCTTCGCTTCTTTTCTCCTTTCTCTTTATTTCTCTGTCTGTTTGCATCCCTATGATTCCTTTTTAGAATCTATATTCGCTTCTTTCCACCTTTCTCTTTATTTCTCTGTCTGTTTACATCCCTATGATTCGTTTTTAGAATCTATATTCGCATCTTTTCTCCTTTCTCTTTATTTCTCTGTCTGTTTGCATCCCTATGAATCCTTTATAGAATCTATATTCGCTTTTTTTCTCCTTTCTCTTTATTTCTCTGTCTGTTTGCATCCCTATGAATCCTTTTTAGAATCTATATTCGCTTCTTTTCTCCTTTCTCTTTATTTCTCTGTCTGTTTGCATCCCTATGAATCCTTTTTAGAATCTATATTCGCTTCTTTCCACCTTTCTCTTTATTTCTCTGTCTGTTTGCATCCCTATGATTCCTTTTTAGAATCTATATTCGCTTCTTTTCTCCTTTCTCTTTATTTCTCTGTCTGTTTGCATTCCTATGAATCCTTTTTAGAATCTATATTCGCTTCTTTTCTCCTTTCTCTTTATTTCTCTGTCTGTTTGCATCCCTATGAATCCTTTTTAGAATCTATATTCGCTTCTTTTCACCTTTCTCTTTATTTCTCTGTCTGTTTGCATCCCTATGAATCCTTTAATCTATCTATCTATCTATCTATCTATCTATCTATCTATCTATCTATCTATTGTCAAAGCTTTCTTTCTTTATTTCATTCTTCGCTTCTTTTCTCCTTTCTCTTTATTTCTCTGTCTGTTTGCATCCCTATGAATCCTTTTTAGAATCTATATTCGCTTCTTTTCTCCTTTCTCTTTATTTCTCTGTCTGTTTGCATCCCTATGATTCCTTTTTAGAAACTATATTCGCTTCTTTTCTCCTTTCTCTTTATTTCTCTGTCTGTTTACATCCCTATGATTCCTTTTTAGAATCTATATTCGCTTCTTTTCTCCTTTCTCTTTATTTCTCTGTCTGTTTACATCCCTATGATTCCTTTTTAGAATCTATATTCGCTTCTTTTCACCTTTCTCTTTATTTCTCTGTCTGTTTGCATCCCTATGAATCCTTTAATCTATCTATCTATCTATCTATCTATCTATCTATCTATCTATCTATCTATCTATCTATCTATCTATTGTCAAAGCTTTCTTTATTTCATTCTTCGCTTCTTTTCTCCTTTCTCTTTATTTCTCTGTCTGTTTGCATCCCTATGATTCCTTTTTAGAATCTATATTCGCTTCTTTCCACCTTTCTCTTTATTTCTCTGTCTGTTTACATCCCTATGATTTCTTTTTAGAATCTATATTCGCTTCTTTTCTCCTTTCTCTTTATTTCTCTGTCTGTTTGCATCCCTATGATTCCTTTTTAGAATCTATATTCGCTTCTTTCCACCTTTCTCTTTATTTCTCTGTCTGTTTACATCCCTATGATTCCTTTTTAGAATCTATATTCGCTTCTTTTCACCTTTCTCTTTATTTCTCTGTCTGTTTGCATCCCTATGAATCCTTTAATCTATCTATCTATCTATCTATCTATCTATCTATCTATCTATCTATCTATCTATCTATCTATTGTCAAAGCTTTCTTTCTTTATTTCATTCTTCGCTTCTTTTCTCCTTTCTCTTTATTTCTCTGTCTGTTTGCATCCCTATGAATCCTTTTTAGAATCTATATTCGCTTCTTTCCACCTTTCTCTTTATTTCTCTGTCTGTTTACATCCCTATGATTCCTTTTTAGAATCTATATTCGCTTCTTTTCTCCTTTCTCTTTATTTCTCTGTCTGTTTGCATCCCTATGATTCCTTTTTAGAATCTATATTCGCTTCTTTTCTCCTTTCTCTTTATTTCTCTGTCTGTTTGCATCCCTATGAATCCTTTTTAGAATCTATATTCGCTTCTTTTCACCTTTCTCTTTATTTCTCTGTCTGTTTGCATCCCTATGAATCCTTTAATCTATCTATCTATCTATCTATCTATCTATCTATCTATCTATCTATCTATCTATCTATCTATCTATTGTCAAAGCTTTCTTTCTTTATTTCATTCTTCGCTTCTTTTCTCCTTTCTCTTTATTTCTCTGTCTGTTTGCATCCCTATGATTCCTTTTTAGAATCTATATTCGCTTCTTTTCACCTTTCTCTTTATTTCTCTGTCTGTTTACATCCCTATGATTCCTTTTTAGAATCTTTATTCGCTTCTTTTCTCCTTTCTCTTTATTTCTCTGTCTGTTTGCATCCCTATGAATCCTTTTTAGAATCTTTATTCGCTTCTTTTCTCCTTTCTCTTTATTTCTCTGTCTGTTTGCATCCCTATGATTCTTTTTTAGAATCTATATTCGCTTCTTTCCACCTTTCTCTTTATTTCTCTGTCTGTTTACATCCCTATGAATCCTTTTTAGAATCTATATTCGCTTCTTTTCTCCTTTCTCTTTATTTCTCTGTCTGATTGCATCCCTATGATTCCTTTTTAGAATCTATATTCGCTTCTTTTCTCCTTTCTCTTTATTTCTCTGTCTGTTTGCATCCCTATGAATCCTTTTTAGAATCTATATTCGCTTCTTTTCACCTTTCTCTTTATTTCTCTGTCTGTTTGCATCCCTATGAATCCTTTAATCTATCTATCTATCTATCTATCTATCTATCTATCTATCTATCTATCTATCTATCTATCTATCTATTGTCAAAGCTTTCTTTCTTTATTTCATTCTTCGCTTCTTTTCTCCTTTCTCTTTATTTCTCTGTCTGTTTTCATCCCTATGAATCCTTTTTAGAATCTATATTCGCTTCTTTTCTCCTTTCTCTTTATTTCTCTGTCTGTTTGCATCCCTATGAATCCTTTTTAGAATCTATATTCGCTTCTTTTCTCCTTTCTCTTTATTTCTCTGTCTGTTTGCATCCCTATGATTCCTTTTTAGAATCTATATTCGCTTCTTTTCTCCTTTCTCTTTATTTCTCTCTCTGTTTGCATCCCTATGATTCCTTTTTAGAATCTATATTCGCTTCTTTTCTCCTTTCTCTTTATTTCTCTGTCTGTTTGCATCCCTATGAATCCTTTTTAGAATCTATATTCGCTTCTTTTCTCCTTTCTCTTTATTTCTCTGTCTGTTTACATCCCTATGAATCCTTTTTAGAATCTATATTCGCTTCTTTTCTCCTTTCTCTTTATTTCTCTGTCTGTTTGTATCCCTATGATTCCTTGTTAGAATCTATATTCGCTTCTTTTCTCCTTTCTCTTTATTTCTCTGTCTGTTTGTATCCCTATGATTCCTTTTTAGAATCTATATTCGCTTCTTTTCTCCTTTCTCTTAATTTCTCTGTCTGTTTACATCCCTATGAATCCTTTTTAGAATCTATATTCGCTTCTTTTCTCCTTTCTCTTTATTTCTCTGTCTGTTTACATCCCTATGAATCCTTTTTAGAATCTATATTCGCTTCTTTTCTCCTTTCTCTTTATTTCTCTGTCTGTTTGCATCCCTATGAATCCTTTTTAGAATCTATATTCGCTTCTTTTCTCCTTTCTCTTTATTTCTCTGTCTGTTTACATCCCTATGAATCCTTTTTAGAATCTATATTCGCTTCTTTTCTCCTTTCTCTTTATTTCTCTGTCTGTTTGCATCCCTATGAATCCTTTTTAGAATCTATATTCGCTTCTTTTCTCCTTTCTCTTTATTTCTCTGTCTGTTTGTATCCCTATGATTCCTTTTTAGAATCTATATTCGCTTCTTTTCTCCTTTCTCTTTATTTCTCTGTCTGTTTACATCCCTATGAATCCTTTTTAGAATCTATATTCGCTTCTTTTCTCCTTTCTCTTTATTTCTCTGTCTGTTTGCATCCCTATGAATCCTTTTTAGAATCTATATTCGCTTCTTTTCTCCTTTCTCTTTATTTCTCTGTCTGTTTGCATCCCTATGATTCCTTTTTAGAATCTATATTCGCTTCTTTTCTCCTTTCTCTTTATTTCTCTCTCTGTTTGCATCCCTATGAATCCTTTTTAGAATCTATATTCGCTTCTTTTCTCCTTTCTCTTTATTTCTCTGTCTGTTTGCATCCCTATGAATCCTTTTTAGAATCTATATTCGCTTCTTTTCTCCTTTCTCTTTATTTCTCTGTCTGTTTGTATCCCTATGATTCCTCTTTAGAATCTATATTCGCTTCTTTTCTCCTTTCTCTTTATTTCTCTGTCTGTTTACATCCCTATGAATCCTTTTTAGAATCTATATTCGCTTCTTTTCACCTTTCTCTTTATTTCTCTGTCTGTTTGCATCCCTATGAATCCTTTAATCTATCTATCTATCTATCTATCTATCTATCTATCTATCTATCTATCTATCTATCTATCTATCTATTGTCAAAGCTTTCTTTCTTTATTTCATTCTTCGCTTCTTTTCTCCTTTCTCTTTATTTCTCTGTCTGTTTGCATCCCTATGAATCCTTTTTAGAATCTATATTCGCTTCTTTCCACCTTTCTCTTTATTTCTCTGTCTGTTTACATCCCTATGATTCCTTTTTAGAATCTATATTCGCTTCTTTTCTCCTTTCTCTTTATTTCTCTGTCTGTTTGCATCCCTATGATTCCTTTTTAGAATCTATATTCGCTTCTTTTCTCCTTTCTCTTTATTTCTCTGTCTGTTTGCATCCCTATGAATCCTTTTTAGAATCTATATTCGCTTCTTTTCACCTTTCTCTTTATTTCTCTGTCTGTTTGCATCCCTATGAATCCTTTAATCTATCTATCTATCTATCTATCTATCTATCTATCTATCTATCTATCTATCTATCTATCTATCTATCTATCTATCTATTGTCAAAGCTTTCTTTCTTTATTTCATTCTTCGCTTCTTTTCTCCTTTCTCTTTATTTCTCTGTCTGTTTGCATCCCTATGATTCCTTTTTAGAATCTATATTCGCTTCTTTTCACCTTTCTCTTTATTTCTCTGTCTGTTTACATCCCTATGATTCCTTTTTAGAATCTTTATTCGCTTCTTTTCTCCTTTCTCTTTATTTCTCTGTCTGTTTGCATCCCTATGAATCCTTTTTAGAATCTTTATTCGCTTCTTTTCTCCTTTCTCTTTATTTCTCTGTCTGTTTGCATCCCTATGATTCTTTTTTAGAATCTATATTCGCTTCTTTTCTCCTTTCTCTTTATTTCTCTGTCTGTTTGCATCCCTATGATTCCTTTTTAGAATCTATATTCGCTTCTTTCCACCTTTCTCTTTATTTCTCTGTCTGTTTACATCCCTATGAATCCTTTTTAGAATCTATATTCGCTTCTTTTCTCCTTTCTCTTTATTTCTCTGTCTGATTGCATCCCTATGATTCCTTTTTAGAATCTATATTCGCTTCTTTTCTCCTTTCTCTTTATTTCTCTGTCTGTTTGCATCCCTATGAATCCTTTTTAGAATCTATATTCGCTTCTTTTCACCTTTCTCTTTATTTCTCTGTCTGTTTGCATCCCTATGAATCCTTTAATCTATCTATCTATCTATCTATCTATCTATCTATCTATCTATCTATCTATCTATCTATCTATCTATCTATTGTCAAAGCTTTCTTTCTTTATTTCATTCTTCGCTTCTTTTCTCCTTTCTCTTTATTTCTCTGTCTGTTTTCATCCCTATGAATCCTTTTTAGAATCTATATTCGCTTCTTTTCTCCTTTCTCTTTATTTCTCTGTCTGTTTGCATCCCTATGAATCCTTTTTAGAATCTATATTCGCTTCTTTTCTCCTTTCTCTTTATTTCTCTGTCTGTTTGCATCCCTATGATTCCTTTTTAGAATCTATATTCGCTTCTTTTCTCCTTTCTCTTTATTTCTCTCTCTGTTTGCATCCCTATGAATCCTTTTTAGAATCTATATTCGCTTCTTTTCTCCTTTCTCTTTATTTCTCTGTCTGTTTGCATCCCTATGAATCCTTTTTAGAATCTATATTCGCTTCTTTTCTCCTTTCTCTTTATTTCTCTGTCTGTTTACATCCCTATGAATCCTTTTTAGAATCTATATTCGCTTCTTTTCTCCTTTCTCTTTATTTCTCTGTCTGTTTGCATCCCTATGAATCCTTTTTAGAATCTATATTCGCTTCTTTTCTCCTTTCTCTTTATTTCTCTGTCTGTTTGTATCCCTATGATTCCTTTTTAGAATCTATATTCGCTTCTTTTCTCCTTTCTCTTTATTTCTCTGTCTGTTTGTATCCCTATGATTCCTTTTTAGAATCTATATTCGCTTCTTTTCTCCTTTCTCTTAATTTCTCTGTCTGTTTACATCCCTATGAATCCTTTTTAGAATCTATATTCGCTTCTTTTCTCCTTTCTCTTTATTTCTCTGTCTGTTTACATCCCTATGAATCCTTTTTAGAATCTATATTCGCTTCTTTTCTCCTTTCTCTTTATTTCTCTGTCTGTTTGCATCCCTATGAATCCTTTTTAGAATCTATATTCGCTTCTTTTCTCCTTTCTCTTTATTTCTCTGTCTGTTTACATCCCTATGAATCCTTTTTAGAATCTATATTCGCTTCTTTTCTCCTTTCTCTTTATTTCTCTGTCTGTTTGCATCCCTATGAATCCTTTTTAGAATCTATATTCGCTTCTTTTCTCCTTTCTCTTTATTTCTCTGTCTGTTTGTATCCCTATGATTCCTTTTTAGAATCTATATTCGCTTCTTTTCTCCTTTCTCTTTATTTCTCTGTCTGTTTACATCCCTATGAATCCTTTTTAGAATCTATATTCGCTTCTTTTCTCCTTTCTCTTTATTTCTCTGTCTGTTTGCATCCCTATGAATCCTTTTTAGAATCTATATTCGCTTCTTTTCTCCTTTCTCTTTATTTCTCTGTCTGTTTGCATCCCTATGATTCCTTTTTAGAATCTATATTCGCTTCTTTTCTCCTTTCTCTTTATTTCTCTCTCTGTTTGCATCCCTATGAATCCTTTTTAGAATCTATATTCGCTTCTTTTCTCCTTTCTCTTTATTTCTCTGTCTGTTTGCATCCCTATGAATCCTTTTTAGAATCTATATTCGCTTCTTTTCTCCTTTCTCTTTATTTCTCTGTCTGTTTGTATCCCTATGATTCCTCTTTAGAATCTATATTCGCTTCTTTTCTCCTTTCTCTTTATTTCTCTGTCTGTTTACATCCCTATGAATCCTTTTTAGAATCTATATTCGCTTCTTTTCTCCTTTCTCTTTATTTCTCTGTCTGTTTGCATCCCTATGAATCCTTTTTAGAATCTATATTCGCTTCTTTTCTCCTTTCTCTTTATTTCTCTGTCTGTTTACATCCCTATGAATCCTTTTTAGAATCTATATTCGCTTCTTTTCTCCTTTCTCTTTATTTCTCTGTCTGTTTGCATCCCTATGAATCCTTTTTAGAATCTATATTCGCTTCTTTTCTCCTTTCTCTTTATTTCTCTGTCTGTTTGCATCCCTATGAATCCTTTTTAGAATCTATATTCGCTTCTTTTCTCCTTTCTCTTTATTTATCTGTCTGTTTGCATCCCTATGATTCCTTTTTAGAATCTATATTCGCTTCTTTTCTCCTTTCTCTTTATTTCTCTCTCTGTTTGCATCCCTATGAATCCTTTTTAGAATCTATATTCGCTTCTTTTCTCCTTTCTCTTTATTTCTCTGTCTGTTTGCATCCCTATGAATCCTTTTTAGAATCTATATTCGCTTCTTTTCTCCTTTCTCTTTATTTCTCTGTCTGTTTGCATCCCTATGATTCCTTTTTAGAATCTATATTCGCTTCTTTTCTCCTTTCTCTTCATTTCTCTGTCTGTTTGCATCCCTATGAATCCTTTTTAGAATCTATATTCGCTTCTTTTCTCCTTTCTCTTTATTTCTCTGTCTGTTTACATCCCTATGAATCCTTTTTAGAATCTATATTCGCTTCTTTTCTCCTTTCTCTTTATTTCTCTGTCTGTTTGCATCCCTATGAATCCTTTTTAGAATCTATATTCGCTTCTTTTCTCCTTTCTCTTTATTTCTCTGTCTGTTTGTATCCCTATGATTCCTTTTTAGAATCTATATTCGCTTCTTTTCTCCTTTCTCTTTATTTCTCTGTCTGTTTGTATCCCTATGATTCCTTTTTAGAATCTATATTCGCTTCTTTTCTCCTTTCTCTTAATTTCTCTGTCTGTTTACATCCCTATGAATCCTTTTTAGAATCTATATTCGCTTCTTTTCTCCTTTCTCTTTATTTCTCTGTCTGTTTACATCCCTATGAATCCTTTTTAGAATCTATATTCGCTTCTTTTCTCCTTTCTCTTTATTTCTCTGTCTGTTTGCATCCCTATGAATCCTTTTTAGAATCTATATTCGCTTCTTTTCTCCTTTCTCTTTATTTCTCTGTCTGTTTACATCCCTATGAATCCTTTTTAGAATCTATATTCGCTTCTTTTCTCCTTTCTCTTTATTTCTCTGTCTGTTTGCATCCCTATGAATCCTTTTTAGAATCTATATTCGCTTCTTTTCTCCTTTCTCTTTATTTCTCTGTCTGTTTGTATCCCTATGATTCCTTTTTAGAATCTATATTCGCTTCTTTTCTCCTTTCTCTTTATTTCTCTGTCTGTTTACATCCCTATGAATCCTTTTTAGAATCTATATTCGCTTCTTTTCTCCTTTCTCTTTATTTCTCTGTCTGTTTGCATCCCTATGAATCCTTTTTAGAATCTATATTCGCTTCTTTTCTCCTTTCTCTTTATTTCTCTGTCTGTTTGCATCCCTATGATTCCTTTTTAGAATCTATATTCGCTTCTTTTCTCCTTTCTCTTTATTTCTCTCTCTGTTTGCATCCCTATGAATCCTTTTTAGAATCTATATTCGCTTCTTTTCTCCTTTCTCTTTATTTCTCTGTCTGTTTGCATCCCTATGAATCCTTTTTAGAATCTATATTCGCTTCTTTTCTCCTTTCTCTTTATTTCTCTGTCTGTTTGTATCCCTATGATTCCTTTTTAGAATCTATATTCGCTTCTTTTCTCCTTTCTCTTTATTTCTCTGTCTGTTTAATTCCCTATGAATCCTTTTTAGAATCTATATTCGCTTCTTTTCTCCTTTCTCTTTATTTCTCTGTCTGTTTGCATCCCTATGAATCCTTTTTAGAATCTATATTCGCTTCTTTTCTCCTTTCTCTTTATTTCTCTGTCTGTTTACATCCCTATGAATCCTTTTTAGAATCTATATTCGCTTCTTTTCTCCTTTCTCTTTATTTCTCTGTCTGTTTGCATCCCTATGAATCCTTTTTAGAATCTATATTCGCTTCTTTTCTCCTTTCTCTTTATTTCTCTGTCTGTTTGCATCCCTATGAATACTTTTTAGAATCTATATTCGCTTCTTTTCTCCTTTCTCTTTATTTCTCTGTCTGTTTGTATCCCTATGATTCCTTTTTAGAATCTATATTCGCTTCTTTTCTCCTTTCTCTTTATTTCTCTGTCTGTTTACATCCCTATGAATCCTTTTTAGAATCTATATTCGCTTCTTTTCTCCTTTCTCTTTATTTCTCTGTCTGTTTGCATCCCTATGAATCCTTTTTAGAATCTATATTCGCTTCTTTTCTCCTTTCTCTTTATTTCTCTGTCTGTTTACATCCCTATGAATCCTTTTTAGAATCTATATTCGCTTCTTTTCTCCTTTCTCTTTATTTCTCTGTCTGTTTGCATCCCTATGAATCCTTTTTAGAATCTATATTCGCTTCTTTTCTCCTTTCTCTTTATTTCTCTGTCTGTTTGTATCCCTATGATTCCTTTTTAGAATCTATATTCGCTTCTTTTCTCCTTTCTCTTTATTTCTCTGTCTGTTTGTATCCCTATGATTCCTTTTTAGAATCTATATTCGCTTCTTTTCTCCTTTCTCTTAATTTCTCTGTCTGTTTACATCCCTATGAATCCTTTTTAGAATCTATATTCGCTTCTT
The DNA here is from genome assembly GCA_964036315.1 of Acanthosepion esculentum. NCBI lineage: Eukaryota > Metazoa > Mollusca > Cephalopoda > Sepiida > Sepiidae > Acanthosepion > Acanthosepion esculentum. Next base: position 24,045,566 of record OZ038513.1, read on the forward strand.
TTCTCCTTTCTCTTTATTTCTCTGTCTGTTTACATCCCTATGAATCCTTTTTAGAATCTATATTCGCTTCTTTTCTCCTTTCTCTTTATTTCTCTGTCTGTTTGCATCCCTATGAATCCTTTTTAGAATCTATATTCGCTTCTTTTCTCCTTTCTCTTTATTTCTCTGTCTGTTTACATCCCTCAGAATCCTTTTTAGAATCTATATTCGCTTCTTTTCTCCTTTCTCTTTATTTCTCTGTCTGTTTGCATCCCTATGAATCCTTTTTAGTATCTATATTCGCTTCTTTTCTCCTTTCTCTTTATTTCTCTGTCTGTTTGTATCCCTATGATTCCTTTTTAGAATCTATATTCGCTTCTTTTCTCCTTTCTCTTTATTTCTCTGTCTGTTTACATCCCTATGAATCCTTTTTAGAATCTATATTCGCTTCTTTTCTCCTTTCTCTTTATTTCTCTGTCTGTTTACATCCCTATGAATCCTTTTTAGAATCTATATTCGCTTCTTTTCTCCTTTCTCTTTATTTCTCTGTCTGTTTGCATCCCTATGAATCCTTTTTAGAATCTATATTCGCTTCTTTTCTCCTTTCTCTTTATTTCTCTGTCTGTTTACATCCCTATGAATCCTTTTTAGAATCTATATTCGCTTCTTTTCTCCTTTCTCTTTATTTCTCTGTCTGTTTGCATCCCTATGAATCCTTTTAGAATCTATATTCGCTTCTTTTCTCCTTTCTCTTTATTTCTCTGTCTGTTTGCATCCCTATGAATCCTTTTTAGAATCTATATTCGCTTCTTTTCTCCTTTCTCTTTATTTCTCTGTCTGTTTGCATCCCTATGATTCCTTTTTAGAATCTATATTCGCTTCTTTTCTCCTTTCTCTTTATTTCTCTGTCTGTTTGTATCCCTATGATTCCTTTTTAGAATCTATATTCGCTTCTTTTCTCCTTTCTCTTTATTTCTCTGTCTGTTTACATCCCTATGAATCCTTTTTAGAATCTATATTCGCTTCTTTTCTCCTTTCTCTTTATTTCTCTGTCTGTTTGCATCCCTATGAATCCTTTTTAGAATCTATATTCGCTTCTTTTCTCCTTTCTCTTTATTTCTCTGTCTGTTTGTATCCCTATGATTCCTCTTTAGAATCTATATTCGCTTCTTTTCTCCTTTCTCTTTATTTCTCTGTCTGTTTACATCCCTATGAATCCTTTTTAGAATCTATATTCGCTTCTTTTCTCCTTTCTCTTTATTTCTCTGTCTGTTTGCATCCCTATGAATCCTTTTTAGAATCTATATTCGCTTCTTTTCTCCTTTCTCTTTATTTCTCTGTCTGTTTACATCCCTATGAATCCTTTTTAGAATCTATATTCGCTTCTTTTCTCCTTTCTCTTTATTTCTCTGTCTGTTTGCATCCCTATGAATCCTTTTAGAATCTATATTCGCTTCTTTTCTCCTTTCTCTTTATTTCTCTGTCTGTTTGCATCCCTATGAATCCTTTTTAGAATCTATATTCGCTTCTTTTCTCCTTTCTCTTTATTTCTCTGTCTGTTTGCATCCCTATGATTCCTTTTTAGAATCTATATTCGCTTCTTTTCTCCTTTCTCTTTATTTCTCTCTCTGTTTGCATCCCTATGAATCCTTTTTAGAATCTATATTCGCTTCTTTTCTCCTTTCTCTTTATTTCTCTGTCTGTTTGCATCCCTATGAATCCTTTTTAGAATCTATATTCGCTTCTTTTCTCCTTTCTCTTTATTTCTCTGTCTGTTTGCATCCCTATGATTCCTTTTTAGAATCTATATTCGCTTCTTTTCTCCTTTCTCTTCATTTCTCTGTCTGTTTGCATCCCTATGAATCCTTTTTAGAATCTATATTCGCTTCTTTTCTCCTTTCTCTTTATTTCTCTGTCTGTTTACATCCCTATGAATCCTTTTTAGAATCTATATTCGCTTCTTTTCTCCTTTCTCTTTATTTCTCTGTCTGTTTGCATCCCTATGAATCCTTTTTAGAATCTATATTCGCTTCTTTTCTCCTTTCTCTTTATTTCTCTGTCTGTTTGTATCCCTATGATTCCTTTTTAGAATCTATATTCGCTTCTTTTCTCCTTTCTCTTTATTTCTCTGTCTGTTTGTATCCCTATGATTCCTTTTTAGAATCTATATTCGCTTCTTTTCTCCTTTCTCTTAATTTCTCTGTCTGTTTACATCCCTATGAATCCTTTTTAGAATCTATATTCGCTTCTTTTCTCCTTTCTCTTTATTTCTCTGTCTGTTTGCATCCCTATGAATCCTTTTTAGAATCTATATTCGCTTCTTTTCTCCTTTCTCTTTATTTCTCTGTCTGTTTACATCCCTATGAATCCTTTTTAGAATCTATATTCGCTTCTTTTCTCCTTTCTCTTTATTTCTCTGTCTGTTTGCATCCCTATGAATCCTTTTTAGAATCTATATTCGCTTCTTTTCTCCTTTCTCTTTATTTCTCTGTCTGTTTGTATCCCTATGATTCCTTTTTAGAATCTATATTCGCTTCTTTTCTCCTTTCTCTTTATTTCTCTGTCTGTTTACATCCCTATGAATCCTTTTTAGAATCTATATTCGCTTCTTTTCTCCTTTCTCTTTATTTCTCTGTCTGTTTGCATCCCTATGAATCCTTTTTAGAATCTATATTCGCTTCTTTTCTCCTTTCTCTTTATTTCTCTGTCTGTTTGCATCCCTATGATTCCTTTTTAGAATCTATATTCGCTTCTTTTCTCCTTTCTCTTTATTTCTCTCTCTGTTTGCATCCCTATGAATCCTTTTTAGAATCTATATTCGCTTCTTTTCTCCTTTCTCTTTATTTCTCTGTCTGTTTGCATCCCTATGAATCCTTTTTAGAATCTATATTCGCTTCTTTTCTCCTTTCTCTTTATTTCTCTGTCTGTTTGTATCCCTATGATTCCTTTTTAGAATCTATATTCGCTTCTTTTCTCCTTTCTCTTTATTTCCTTGTCTGTTTAATTCCCTATGAATCCTTTTTAGAATCTATATTCGCTTCTTTTCTCCTTTCTCTTTATTTCTCTGTCTGTTTGCATCCCTATGAATCCTTTTTAGAATCTATATTCGCTTCTTTTCTCCTTTCTCTTTATTTCTCTGTCTGTTTACATCCCTATGAATCCTTTTTAGAATCTATATTCGCTTCTTTTCTCCTTTCTCTTTATTTCTCTCTCTGTTTGCATCCCTATGAATCCTTTTTAGAATCTATATTCGCTTCTTTTCTCCTTTCTCTTTATTTCTCTGTCTGTTTGCATCCCTATGAATCCTTTTTAGAATCTATATTCGCTTCTTTTCTCCTTTCTCTTTATTTCTCTGTCTGTTTGCATCCCTATGAATCCTTTTTAGAATCTATATTCGCTTCTTTTCTCCTTTCTCTTTATTTCTCTCTCTGTTTGCATCCCTATGATTCCTTTTGAGAATCTATATTCGCTTCTTTTCTCCTTTCTCTTTATTTCTCTGTCTGTTTGCATCCCTATGAATCCTTTTTAGAATCTATATTCGCTTCTTTTCTCCTTTCTCTTTATTTCTCTGTCTGTTTGTATCCCTATGATTCCTTTTTAGAATCTATATTCGCTTCTTTTCTCCTTTCTCTTTATTTCTCTGTCTGTTTACATCCCTATGAATCCTTTTTAGAATCTATATTCGCTTCTTTTCTCCTTTCTCTTTATTTCTCTGTCTGTTTGCATCCCTATGAATCCTTTTTAGAATCTATATTCGCTTCTTTTCTCCTTTCTCTTTATTTCTCTCTCTGTTTGCATCCCTATGATTCCTTTTTAGAATCTATATTCGCTTCTTTTCTCCTTTCTCTTTATTTCTCTCTCTGTTTGCATCCCTATGAATCCTTTTTAGAATCTATATTCGCTTCTTTTCTCCTTTCTCTTTATTTCTCTGTCTGTTTGCATTCCTATGAATCCTTTTTAGAATCTATATTCGCTTCTTTTCTCCTTTCTCTTTATTTCTCTGTCTGTTTGCATCCCTATGATTCCTTTTTAGAATCTATATTCGCTTCTTTTCTCCTTTCTCTTTATTTCTCTGTCTGTTTACATCCCTATGAATCCTTTTTAGAATCTATATTCGCTTCTTTTCTCCTTTCTCTTTATTTCTCTGTCTGTTTGCATCCCTATGAATCCTTTTTAGAATCTATATTCGCTTCTTTTCTCCTTTCTCTTTATTTCTCTCTCTGTTTGCATCCCTATGATTCCTTTTTAGAATCTATATTCGCTTCTTTTCTCCTTTCTCTTTATTTCTCTCTCTGTTTGCATCCCTATGATTCCTTTTGAGAATCTATATTCGCTTCTTTTCTCCTTTCTCTTTATTTCTCTGTCTGTTTGTATCCCTATGAATCCTTTTTAGAATCTATATTCGCTTCTTTTCTCCTTTCTCTTTATTTCTCTGTCTGTTTACATCCCTATGAATCCTTTTTAGAATCTATATTCGCTTCTTTTCTCCTTTCTCTTTATTTCTCTGTCTGTTTGCATCCCTATGAATCCTTTTTAGAATCTATATTCGCTTCTTTTCTCCTTTCTCTTTATTTCTCTCTCTGTTTGCATCCCTATGATTCCTTTTTAGAATCTATATTCGCTTCTTTTCTCCTTTCTCTTTATTTCTCTCTCTGTTTGCATCCCTATGAATCCTTTTTAGAATCTATATTCGCTTCTTTTCTCCTTTCTCTTTATTTCTCTGTCTGTTTGCATTCCTATGAATCCTTTTTAGAATCTATATTCGCTTCTTTTCTCCTTTCTCTTTATTTCTCTGTCTGTTTGCATCCCTATGAATCCTTTTTAGAATCTATATTCGCTTCTTTTCTCCTTTCTCTTTATTTCTCTGTCTGTTTGTATCCCTATGAATCCTTTTTAGAATCTATATTCGCTTCTTTTCTCCTTTCTCTTTATTTCTCTGTCTGTTTACATCCCTATGAATCCTTTTTAGAATCTATATTCGCTTCTTTTCTCCTTTCTCTTTATTTCTCTGTCTGTTTGCATTCCTATGAATCCTTTTTAGAATCTATATTCGCTTCTTTTCTCCTTTCTCTTTATTTCTCTGTCTGTTTGCATCCCTATGATTCCTTTTTAGAATCTATATTCGCTTCTTTTCTCCTTTCTCTTTATTTCTCTGTCTGTTTGCATTCCTATGAATCCTTTTTAGAATCTATATGCGCTTCTTTTCTCCTTTCTCTTTATTTCTCTGTCTGTTTGCATCCCTATGAATCCTTTTTAGAATCTATATTCGCTTTTTTTCTCCTTTCTCTTTATTTCTCTCTCTGTTTGCATCCCTATGAATCCTTTTTAGAATCTATATTCGCTTCTTTTCTCCTTTCTCTTTATTTCTCTGTCTGTTTGCATCCCTATGAATCCTTTTTAGAATCTATATTCGCTTCTTTTCTCCTTTCTCTTTATTTCTCTGTCTGTTTGCATCCCTATGATTCCTTTTTAGAATCTATATTCGCTTCTTTTCTCCTTTCTCTTTATTTCTCTGTCTGTTTGCATCCCTATGATTCCTTTTTAGAATCTATATGCGCTTCTTTTCTCCTTTCTCTTTATTTCTCTCTCTGTTTGCATCCCTATGATTCCTTTTTAGAATCTATATTCGCTTCTTTTCTCCTTTCTCTTTATTTCTCTCTCTGTTTGCATCCCTATGATTCCTTTTTAGAATCTATATTCGCTTCTTTTCTCCTTTCTCTTTATTTCTCTGTCTGTTTGCATCCCTATGATTCCTTTTTAGAATCTATATTCGCTTCTTTTCTCCTTTCTCTTTATTTCTCTCTCTGTTTGCATCCCTATGAATCCTTTTTAGAATCTATATTCGCTTCTTTTCTCCTTTCTCTTTATTTCTCTGTCTGTTTGCATTCCTATGAATCCTTTTTAGAATCTATATTCGCTTCTTTTCTCCTTTCTCTTTATTTCTCTGTCTGTTTGCATCCCTATGAATCCTTTTTAGAATCTATATTCGCTTCTTTTCTCCTTTCTCTTTATTTCTCTGTCTGTTTGTATCCCTATGAATCCTTTTTAGAATCTATATTCGCTTCTTTTCTCCTTTCTCTTTATTTCTCTGTCTGTTTACATCCCTATGAATCCTTTTTAGAATCTATATTCGCTTCTTTTCTCCTTTCTCTTTATTTCTCTGTCTGTTTGCATCCCTATGAATCCTTTTTAGAATCTATATTCGCTTCTTTTCTCCTTTCTCTTTATTTCTCTGTCTGTTTGCATCCCTATGATTCCTTTTTAGAATCTATATTCGCTTCTTTTCTCCTTTCTCTTTATTTCTCTGTCTGTTTGCATCCCTATGATTCCTTTTTAGAATCTATATGCGCTTCTTTTCTCCTTTCTCTTTATTTCTCTGTCTGTTTGCATCCCTATGAATCCTTTTTAGAATCTATATTCGCTTTTTTTCTCCTTTCTCTTTATTTCTCTCTCTGTTTGCATCCCTATGAATCCTTTTTAGAATCTATATTCGCTTCTTTTCTCCTTTCTCTTTATTTCTCTGTCTGTTTGCATCCCTATGAATCCTTTTTAGAATCTATATTCGCTTCTTTTCTCCTTTCTCTTTATTTCTCTGTCTGTTTGCATCCCTATGATTCCTTTTTAGAATCTATATTCGCTTCTTTTCTCCTTTCTCTTTATTTCTCTCTCTGTTTGCATCCGTATGAATCCTTTTTAGAATCTATATTCGCTTCTTTTCTCCTTTCTCTTTATTTCTCTGTCTGTTTGCATCCCTATGAATCCTTTTTAGAATCTATATTCGCTTCTTTTCTCCTTTCTCTTTATTTCTCTGTCTGTTTGCATCCCTATGAATCCTTTTTAGAATCTATATTCGCTTCTTTTCTCCTTTCTCTTTATTTCTCTCTCTGTTTGCATCCCTATGATTCCTTTTGAGAATCTATATTCGCTTCTTTTCTCCTTTCTCTTTATTTCTCTGTCTGTTTGCATCCCTATGATTCCTTTTTAGAATCTATATTCGCTTCTTTTCTCCTTTCTCTTTATTTCTCTCTCTGTTTGCATCCCTATGATTCCTTTTGAGAATCTATATTCGCTTCTTTTCTCCTTTCTCTTTATTTCTCTGTCTGTTTACATCCCTATGAATCCTTTTTAGAATCTATATTCGCTTCTTTTCTCCTTTCTCTTTATTTCTCTGTCTGTTTACATCCCTATGAATCCTTTTTAGAATCTATATTCGCTTCTTTTCTCCTTTCTCTTTATTTCTCTCTCTGTTTGCATCCCTATGAATCCTTTTTAGAATCTATATTCGCTTCTTTTCTCCTTTCTCTTTATTTCTCTCTCTGTTTGCATTCCTATGAATCCTTTTTAGAATCTATATTCGCTTCTTTTCTCCTTTCTCTTTATTTCTCTGTCTGTTTGCATCCCTATGATTCCTTTTTAGAATCTATATTCGCTTCTTTTCTCCTTTCTCTTTATTTCTCTGTCTGTTTGCATCCCTATGAATCCTTTTTAGAATCTATATTCGCTTCTTTTCTCCTTTCTCTTTATTTCTCTCTCTGTTTGCATCCCTATGAATCCTTTTTAGAATCTATATTCGCTTCTTTTCTCCTTTCTCTTTATTTCTCTCTCTGTTTGCATCCCTATGAATCCTTTTTAGAATCTATATTCGCTTCTTTTCTCCTTTCTCTTTATTTCTCTGTCTGTTTGCATCCCTATGAATCCTTTTTAGAATCTATATTCGCTTCTTTTCTCCTTTCTCTTTATTTCTCTCTCTGTTTGCATCCCTATGAATCCTTTTTAGAATCTATATTCGCTTCTTTTCTCCTTTCTCTTTATTTCTCTGTCTGTTTACATCCCTATGAATCCTTTTTAGAATCTATATTCGCTTCTTTTCTCCTTTCTCTTTATTTCTCTCTCTGTTTGCATTCCTATGAATCCTTTTTAGAATCTATATTCGCTTCTTTTCTCCTTTCTCTTTATTTCTCTGTCTGTTTGCATCCCTATGATTCCTTTTTAGAATCTATATTCGCTTCTTTTCTCCTTTCTCTTTATTTCTCTGTCTGTTTGCATCCCTATGATTCCTTTTTAGAATCTATATTCGCTTCTTTTCTCCTTTCTCTTTATTTCTCTCTCTGTTTGCATCCCTATGAATCCTTTTTAGAATCTATATTCGCTTCTTTTCTCCTTTCTCTTTATTTCTCTCTCTGTTTGCATCCCTATGAATCCTTTTTAGAATCTATATTCGCTTCTTTTCTCCTTTCTCTTTATTTCTCTCTCTGTTTGCATCCCTATGAATCCTTTTTAGAATCTATATTCGCTTCTTTTCTCCTTTCTCTTTATTTCTCTCTCTGTTTGCATCCCTATGAATCCTTTTTAGAATCTATATTCGCTTCTTTTCTCCTTTCTCTTTATTTCTCTCTCTGTTTGCATCCCTATGAATCCTTTTTAGAATCTATATTCGCTTCTTTTCTCCTTTCTCTTTATTTCTCTGTCTGTTTACATCCCTATGAATCCTTTTTAGAATCTATATTCGCTTCTTTTCTCCTTTCTCTTTATTTCTCTCTCTGTTTGCATTCCTATGAATCCTTTTTAGAATCTATATTCGCTTCTTTTCTCCTTTCTCTTTATTTCTCTGTCTGTTTGCATCCCTATGATTCCTTTTTAGAATCTATATTCGCTTCTTTTCTCCTTTCTCTTTATTTCTCTGTCTGTTTGCATCCCTATGATTCCTTTTTAGAATCTATATTCGCTTCTTTTCTCCTTTCTCTTTATTTCTCTCTCTGTTTGCATCCCTATGAATCCTTTTTAGAATCTATATTCGCTTCTTTTCTCCTTTCTCTTTATTTCTCTCTCTGTTTGCATCCCTATGAATCCTTTTTAGAATCTATATTCGCTTCTTTTCTCCTTTCTCTTTATTTCTCTGTCTGTTTTCATCCCTATGAATCCTTTTTAGAATCTATATTCGCTTCTTTTCTCCTTTCTCTTTATTTCTCTGTCTGTTTACATCCCTATGAATCCTTTTTAGAATCTATATTCGCTTCTTTTCTCCTTTCTCTTTATTTCTCTCTCTGTTTGCATCCCTATGAATCCTTTTTAGAATCTATATTCGCTTCTTTTCTCCTTTCTCTTTATTTCTCTCTCTGTTTGCATTCCTATGAATCCTTTTTAGAATCTATATTCGCTTCTTTTCTCCTTTCTCTTTATTTCTCTGTCTGTTTGCATCCCTATGAATCCTTTTTAGAATCTATATTCGCTTCTTTTCTCCTTTCTCTTTATTTCTCTCTCTGTTTGCATCCCTATGAATCCTTTTTAGAATCTATATTCGCTTCTTTTCTCCTTTCTCTTTATTTCTCTCTCTGTTTGCATCCCTATGAATCCTTTTTAGAATCTATATTCGCTTCTTTTCTCCTTTCTCTTTATTTCTCTGTCTGTTTGCATCCCTATGAATCCTTTTTAGAATCTATATTCGCTTCTTTTCTCCTTTCTCTTTATTTCTCTCTCTGTTTGCATCCCTATGAATCCTTTTTAGAATCTATATTCGCTTCTTTTCTCCTTTCTCTTTATTTCTCTGTCTGTTTACATCCCTATGAATCCTTTTTAGAATCTATATTCGCTTCTTTTCTCCTTTCTCTTTATTTCTCTCTCTGTTTGCATTCCTATGAATCCTTTTTAGAATCTATATTCGCTTCTTTTCTCCTTTCTCTTTATTTCTCTGTCTGTTTGCATCCCTATGATTCCTTTTTAGAATCTATATTCGCTTCTTTTCTCCTTTCTCTTTATTTCTCTGTCTGTTTGCATCCCTATGATTCCTTTTTAGAATCTATATTCGCTTCTTTTCTCCTTTCTCTTTATTTCTCTCTCTGTTTGCATCCCTATGAATCCTTTTTAGAATCTATATTCGCTTCTTTTCTCCTTTCTCTTTATTTCTCTCTCTGTTTGCATCCCTATGAATCCTTTTTAGAATCTATATTCGCTTCTTTTCTCCTTTCTCTTTATTTCTCTCTCTGTTTGCATCCCTATGAATCCTTTTTAGAATCTATATTCGCTTCTTTTCTCCTTTCTCTTTATTTCTCTCTCTGTTTGCATCCCTATGAATCCTTTTTAGAATCTATATTCGCTTCTTTTCTCCTTTCTCTTTATTTCTCTCTCTGTTTGCATCCCTATGAATCCTTTTTAGAATCTATATTCGCTTCTTTTCTCCTTTCTCTTTATTTCTCTGTCTGTTTACATCCCTATGAATCCTTTTTAGAATCTATATTCGCTTCTTTTCTCCTTTCTCTTTATTTCTCTCTCTGTTTGCATTCCTATGAATCCTTTTTAGAATCTATATTCGCTTCTTTTCTCCTTTCTCTTTATTTCTCTGTCTGTTTGCATCCCTATGATTCCTTTTTAGAATCTATATTCGCTTCTTTTCTCCTTTCTCTTTATTTCTCTGTCTGTTTGCATCCCTATGATTCCTTTTTAGAATCTATATTCGCTTCTTTTCTCCTTTCTCTTTATTTCTCTCTCTGTTTGCATCCCTATGAATCCTTTTTAGAATCTATATTCGCTTCTTTTCTCCTTTCTCTTTATTTCTCTCTCTGTTTGCATCCCTATGAATCCTTTTTAGAATCTATATTCGCTTCTTTTCTCCTTTCTCTTTATTTCTCTGTCTGTTTTCATCCCTATGAATCCTTTTTAGAATCTATATTCGCTTCTTTTCTCCTTTCTCTTTATTTCTCTCTCTGTTTGCATCCCTATGAATCCTTTTTAGAATCTATATTCGCTTCTTTTCTCCTTTCTCTTTATTTCTCTGTCTGTTTACATCCCTATGAATCCTTTTTAGAATCTATATTCGCTTCTTTTCTCCTTTCTCTTTATTTCTCTCTCTGTTTGCATTCCTATGAATCCTTTTTAGAATCTATATTCGCTTCTTTTCTCCTTTCTCTTTATTTCTCTGTCTGTTTGCATCCCTATGATTCCTTTTTAGAATCTATATTCGCTTCTTTTCTCCTTTCTCTTTATTTCTCTGTCTGTTTGCATCCCTATGATTCCTTTTTAGAATCTATATTCGCTTCTTTTCTCCTTTCTCTTTATTTGTCTCTCTGTTTGCATCCCTATGAATCCTTTTTAGAATCTATATTCGCTTCTTTTCTCCTTTCTCTTTATTTCTCTCTCTGTTTGCATCCCTATGAATCCTTTTTAGAATCTATATTCGCTTCTTTTCTCCTTTCTCTTTATTTCTCTCTCTGTTTGCATCCATATGAATCCTTTTTAGAATCTATATTCGCTTCTTTTCTCCTTTCTCTTTATTTCTCTGTCTGTTTGCATCCCTATGAATCCTTTTTAGAATCTATATTCGCTTCTTTTCTCCTTTCTCTTTATTTCTCTCTCTGTTTGCATCCCTATGAATCCTTTTTAGAATCTATATTCGCTTCTTTTCTCCTTTCTCTTTATTTCTCTGTCTGTTTACATCCCTATGAATCCTTTTTAGAATCTATATTCGCTTCTTTTCTCCTTTCTCTTTATTTCTCTGTCTGTTTGCATCCCTATGAATCCTTTTTAGAATCTATATTCGCTTCTTTTCTCCTTTCTCTTTATTTCTCTCTCTCTGTTTGCATCCCTATGAATCCTTTTTAGAATCTATATTCGCTTCTTTTCTCCTTTCTCTTTATTTCTCTCTCTGTTTGCATCCCTATGAATCCTTTTTAGAATCTATATTCGCTTCTTTTCTCCTTTCTCTTTATTTCTCTGTCTGTTTGCATCCCTATGAATCCTTTTTAGAATCTATATTCGCTTCTTTTCTCCTTTCTCTTTATTTCTCTCTCTGTTTGCATCCCTATGAATCCTTTTTAGAATCTATATTCGCTTCTTTTCTCCTTTCTCTTTATTTCTCTCTCTGTTTGCATCCCTATGAATCCTTTTTAGAATCTATATTCGCTTCTTTTCTCCTTTCTCTTTATTTCTCTGTCTGTTTGCATCCCTATGAATCCTTTTTAGAATCTATATTCGCTTCTTTTCTCCTTTCTCTTTATTTCTCTCTCTGTTTGCATCCCTATGAATCCTTTTTAGAATCTATATTCGCTTCTTTTCTCCTTTCTCTTTATTTCTCTCTCTGTTTGCATCCCTATGAATCCTTTTTAGAATCTATATTCGCTTCTTTTCTCCTTTCTCTTTATTTCTCTGTCTGTTTGCATCCCTATGAATCCTTTTTAGAATCTATATTCGCTTCTTTTCTCCTTTCTCTTTATTTCTCTCTCTGTTTGCATCCCTATGAATCCTTTTTAGAATCTATATTCGCTTCTTTTCTCCTTTCTCTTTATTTCTCTCTCTGTTTGCATCCCTATGAATCCTTTTTAGAATCTATATTCGCTTCTTTTCTCCTTTCTCTTTATTTCTCTCTCTGTTTGCATCCCTATGAATCCTTTTTAGAATCTATATTCGCTTCTTTTCTCCTTTCTCTTTATTTCTCTGTCTGTTTGCATCCCTATGAATCCTTTTTAGAATCTATATTCGCTTCTTTTCTCCTTTCTCTTTATTTCTCTCTCTGTTTGCATCCCTATGAATCCTTTTTAGAATCTATATTCGCTTCTTTTCTCCTTTCTCTTTATTTCTCTGTCTGTTTGCATCCCTATGAATCCTTTTTAGAATCTATATTCGCTTCTTTTCTCCTTTCTCTTTATTTCTCTGTCTGTTTACATCCCTATGAATCCTTTTTAGAATCTATATTCGCTTCTTTTCTCCTTTCTCTTTATTTCTCTGTCTGTTTACATCCCTATGAATCCTTTTTAGAATCTATATTCGCTTCTTTTCTCCTTTCTCTTTATTTCTCTCTCTGTTTGCATCCCTATGAATCCTTTTTAGAATCTATATTCGCTTCTTTTCTCCTTTCTCTTTATTTCTCTGTCTGTTTACATCCCTATGAATCCTTTTTAGAATCTATATTCGCTTCTTTTCTCCTTTCTCTTTATTTCTCTGTCTGTTTACATCCCTATGAATCCTTTTTAGAATCTATATTCGCTTCTTTTCTCCTTTCTCTTTATTTCTCTCTCTGTTTGCATCCCTATGATTCCTTTTTAGAATCTATATTCGCTTCTTTTCTCCTTTCTCTTTATTTCTCTGTCTGTTTACATCCCTATGAATCCTTTTTAGAATCTATATTCGCTTCTTTTCTCCTTTCTCTTTATTTCTCTCTCTGTTTGCATCCCTATGAATCCTTTTTAGAATCTATATTCGCTTCTTTTCTCCTTTCTCTTTATTTCTCTGTCTGTTTACATCCCTATGAATCCTTTTTAGAATCTATATTCGCTTCTTTTCTCCTTTCTCTTTATTTCTCTCTCTGTTTGCATCCCTATGAATCCTTTTTAGAATCTATATTCGCTTCTTTTCTCCTTTCTCTTTATTTCTCTGTCTGTTTACATCCCTATGAATCCTTTTTAGAATCTATATTCGCTTCTTTTCTCCTTTCTCTTTATTTCTCTGTCTGTTTACATCCCTATGAATCCTTTTTAGAATCTATATTCGCTTCTTTTCTCCTTTCTCTTTATTTCTCTCTCTGTTTGCATCCCTATGATTCCTTTTTAGAATCTATATTCGCTTCTTTTCTCCTTTCTCTTTATTTCTCTGTCTGTTTACATCCCTATGAATCCTTTTTAGAATCTATATTCGCTTCTTTTCTCCTTTCTCTTTATTTCTCTCTCTGTTTGCATCCCTATGAATCCTTTTTAGAATCTATATTCGCTTCTTTTCTCCTTTCTCTTTATTTCTCTGTCTGTTTACATCCCTATGAATCCTTTTTAGAATCTATATTCGCTTCTTTTCTCCTTTCTCTTTATTTCTCTCTCTGTTTGCATCCCTATGAATCCTTTTTAGAATCTATATTCGCTTCTTTTCTCCTTTCTCTTTATTTCTCTGTCTGTTTGCATCCCTATGATTCCTTTTTAGAATCTATATTCGCTTCTTTTCTCGTTTCTCTTTATTTCTCTGTCTGTTTGCATCCCTATGAATCCTTTTTAGAATCTATATTCGCTTCTTTTCTCCTTTCTCTTTATTTCTCTGTCTGTTTGCATCCCTATGATTCCTTTTTAGAATCTATATTCGCTTCTTTTCTCGTTTCTCTTTATTTCTCTCTCTGTTTGCATCCCTATGAATCCTTTTTAGAATCTATATTCGCTTCTTTTCTCCTTTCTCTTTATTTCTCTGTCTGTTTGCATCCCTATGAATCCTTTTTAGAATCTATATTCGCTTCTTTTCACCTTTCTCTTTATTTCTCTGTCTGTTTGCATCCCTATGATTCCTTTTTAGAATCTATATTCGCTTCTTTTCTCCTTTCTCTTTATTTCTCTGTCTGTTTGCATCCCTATGAATCCTTTTTAGAATCTATATTCGCTTCTTTTCTCCTTTCTCTTTATTTCTCTCTCTGTTTGCATCCCTATGAATCCTTTTTAGAATCTATATTCGCTTCTTTTCACCTTTCTCTTTATTTCTCTGTCTGTTTGCCTCCCTATGATTCCTTTTTAGAATCTATATTCGCTTCTTTTCTCCTTTCTCTTTATTTCTCTGTCTGTTTGCATTCCTATGAATCCTTTTTAGAATCTACATTCGCTTCTTTTCTCCTTTCTCTTTATTTCTCTGTCTGTTTGCATCCCTATGAATCCTTTTTAGAATCTATATTCGCTTCTTTTCTCCTTTCTCTTTATTTCTCTGTCTGTTTGTATCCCTATGATTCCTTTTTAGAATCTATATTCGCTTCTTTTCTCCTTTCTCTTTATTTCTCTGTCTGTTTGTATCCCTATGATTCCTTTTTAGAATCTATATTCGCTTCTTTTCTCCTTTCTCTTTATTTCTCTGTCTGTTTACATCCCTATGATTCCTTTTTAGAATCTATATTCGCTTCTTTTCTCCTTTCTCTTTATTTCTCTGTCTGTTTGCATCCCTATGATTCCTTTTTAGAATCTATATTCGCTTCTTTTCTCCTTTCTCTTTATTTCTCTCTCTGTTTGCATCCCTATGAATCCTTTTTAGAATCTATATTCGCTTCTTTTCACCTTTCTCTTTATTTCTCTGTCTGTTTGCATCCCTATGATTCCTTTTTAGAATCTATATTCGCTTCTTTTCTCCTTTCTCTTTATTTCTCTGTCTGTTTGCATTCCTATGAATCCTTTTTAGAATCTACATTCGCTTCTTTTCTCCTTTCTCTTTATTTCTCTGTCTGTTTGCATCCCTATGAATCCTTTTTAGAATCTATATTCGCTTCTTTTCTCCTTTCTCTTTATTTCTCTGTCTGTTTGCATCCCTATGAATCCTTTTTAGAATCTATATTCGCTTCTTTTCTCCTTTCTCTTTATTTCTCTGTCTGTTTGCATCCCTATGAATCCTTTTTAGAATCTATATTCGCTTCTTTTCTCCTTTCTCTTTATTTCTCTGTCTGTTTACATCCCTATGATTCCTTTTTAGAATCTATATTCGCTTCTTTTCTCCTTTCTCTTTATTTCTCTGTCTGTTTGCATTCCTATGAATCCTTTTTAGAATCTACATTCGCTTCTTTTCTCCTTTCTCTTTATTTCTCTGTCTGTTTGCATCCCTATGAATCCTTTTTAGAATCTATATTCGCTTCTTTTCTCCTTTCTCTTTATTTCTCTGTCTGTTTGTATCCCTATGATTCCTTTTTAGAATCTATATTCGCTTCTTTTCTCCTTTCTCTTTATTTCTCTGTCTGTTTGTATCCCTATGATTCCTTTTTAGAATCTATATTCGCTTCTTTTCTCCTTTCTCTTTATTTCTCTGTCTGTTTGTATCCCTATGATTCCTTTTTAGAATCTATATTCGCTTCTTTTCTCCTTTCTCTTTATTTCTCTGTCTGTTTGCATTCCTATGAATCCTTTTTAGAATCTACATTCGCTTCTTTTCTCCTTTCTCTTTATTTCTCTGTCTGTTTGCATCCCTATGAATCCTTTTTAGAATCTATATTCGCTTCTTTTCTCCTTTCTCTTTATTTCTCTGTCTGTTTGTATCCCTATGATTCCTTTTTAGAATCTATATTCGCTTCTTTTCTCCTTTCTCTTTATTTCTCTGTCTGTTTGTATCCCTATGATTCCTTTTTAGAATCTATATTCGCTTCTTTTCTCCTTTCTCTTTATTTCTCTGTCTGTTTGTATCCCTATGATTCCTTTTTAGAATCTATATTCGCTTCTTTTCTCCTTTCTCTTTATTTCTCTGTCTGTTTGTATCCCTATGATTCCTTTTTAGAATCTATATTCGCTTCTTTTCTCCTTTCTCTTTATTTCTCTGTCTGTTTACATCCCTATGATTCCTTTTTAGAATCTATATTCGCTTCTTTTCTCCTTTCTCTTTATTTCTCTGTCTGTTTGCATCCCTATGAATCCTTTTTAGAATCTATATTCGCTTCTTTTCTCCTTTCTCTTTATTTCTCTCTCTGTTTGCATCCCTATGAATCCTTTTTAGAATCTATATTCGCTTCTTTTCACCTTTCTCTTTATTTCTCTGTCTGTTTGCATCCCTATGATTCCTTTTTAGAATCTATATTCGCTTCTTTTCTCCTTTCTCTTTATTTCTCTGTCTGTTTGCATTCCTATGAATCCTTTTTAGAATCTACATTCGCTTCTTTTCTCCTTTCTCTTTATTTCTCTGTCTGTTTGCATCCCTATGAATCCTTTTTAGAATCTATATTCGCTTCTTTTCTCCTTTCTCTTTATTTCTCTGTCTGTTTGCATCCCTATGAATCCTTTTTAGAATCTATATTCGCTTCTTTTCTCCTTTCTCTTTATTTCTCTGTCTGTTTGTATCCCTATGATTCCTTTTTAGAATCTATATTCGCTTCTTTTCTCCTTTCTCTTTATTTCTCTGTCTGTTTACATCCCTATGATTCCTTTTTAGAATCTATATTCGCTTCTTTTCTCCTTTCTCTTTATTTCTCTGTCTGTTTGCATCCCTATGATTCCTTTTTAGAATCTATATTCGCTTTTTTTCTCCTTTCTCTTTATTTCTCTCTCTGTTTGCATCCCTATGAATCCTTTTTAGAATCTATATTCGCTTCTTTTCTCCTTTCTCTTTATTTCTCTGTCTGTTTACATCCCTATGAATCCTTTTTAGAATCTTTATTCGCTTCTTTTCTCCTTTCTCTTTATTTCTCTGTCTGTTTGCATCCCTA
Source organism: Acanthosepion esculentum (assembly GCA_964036315.1). Lineage (NCBI taxonomy): Eukaryota > Metazoa > Mollusca > Cephalopoda > Sepiida > Sepiidae > Acanthosepion > Acanthosepion esculentum. Next base: position 24,062,670 of record OZ038513.1, read on the forward strand.
TGATTCCTTTTTAGAATCTATATTCGCTTCTTTTCTCCTTTCTCTTTATTTCTCTGTCTGTTTGCATCCCTATGAATCCTTTTTAGAATCTATATTCGCTTCTTTTCTCCTTTCTCTTTATTTCTCTGTCTGTTTGCATCCCTATGATTCCTTTTTAGAATCTATATTCGCTTCTTTTCTCCTTTCTCTTTATTTCTCTGTCTGTTTGCATCCCTATGAATCCTTTTTAGAATCTATATTCGCTTCTTTTCTCCTTTCTCTTTATTTCTCTGTCTGTTTGCATCCCTATGATTCCTTTTTAGAATCTATATTCGCTTCTTTTCTCCTTTCTCTTTATTTCTCTCTCTGTTTGCATCCCTATGAATCCTTTTTAGAATCTATATTCGCTTCTTTACTCCTTTCTCTTTATTTCTCTGTCTGTTTGCATCCCTATGATTCCTTTTTAGAATCTATATTCGCTTCTTTTCTCCTTTCTCTTTATTTCTCTGTCTGTTTACATCCCTATGATTCCTTTTTAGAATCTATATTCGCTTCTTTTCTCCTTTCTCTTTATTTCTCTGTCTGTTTGCATCCCTATGAATCCTTTTTAGAATCTATATTCGCTTCTTTTCACCTTTCTCTTTATTTCTCTGTCTGTTTGCATCCCTATGAATCCTTTTTAGAATCTATATTCGCTTCTTTTCTCCTTTCTCTTTATTTCTCTGTCTGTTTGCATCCCTATGAATCCTTTTTAGAATCTATATTCGCTTCTTTTCTCCTTTCTCTTTATTTCTCTGTCTGTTTGCATCCCTATGAATCCTTTTTAGAATCTATATTCGCTTCTTTTCTCCTTTCTCTTTATTTCTCTGTCTGTTTGCATCCCTATGAATCCTTTTTAGAATCTATATTCGCTTCATATTCTTTGAATGTCCCCAAATCATACCGACCAGGAATAGACTATTGTTGCCATATCTAGGTTGGTGCCGTTCAGTTTTTACTACCCAACCTTGACAGACTTCAAACGCGAATACGTGGCCTTGTGGGTGATTAATTATTTTCCATCCTGCCACGACCGACAGACGATACGTAGCTCACTTCTTACTACTCTGTCGCTCTTAGTATGGCTAATATTCAAAAGAGCTACATTTCTTAGTTCCACCAGTTCAGACTTTCACAGCTTGGACCCCCCATGCCACGTTAACGCCGTCAAATCATCCCCATTCTTTTCGTATTCCTTTGGTAAAGAGTAAGTTTTACTCAAACGGCTTCTTCCCCAAGGACTATTCAAGAGACTCCAGACGAATTGATAAAAACTGATAAGTAAACAATCAGTTTGATTAAAATCAAACTGATTGTTTACTTATCAGTTTTTATAAACGAAGCGTATACTTGAATTCAGCAAATATAACCTCAAGTTTCACTTTAATTCAATTCTTGTAATTGTGCAACGAGGTGAAAAAGAAGTTTCTCACTTACAATACTTAGGGAATTATTGTAATGTGTTACCTTGGTTTTGACCTTACCTTCTTTTCCGTCGACAGCTTTGGTAAATACTCTATGAGTAAATAAGAAATCTCTCGTCGCAAAAAGTACACCCCCATCTGTTTTTGTTTAATACCGATTTCTGTAAAACACGACACGCATTTTTCCCCGTTCCGATTTGTTTAATGATGAATATAGACCAGCGCCGTATCTAGGCAAACAGGGTACATGCCACGACGGGCGATATATGAAGGGAAGCCACATTGGCCACTATCCGACTGAACACTGAACAAATAATTTGTCGTATAATATTCATTAATGAGATATTAAAAGACCTAATTAAAATACAGCTAAGACCCGCTGTGCCGCCTGCATTGTAGAGCACCACCTTGATTCCATTCGTATTCCTTTAGTGCGATGTTAGTTCGACTCCAGCAGTTTCTTTCCTGTTTTGTGGAAGCAACTTCCAAGCGGATGATTCTCCGGTCACTACAGACTTAACCTGTTCAAGTCGAGGGTTAACAGTTATCTTTCACAAATATCAGCATGAGATGTGACTCTTACTCTGTAAGCCTCTAACTCGAATGACTCTGGGGCCTTGTACTGGGTGAACATCATTGTCAAAAAACAAAAATTAACATTATTTACATTTTTCGGACTCTTGTCCTCATCTTTGTCGCCATATTTTTATAACGTTTCGGCCGTTGTAAGCTCTGGCCTTCTTCAAGTGGTTGGAATGTCGAACTGAACCATTTATTTCGCTCACTGGGGTATACTGTTCTAGTTCCACGTGCCATGTCTAATGGATGTCAGTTATCAGTTATCTCCTGTTAAATTCTCCACTGCCTTAACCGGGTATTGAACTCACACTCTTTGGGTCCTGTCACTCGATTCGCCATTATCACCAGCAATGGTGAATATATACATGGAATACTTTGAGGAAATGGCATTAGAATCTATATATCTAAAGCCAACTATATAGTTAAGGTACGTGGATGACACCTTCATACTCTGGCCACACCAGGAAGATGTTCAGGTTCTACTGAACCATGTAAACTCAATAAGACCTTCGATGCAGTTCACACACACACACACACTCACACACGCACACACACACTCTCTCTCTCTTTCTCTTTCTCTCTCTCTCTCTCTCTCTCTCTCTCTATATATATATATATATATATATATATATATATATATGTATATATATATCACATTTTTCACGTACAATCGTTTGAATCTAAGCAATTCTCTCATGGATGACCATGGCGAGAAAAATCTACGATTAAATTGTCGCCTCTTTATTGTCTAACCAGAGGACACATTTTTTTTTATTATCTGATTATAGTGTAAATCCATTGAATTATTGTTCAGTGTCTTTAATAAGACAGGAAAAAGAAACAATTTATGTAAATCCCTCTCTTGGATTAAATGACTATTTTTCAAAGAAATCTTCGTTTCATTTCACATATGGATCGCTTTAAATGAAATAAAACAAAAGAGAAAGAAAGAAAGAAAGAAAGAAAGACAAAAGGTAAGTCAACGCGATGATCATTTTCAATGAAACTGGTATTAAACTTAGATTAGCAAAATATTATTTGAAACGTTCCAGATTGTGGGAAGATCTTTCAAAACTCAAAAAGACAGCAGCAGTTGACGAACATGTGTCCTTATTCAGTTGAAGAATGTTAACCACGTGTAAGAGGAGACCAAGGAATCGCGGTGAAACCCGGTTTAAATAAACAGGGGTGTGGTTCGCGCATGCCTCCGTCTGGGGTAGACCTGGTTGTCAACGCATGTACACGTAAACAGATTGGGGACGAGTCGGGGTGGATAATATATGCGCCTGTAGGTGGCGTTGTTCAATAACACGCACGCACGTTCATAGACACACACATATAAGTTTACAAGCAGTGATATAAAGTGATCAATCAAACATTTATTTATATGGATGCATGCACACTCATATATACACACACATTCACAAACACAGCACACAAACAGAAGACAGAGACACACACACAGAGACACTCACACATATATATATCTACAGACACAGAGTGGTATATACCGTAAATATTCGATTTAGCGCTTTCTCTCGAATAAGGTCTCCTCTTGAATTGGCGACTCCTTACCCCAAGAAATTTAAAATAAGTCCCCCCCCCCCGCTCGAATAAGCGCCTCAGAACAAGTACAGCAAAATATATTTGAGGAACAAATGGGGCATTTATTTAAATCTGGGAATGTAAATGCATTGTCAATCGTTATCTGTCTATATTCCTGAGATGAGGTATTGTAATTATTTACACTATTTACATTGTCCGGACTGCTGTCCTCATCTTTGTTGCTATATTCTCGACGTTGCGCCCGTTGTACGCTCCGGCTTTCATCAGGTGATTGGAATTTCGAACTTAATCCTTTCAGTCACTTGTTTTCAAAGGGGGTTCTTTTGGTGTTGTTAGTTTCTCTTCATGTTTTGACTATTTGAGAACATACATACATATATATATATATATATATATATATATATATATATATATATATATATATATATATATATATATATATACTATTGTGTTTATTTGTGATACGGTCATCTATTTGTACTCAAATGCACAATATTTTGAAAAATTCAAACTTGAATACAGTATTTTGGCGTTGTGTAATAAAATTAGTCTTACGCTAATATTATTTTAATTAATTTTAGTAGATAACACCAAAATATAATATAGGAGGTTAGCTTAACATTTGTTAGAATTCAGAGCAATTCACGCACATGTCACAAATAAGCATTTACATGACATATTCTAGTAGATAACGACTATATATATATATAAATAATATTAATGTATATTAACCTTTGCGAAACAGAAACAATGACCTGGAATTGGAATGAAGGCAATAATAGTGCATACCCCTGAACCTATCATAAAAATTAGTGATGTAGAATTAATAAGTAGCAGGCACTTTAAATAGCTTGGTTTATGTAACAGTTATAACAAATTTATTAAAAGGAGAAAGGGAAATTGAACATAGAATATTCTGTATCAGAGCTAGTCCGCCCTACACCAGAAATTGCGACATTAATATGTAAACTCGAGACCTATTCTTAAATAGCCTTGCAAGATCGAGACTTCTTTTATGGATCTCATGCATGGCGCCAGACTCGTTTCTCTAATATAAACACACACACACACACACACACACACACACACACACATATATATATATATATATATATATATATATATATATATATATATATGCATAAAAAGTTTTCTTTAACTGGTTGATTTGCGTCACTACCCTGAGTAGCTTGCAGGTATCAATTATAATTTTATGGCTTATAATACCTAACTCCGTTTTTATCTAGTCCTAAGAAGTCTTTCTTGTGGGCTGCTGAACAAGTATTCCTTCTGGTCTTTTAACAGCAAAAGACCATAAGAAAGACTTCTTCCGACTGTATTTCCTGGATTAATAACATTCCGAGCAAGAGGAACCAAGTATTAAATATAACATTAAGGACTTCTATCTATCTATAACAATTTATTGGAAACTTTGCTGTTTGCAAAGGACTTTGTATTTTTAAATCCTGTACAAATTTGTACATTCTACATTGCTGTAAATAAGTAATATTTCATAGTGGTGAAGCATGACTCAAGAAATCGAAAGCTGGTAATTTTGATGTTCCCCAAGGGTAATTCTGGTAAAGCTGGTAATTTCGATGTTCCCCAAGGGTAATTCGATGGGGCAGTGCTGATGGAAATGTACATTTTGAGCAAAGTAAATAATATTGTCCACGTCGATGACCACGGAATATACCGTGATGATGGTCTGATGGTGGTACTAATAACAAAAGAAAAATGAATCTATTAGGAAAAAAAAACTGTTTAAGATGTTTAAAGAGCTGGATTTCGACATTACAGTGGAAATCAACAGGAAAGCACTCCAGTTTTTAGAAACAGAGATATATCTTTTGGCTGAAACTATTTCACCATTTATAAAGGCTAATACGGTTTTAAGATACGTAAATACAGCAACCACCCTTTAAGTGTAATTAGACTTATCTCGTTAGGCGTGCCATTCAGACCATCGAAAAATTCTTCAAATGAAGAAATACCCATCGAAAAAAGAAAAAAAATATGTATCTGCATTAAGAGAGGAGGTGTAAAATGTCAACCTATGTTTCAAGGACCAAGTAGATCAAAGAACAAGTGACAATAGAAAAAGAAAAAAAGGAATGTTATCTGGTTCAGTCCACCCTTCAACATGTAAGTAAAAATTAGTATAGGGAAAATATTTTTTAACCTTTTAAATGAGCATTTCCCCAAAACGTCAAGGTTAAAAAGGAATGTTATCTGGTTCAGTCCACCCTTCAACATGTAAGTAAAAATTTAGTATAGGGAAAATATTTTTTAACCTTTTAAATGAGCATTTCCCCAAAACGTCAAGGTTGTGCAAATTATTTAATCGCAAACAGTCAAGTTGAGCTTTAGTTGCACTAGACTTGAACAAAAGAAATTCGAATCTTGAAGAACATGTGCAGAGTGGAACTAAGTACTTTGTAATTGAAGAAGAAAAAATAATTGTCCCTTAAATAGGTTATGTCGAACAGAAGGGGTAGTGTACTGTGCCGAGGTAGAAAATGACAATGACATTGCAAAAACATATATTGGGCAATTTAAAAAGCGGTGGTATAAGCATACGTCGTAAAGCAAGGCTAGCAAACTATTATTTGAGTTTTAGAGAAAAATGTGAGAAGTCCGGCCATTAAATGGGATATTTTAAGAAAAGTAAAAGCTAGTAAGTGAATAGCAGCTCCGATAAGCTATGTCAGGAAGAGAAGTTAACCATTGCAACATTCAAGCATAGTGTCGCGTTGTTGAATGAGAGGTCGGAAATTACCCCGTTTGAAGTTCTTCTTTTTTTTCTTTTCTTTTTTTTCCACTGTTCCTCCCGTCATTACTTCCGGTGCCGCATTAAGAAATTTTAGTTCTTGCTGTGTTGTCTGTGATTATTTTAACCACCTATGGTAGCGTTCCATTCAGCTTTTTATTATTTTAGGAGAACTGTTAACAAGAATTACTTTGTTGTATGTATGTATTTATATAATGTTTTCATTTTCAAAACCAGGTCTACTGTGTCCACGTTCAATGAATATATATATATATATATATATATATATATATATATATATATATATATATATATATATATATATATTAATACATGTTTCATTAAATAATATAGATAAGTGCTGTCTATATATTTTATGTAAGTTTTTTTCATATAGTCTGATAATCTTAATAACATTATCATTAAACAATGAAAGAAAATCACAATATTGATACATACTTTTTTTTAATCCAATCTAAGCTTTCGGCTTACATAAGCCATTATCAAAGATGACAATTACACAATATATTTATGCAATACACGAACAAGAAATTGATGATAGTATTATTTGTTTACATGGATGATTTCCAAGCAACGATAAACACGTGCATATAAAACGCTGAAAGCGAAAATCGCACAACAGCTCATGACGTCACACATGACCACGCGAGAGTGAATCCGATGAGTATTGAGTATGGAAAGCCGTTGGTATGAACCAATGACTTCTGTTACTAATTATAGGCATTTAAGGATATTTTTGGAGATTTCATAGTTTATTTTGTTCAGGTTAGGTTTCAACTGTTTTATGTATATAGCTTCAAGAATTTTTAGTTTTTGTTTATTGTTTTCATGTTTAAGTATAGTTGTGTTTTCGACGAGGAGTTTCCGGAATTGTGTATGCGGCCAGGCATGTTTTAAATGCCTAAAAATATATATATATTGGGAGACAGAGCAATAAGTATATATTAGTATATATTAGTGAATATACATAATACCAATGAAACTCAATTATTATTAATATTTTTGTCTACACCTCATTCACTATAAGCATTTTAATAGTAATCACTGTCATGTGAGTCTCTCGATACTATTTCGCGATATTTATGGTTGATTATTCATATCTATCTATTTATATACCAGGTGTAACAGCAAAACTGTTCAAATTGAGTAGCTTCATGGGATAACTGTCCATCACACAAAAACACCCACCACCAAAAGAAAAGGAAACAAAAACGCTAAACTAATTGAGTTTCATTTCTCTAGGTTTTCAGATAAGACGTTTAGCCATCTTGATACCATTTGTCGTAATAATCACAGAAAACTCCTTTAAGTTATTCAACGAAAAATAGAACAGGTTAAAATCATTTTGTGTCAGCCCCACTATGTCTTCCCAACTGAGAAATGGTGAGAGGAAAAAGATCCTTCAGTCTTTCAATAATGGTATCAACATTCATACTCTGGTTTCCATCTTCAAAGTCCATTCAAGAACCATCAACAGAACGCCAAATAAGTTTATAAAAGAGCGAACAGTAGAGAGGAAATCTGGATCAGGAGGCCACAACAGCAAGAGGGGTCATCATTTCAACTTAGAGCTAAACACATTCTTATTGTTCAAAGTGAATTCCAATAGTTTTATATAAACGTCGGAGAATTTCAGTAAGATATCTTTAACCATTTTTAAGATACAACGGCTCAAATCTTAATCCTTCAGGGGCATTTGAACTCATAGATAATGTGCGTTCGTTTTAATTTTGACTTTGTTGGTGTTTTGTTATTTTTGGGAATAAGGTTAGCTGTTTTAAATTTTTTTATTTTTTGTTGGGGTCAATTGGGGTAGTGTATTTCTTTATATTTAAGTGAATATTCATCTTGTTTGTAGTTAATGTGCATTTGGTTTTTGTCGAAAATATTGATGTTATTTTTGACTGTCTGTTCACTATCATTATTATTTACTTTGGGGAGAAAGAGTCTAATTTGGTGGTCTATAAGGTAGTTAGGGAAGCCATTGGTAATTAGTGTTTGTTTTATATTATTGAGTTCTTTAAGGAAGAGTAGTCGAGAGGATGAATTCTGGTGTGCTCTTTTTAGGAATTTTTTTATTACTGCTATTTTGTATCTGAGTGGGAATTCACTTTTAAAGTTAAGGTGGCAAGAATTTCTGCTAGTGTTTTTTTTATATAAAAAGAACATACCAGAATTCATCATCTCGACTACTATATATATATATATATATATATATATATATATATATATATATATATATACCGACGTCTAGCTCAATTATTAATTAACGTTTTTATCTATACCTCTTTCACTATAACCATTTTAGCAGTGACTTTCTATCTTGCAAGTCTCACGTTCCTATTTGCTTTACAAATAGTTCCAAACTCTGCTAGACTGGGCAATGCCATAATAAAAATTTAAATAATTAAAAGCACTAAAGCGTCTGATGTAAGAAACATTTGTAATCTTCGTTACTTTTGTCCTATTGACTTGGCTAAAAACTGTGGTATAAGTGCTGGGCTCGGAGTCATCTGCTCTAACTCGGCTATATTCGCTGTCACTGGCCGATGGATCATATTTTTAATCTGCACTTGTTAGATGCAGTTAATGTAGGAGGAAAGAAAAGAAAAGTACACTATTTGGCGCCTGCTCGTGGCCCGACAGCTCATGCCAATCTGCTGGCATTCACAAACTTTCAGATACGTTCAATTAATCTCACCTCTTCATTTTGTACTTGCCACTTTGTCAAGGTACTTCTCTTTTCTAGCTTAAGTGCTTAAGCTGTTTGGATAGGTGCAGGAAAGAAAGATTAGTTTTTAGTCACCCAACAATTCACAGACGACGGAAAGAGTGACACCGAAATCCGAAGGTTAATTGGAACAGCACAAGATATCTTCGAGCACAAGATATCTTCTAAAAAACTAAGCAAAATATTAAGACAAGAGAATTTCGTTAGAAAAAGTGACTCCTGAAATTTGATATAATATTTATTCGTCTTATATGGCAGCGAATGTTGGATAATTAACTTTTATGTTATATTTAGTCTCCTACATGCCAGTAAATGCTGGACATTTTCTAGAAAGTGAAATAGATTTAAAGCGAATTCTGATTATACGATAAACATAACGTGTGCAGTTAGGAAGTTCTACAGAATATGAAAACTAAAAAAGGACACAGCTGAAATTTCTGGGACACATTAGGAAAAAAGAGATTTGGGAAAAAGGAACACTCACAGGATATATTGAAAGAAGTGAGAGGACAGAGTAGCCGCTTATGATCTGCTTAATTAGGGAACAGATGACAGAACAAAGATAAAGAAAGATGGAGAAGAATCAATATCGCTTAGAGCAACAAGGAAAAAAATCTGTGGAGAACAACGCCAAAAAACAAACAAGCGAATAAACATGGCAGCCTGAATGAAGTGCAGTGGTTTCCTTTCTTTCATTAACGATTATATGACCATTGCGCAAAGGCATATTCCTCTTGACACAGGAGTGTCTGAATAAGAATCTGTGATTTCTTTCCAGCCGTTTCTGAATTCTATGATCAGTGCGGAAAGAAAGAAGCTAGGGATCGGGTGGAAACATCTAATCATTTAGAGTAGAGACCGATCAATCATTGACTTATCGGAAAGTACCAACTTTTTCCGCGGCATTGTTCAGTTGACATGATGAACAATCTTGAGTATCATGTAACTAATATGGCAGTTTCGTTGAACATTCATAAATCAGGTGTCATTTGAAAAATATTCCTGGCATTTTCTCTTCTTCAAGCGCGATGTTTTCAAAACAAAGAATCACACACACACACACACACACACACACACACACACACACACACACACACACACACAAGGCAGACACACAAGGACAGACACATAGAAATAGACATACGTATACAGAGGCACGCACATATAGACACACACCACACAGAGACACAGACACGCACAGAGACACACGTACATAGATACACACACACACACAAACAGGCAGACACACAAGGACAGACACATAGAAACAGTCATACGTATACAGAGGCACGCACATATAGACACACACCACACATAGGCACAGACACGCAGAGAGACACACGTACATAGATACACAGAAACACACACACACAGACACACACACAGACAAATAGGCAGACACACAAGGACAGACACATAGAAACAGTCATACGTATACAGAGGCACGCACATATAGACACACACCACACATAGACACAGACACGCACAGAGACACACGTACATAGATACACAGACACACACACACAGACACACACACAGACAAACAGGCAGACACATAAGGACAGACACATAGAAACAGACATACGTATACAGAGGCACGCACATATAGACACACACCACACATAGACACAGACACACACAGAGACACATGTACATCGATACACAGACACACGCGCACACACACACACACACAAGAAAACTAGAAAGAGAGGAGAGAAAGAGAGATGGAGAGAGAAGATAGGGCTGATCAAATATTTCCCAATGTAATCCTCTTCTTCCTCTTCTTCACTTCAGATCATGGCTCTCCATAAGTTCCTAACCTTTGTAGCTCTGACTAATGCATGTCTCGTTTTCTTTTTTATCGTCTTTTTTTAAAAATCTCTGCCACTCCCTTTTATGCCATTCATTTACACAAGCTTCTCGTGTCGGTCACTCGCTGTTACCCCCTGTCACTCCTGCTTTCAGTATATCCTGTGAGTGTCAAATTCTTCAAGTCTTCTTTCCTCGTTGTGTTTCAGAATTTTCAACTGTCTTTCTGATTTTAATATAAGTGTTTTCCTGGTTTTCGATTTCTTTCACACTTTCTCGATGCTCCCATGCACTGCCCATGGTATTTTAAGTAGATCAGTCTTCTTTTATATACCGTCTCTCTCTTCACGACGTTGACAATCATGGCTCTCCACGATTTCTATCTAATTGGCCGGCTAGCTAATCCCAATTGCAGACGCCTGCTCGGGCACATTTGTATTTGTTCAACACACACATTGCGCACCTGTGGTTTATAATGCAGCTCTACTGAGCGGATCTTTCTAGTTTCTAGGAGAGAGCGCCTTATCTACAGTGGCCAACAGTCTGAATAAGGCCAGCACGCTCAAACTCTCCGTCACGATGACTTGTGATTTCGTGCTAGCACAGATGTCGATGGTAGCCAAGTGTTCCGTTTACCCAATTTCACTCACAAGGCTTAGGTCAACCTGTGGAATGATTTTCATACACTTTCCAAAGGTCACGCTGGGATCGTCTCCTTCAGACAGATCACATCAAGAAGTCACCTTCATGACAAATAGACCCTGGTGAGATTCGAACCCGGGTCTCATGGTCAGAAAGCGAACCACTCGGTCACGCGTGAAAATAGGCTCGAATTAATAGCCGACTGCATTTGGCTTCACCACAATTAGTACAGTGTTTGCTGGTGAATTCTAGTTTACGTTTTACTGTAAGTTTTGCTTCCAAGTCGTTTATTTTTTATAAGATGAATAAAAACCCATATACGTGAAAGAAAAATAAAGAGACAGGGGAAGAAGCGAGAGAAAGAGAGCAGGATAAAAAGGGAGGGACATACAAAACGAGAGAGGGGGGAAAGGGAAAGAAGAAAAAAAGAGACGAAGTGGGAGAAAATAAAGGGGAAAATAGAGAGAGTAGCAAAGAGCAGGAGAGAGACGGATCCTGTGGGGCAGTCAACGATGTATGCTTTTGTTTTGTAGTTGTGTGCTTTTGTTATCCGAAACTGCTTGTTGTCATTGAAAAGTCGATATAATCAATCAAATATTCTTAATCCCTGATCATCTGATTAAAAGGGATCTGGTTCGTTGACCCTTGTAGACGTCTGATATGTTTTGACAACTCTTGTTTTCCCAATGTAAGCGTCGAAAGAATGGCGTCATTTTTCAATTTTTCATACTTTCTTTTCTTATTACAAAAGGTTATCGGCCATATCTGAAAAAAGTCACTTTCACGTAAAATATCTATCTGTATGTATATCTTTATATTTTTTTATATTTTTCTCGCAGCGTCACAAAAATGACGGCAGTAGAAAACAATCAAATCAGCGTAGATATGGATATGGGCATGATATTCGAGCAATCTGTCACCTTTACAGGGAACCAGTAAACTTTACGCGAATGGAGAACGAGTTGTGTGATGGCACAACTATGGGAAGTGAACTAAGGAAAAGGATGTATTTTCTCATCGGATTTATTTAACTTATTTAGCTAGAAAACCCTAAAATGGTTTATTTTAATCAATTCACCCAAAGGCGAAAAAGCTATTAAGATGCAATGGTTTACTAGCAATGAAAGCGAATGAAACGGAAACCGAAATATGACCAAGGAGGAATGGATAAAACTTCTACTCTTGTTCAATAGACAGGGGAGAAGTATGAAGCGGACGATAAGTGAACCTATCTGCTACTATTGAAGGAGAAAGAGGGTTAGGCGGAGACGTTGGGAAGTACAGAGTTGACCTAGACTTTAAAAAGAACCAGAAACCCAATCCTAAACAGGAAACAAGGAATAAATCTCTTCACCTGGTCAAAACAACGGGGACGAGTTTAAACAGGTCAATAGACGAACCGATCTACTTCAATTGAGAAATTGAATAATAAATAAATTTTCAGGGTTTAGGCTGAGACGTTAGAAGTATAGAGCTAAAGTAGAGCTTAAAAGCAACCGGAAACACAATTCTAAACGCGAAACAAGGGATAAATCTCTACGCCTGGTCAAAAGACACGAGAGGTGTATGAACCAGACGAAACGCAAACCTATCTGAACCCATTTTCTTTTTAGAGTCATATTACCGATAACCATTTCGAAGTCCTTAAAGGAATATCCCCCTTTCGATCATGATTCCTGAATTAATAATCATAATTTTTTTATTTCCAAAGTCAATATCAATCTCTGCACTGATTTTGAATTCTGAAAGAAGTCAAATGAATCTTTATGATAAATAGTTTTCACTTGTTTCAGTTTTATCGAACTCACCTTTATTTAGGATTAGGCCAAATCTATGGGACACCCATTAAGGATCTACTTCACTTCAGTGATAAAAGGTCTTCCAGATTAGCTCGTTAAACATTGCTTAATAGTATAATATTATTTCAGCATAACCTGGTAGGACACAAGCTCCAAGTGAAGAAAAAAGATGGCGAAGGGAATAAGAAAGAGAATGAGATAGAGGGAAAAGAAACTAATGAAAAGAAAAGAAAAATGGGGAAAAAAGCGAAGGAGAAAAAGAAACGAGCGAAAAAGGAGAAAAAGGAGAAAACTAAAAAGAAAAGATAGAAAGAAAAAGAGAAACAATAAGAAAAGAAAAATAGGGAAAATAGGAAAAAGAAAATAAGAAAATCTACTATCTATATTTTTCATGTTGTCTGTCTGTGTGTCTGTCGTGGGCGTTGTTACCTCGCCCAGGCCGCATTTCTCACCCGATTTCGATGCGGTTTTCACCAAAAGTTTGAAAATGGCTGCCGTAAGGACATGACGGAGACCGATTTTTGAGTTCGGACTCAGGTTCCGAAAAAATCGATAATCGAAAAAAACTGCTTACAGAAGGAATGATCGCATTTCTACCAAATTTGACACCCTCTTAGAGTCTACCATTAGAAGTGTTGTCCAGAAGTTTCATGACCACGGACCCCTAAACAGCGCAGAAAATCGATAAAACCCAAAAACTGATACGCCCAGATTGCGCCTGAACCGCATGTCGGTTTCTAGCGAAAACCGACCGGATTTATGAGGAGGCCATTGGGAGTCACCATGTGAAGTTTCAACTGTGAGCGCCCCCCAAATAGAGTGCAAATCGACAATCGGTCAAACCATAAAAATGTTTTTCCGGTTAGGTATTTCCTAAATGCAGATTAATTTAAGATCACGCTATTCGCGGGAAGAAACGGGTCAGTGTGTGCAGTGGAGTGGAAGAAAACATTTGACCTCAAATTCTGGAATGGGTGCAGGACCATTGATATTCGGCTTTTCTTTCCCTGCTACCAGGTCTGACTTTGAGCCACAAATGACATATTCGACTTTGTCAACACTTTTGTTTTAATCGTCGCATCTTACCAAAATAAGCACTTCCTTTATTCGCGTCTTTACTGAAAAAAAAACCGCATACGTGCTGAGTGAAAATGGTTCCGCCCTCAGCAGTCCATTTTCCAATTCTTTAAACCTTTTCCCCTAGCCCAGGCTGCATCCCAGACATGACGAGGAGTTTTTGCGCTAAAACAGTAGGGCTTCCTAACAATCCATTTCAAAGCTAATGCCGGCAAACGGTTAGCGGCTTTTCGTTGTCGCACAAACCAAACGAGCAAACGCTTCAGTGCAGCTCCTTGCATTCTGATCGCCGGCATCACGTGCGTTAGAGCCAAGCTGCATATACAGCAGGCAGCTTGACCCCGTTTACGGCAAAGCCTTGCGCTTGCCAAATCATTCGCGCGTGCATGAATGCGCGCTAACATCTTCCATTTTGCGTGAGCTCATACATCAGTCTAAGTCTTGGCCATTGTTCTGGCTTCACCAATCAATGACACATCACGCTCCCTTTAAATACCTTCAGCGCGGCTGCATCCGCACTCACGTCTTGATTTGATCGCCATTAACGCATCTGTCCTTGGATTAATTGACAGCTTCCTGCTACCGCAAGTTACCATTTGCTTAAACGTTTGCATTACCCATTTTATCTCCGCGTGCTGCCTCTACTGCTCAGCCCAGTCCATCTTAGCGTTCCATACCTATTTCTACCTTTTCGTAGTTCAGTTTTGCTATTAGACAGTTAACTGCAGTCGCAAATTACTTATTTACTCAATCGTTTGTCCAACCTATTTTACCTCCACGTTGCAGTTTTCACTGTAAATTGAAGTGTACTGCCTTTACTACGCGGCCGAGTACACCTCAGTACTTCACTGCCTATTTGCTTAAATGTTTGCATTACCCATTTTATCTCCGCGTGCTGCCTTTACTGCGCAGCGCAGTCCATCTTAGCGATCCATACCTATTTCTACTTTTTCGTAGTTCAGTTTTGCTATTAGACATTTAACTGCTGTCGCAAGTTACTTCTCTTCTACCTTTACTACACGACCCAGTACACCTCAGTGTTTCACTACTTTTTAACCTTCAAGGCTTCAACGTTTTGGTTGCGTAACCTCTTCCTACAGCGACGTTTTCGTGCTGCCAGAAAGCACGGCCCATAGCTAGGAGTAGCTTTTTCCATACCACGCCACTGCATTTTTAGTTTTCGTATACAACGAGGTTGCACCGCTTCAGCTTCGGCATCAACTTCTATTCGCATTCTTACACAGCATTTCTACAACACTTCAAATGGCTCCTACACGACGAACATCCGCACGTCAGCAACTGAAGACCCCTAACACCGTTAACGTTACACATGCAGAACAGGCGACTGCGGAGGAGCACATAATAACTCCGGTTACAGATGATCATATAGCGTCTACTTCAACCTCTGCTTTGCACTCTTCTGCGTGCTGTGGCGATGACCAAACCGGCAACTCTGCAAAGGCTGCAAAAACACCCAGGCGAGGCAACCTTAGCAGGCGTTCTAAAAAAGCCTCACCGGCTAAGGGGAAACGGGAGCAGGATTCCATTGATTGCGCCTCCTTGGGGAGAAGCGGCTGGCGTCTACTTCAACCTCTGCTTTGCACTCTTCTGAGTGCCGTGGCGATGACCGACCCGGCAGCTTTGCTAAGCGTGCCAAAATACCATGGCGAGGCAACCTTAGCAGGCGTTCTAAAAGAGCCTCTGCGGCAAAGAGAAAGCGGGAGGAGGAAACCGAGGTAGAGGCCTTTTTGAGGCTTTCCAGTCAATCTCAACGGAGGCAGTATGTTTTGTCACATGAAACGCTTGGTGAGCGTAACAACCGTTTGTACGGCAAATCAGTTTACACATATTCGTTGAAAAGTAAGAGGAAACTACCTAACCGTACGATTTTTGAATCAAGCACGGACAACGCCGGGCCATGCTGCTAGTATAGAATAAAAAGGAAGCAAGGAAAATGAAAACGAAAGTAATATAAAGTTTTTAAAGGTTAGATACAAAGACAAAAAAAAACAAAAAATAGATGGTAAACATTCAAAATAATATTTATTGAACTGAATTCTTTTCTTTTTCCTATAATTATTTATTTGATCAATTATTCTTTCGCTTATTCAATGAAAAGAGAAAATAATTTCAAATTAAATGAGACAATTTCATTTTTTTAATGGAATAGTCCGCCATGTTTTTGTTGTTCAACAAAAAATAAGGCGGACTATTCCATTTTCCTTATTGATAATCAAGACTCTACATCCTGATTAAGAAAACGAAGGAAAGTTTTTGTAAAGAAACCAGAGCGTTTCCAAATTTCACAATCAAGAATGACAAGAGAAATGGAAAGATGGAAATAGGAGGAAAAGGGTAATAATGAAATAAAGCAGGAAACAGTTAAGAGATAAAGAAAGGCTAAGATATGTTTGAAAAACAGAACGGAAGGAAGGAAGATGAAAAGATCTGAAGGAAAACGAAGGGAGTCGGAAAGTAAAACAACGTGGGAAAATAATGATGTAGAAAATGAAGGAGAAAAGTTAGGAAAAAAGAGCAACGAAAGAAAAAAAAGAAAAAAATGAGATAGGAAAAGATGAAAGAAAAGTAAAAAAAAGAAAGAAACAAACAAAAAAGCCATGAAAGCGATAAAGGAAGAAAGAAGAAATAAAAAGAGCAAAAGACGAAAAAGATCGAAGAAATGTAGAAGGAAGGAAGAAAGGAATAAGGATAACAGACAAACAAAAACAGGACTAAAAAAAGAAAAAATATGTAAATCAATAAACCAGCAGCCTAATGATAAAAAATAAATTATTTTATGTAAAAAGCATTGATTTTTCCAACATAATCTTCTCAATGCACTTAATTCATATGTGAATATTAATCACATAGATCAATTAATATCCAGTAAAGGTTTCAGATCAATTCATCTAATATTTCGGGTTGGGCTGCGAAATTATTGATCCGATCTAGTAGATAAAGAAATAAACGTGAAGAGAGAGAGAGAGAGAGAGAGAGAGAGAGAGAGAGAGAGAGAGAGAGAGAGAGAGAGAAGATATCGTAAAAAAAGAACAATGATAAAAAAGAATAGCCAAAAAAGAAAGGGGATGAAACAAAGAAAAAAAGAACGAAACGAGCGAACGAGAAAGCACGAAAAAAAGGCATAAGACATTAAAACTCGCCATATAGCAACGGTTAACAAGTTCCTCTTGCAGACTACGTTCTTGTTTTTTTTTATATGTCATATCTCTTCAAGACGTGGGCGATCATATGAACGGATGTCCCCTCGAGTAGGTACCGTCCCTTGAAAGAATATTGAACCTCAAACTCACGCTAAATATGTAGATAAAATGGTCGGATCCCTGTACCACATCATTAAGTACCTAACTCTTCATGTCACCCTCTACCTTTCTAAGAGCCAGTTCATGCCGAAAATGGAGTGCTGTTTTCATATTTGTGTGGAAGCTGCTCAGTCTTCACTTTCCAGTTTTTATCAAGACTCGAAAGTGAAGACTAGGAAACTCCAGCCCATATATGGCAGCAGTATTCCATTTTCGGATCTGGCTCTTTTAAAGTTAGAGCATAGTAGGAGTCGGGTGAGTGGTACAGGGGGGAAAATCATTTTTCAGCATCTTTACAATAGCGTCTCTGAATACTTGTGGGAGACGAATTATTTTCCACCCTCCAATCTCTCTCTCAAAGGCACGATATGATAACTCTCCACAACTGATCTATAGCTACTTCCATGGAAAGTGCTCTGATGAACTACATTACTCGGTTCCGCGAGACCTGACCTTCACGGCTAGGACCCACTATGCCATTTACATTGTAGCAAATCAGCCATATTCTCCCCGTATCCCATCGGTGAGAATTAAGTTCCATTGGAACAGCTTCTTCCCGCGAACAACTGCTCTGTAGAACCGACTCCCAAGAGTATGTTTCCGCGATCCCTACAATCTTAACGTGTTGAAGTCTAAAGGTAACCGTTATCTTTTTCTCCTATCCTTATAAACTACCCCTTAACGTAACGCTCTACCTCGAGTGGCCTCCGGGACTTGTATAAGGCGAACATTACTGTAAAAGAAATCTTCATATATTTTATTGTTCTAATTAACGTATTCCATTGTTCCTTATCATCATTCTGCCATATCAGAGTCATAATATGATGCTGGAAAAATGGCCAGCTTATTCTGTCACTTTCGAAAATACCTTATTTCTTCTGCCATGTTTTATCTGGGAAAATGACCGGCTCAGGTGGTATCCGATTCCTTTTCTCATGTTTTATTTTTACAAGAGTAAACCAAACTTTATTTATTGCTGCCATATCTTGCCTGGCGCTGCTCAATCATTTACACCGTCTTGTGCAGAAAGACTTATTGTACACTCTGCAACCTCTTTTCTAGAGTCTGTCACTATTTCCATGCTCAGATATTCTCCATTCTTTTGTTACACTAAATTCAAACCTTTACATACCATGCTACTTCCACGGAGTCGAAACACCGTCATTTCCCCAGTATTCCAAATGTAAGAAGAAAATTCAACTCAGACAGCTTTTTCCAAGAACTTCTGTTTTGTGGAACAGGCTCCCTCTTGAATAGATTGCTTCCTTGGAGGCTACAATCTTAACCTCTTCAAGGGTCAACCGTTATCTATCCTTCTGATCTATTACGCCCTCTTTTGTTTATATCACATTACTACTCTACCTTGAGATATTCTTGAGCCTTGTTTTGGGTGTACTTAAATTTAAAAAAATGTTGTATATTTAGTTATATAATTGTGCCAGACTAAACTAAGTTTAGGAAATAAGAGCAGTACATCCTGAAAGGATGGTTAGCATATAATGTGTGGTTAGCGTCACATAGATGGAATCCGCCAACGGAGTTCAAGTTCCGATCTAGACCTTTGCATTTTGTACTAATAACCTTGGAAAAAGCAAGAATCAATCACTTTTGCGTTAAATAGAAAGGAACATTGAACTGTGAAGCCTTATATGGTATCCAGTCGAGGAATTGTAAACCATGGAGAAGCCTACGGGAACTCGCGCCACAATCTGCTCCAAGAACAATCAAAGCAATTCATGGGTAACAAAACAAAAAATACAGAGATTTATGATCTTCTAGATGAGTGGTTCCCAAACGGTGAGGCGCGACTCGTAGGTGCGGTAGAAGAGGATAGCAGGTGAGGCGGAATGATTGCAAGATAATCAAAGATTTAGAAACAGTTTTTAAAAATGCATATGCCAAAAATAAATATAATAGAGAACTTTCAGAGAGAAAATCAACGGGAGATAACTGATAACTGACATCCATTAGACATGGCACGTGGAACTAGAACAGTCTACCCCAGTGAGCGAAATAAAGGGTTCAGTTCGACATTCCAACCACCTGAAGAAGGCCGAAGCGTATAACGGCCGAAACGTTGTAATAAATATGGCGACAAAGATGAGGACAATAGTCCGAATAATGTAAATAATGTACATAATACCTCATCTCAGAAATATAGACTGAAACCTAATTTCACCGATAATTGCAATTTCTTCTTCGCATCTCTTCAGGTCATAGGCGATAATGGCTCTCCACAGCTTTGGTTCTTAGCAGTTTTCCCCCCTTTGCTAAGGACCCCACCCTTCGTTCTGTCATCTATTCACACTAGCTCGTCAGTCTTCCCTTGTCCTCATTATGCCCATGGAGTGTTAAGTTTTCCAAGCCGTGTTTCCTCATGATGTGTTCAAGGAATTTAAGCTGGCTTTTCCTGATTCTACGTATAACTGTCCTTTCTTTTACCATTTTCCTTAAATCGTACTCGTTGCTTATTCGTTCATGGAATTTTCAGTACCTTTCTCTAAAACCATATTTCTGCTGAACTAGTTCTTTTTCTCATCCTTAGGGAACTTTTCCAGCATCCATTGCCATTTACGATGAGTCTAATTCCTATTCACCACTGCCTTCCTTATTTTCTAAGTTTGGTTTAGTTAATAAGGAAGATATTTCCTGTATTAATGGTTAGCAAGCAAAACTCACAAAGCATTACTACCCAGTACTATATATTACTGCTCAATATCTGTAGTCTTGTACCAAGATTAAGTGAAAGCAGTATATACCAATAGAGAAATTGAAAAGAAAAAAGCGAAAGTGAAATAAGGCTGTTTAGATAGATGACTTAAAATCAAAGATGTTGCTGAGGATATATCAAAAATAAAAAAAAGGAAATCTTTTAAAATAGAAACTTAAATCCTAAAGCATTTCTTTGAATTTTCCAGCTGGAAGAATTCATATAAAAAATGAGCTGTCAGAACAAGTGAAAGGAACTGATCTTAAAGATGAATACCATTTGCAAAAATTGATACTCACTTGCACCCGTTCACCTTCCAAATACGTAAAAAAGAAAAAACTGCAGTTGATAAAGACTAAATTAGGCGCGTAAAATAAAATAAAGAAATTATTTAATTTTTTTTTTGTTTCTTCCATCGAGAGCCTCGTTCCTCCATTTGCCTCGATTTGACTCGTATTCCAAAGTTTTTGTAATATTAATGAGAAAGAAAGCGATCTTGATATTTTTAGGCTTCATTGGTGTAGAAGATGTGAGTGAGTAAAAGAAGGGAAGAGAAATAAGAAATGAAATGGTGCGAAAAGGAGAGGAAAATATAGAAGATAAAGAAAGGAAGAGCATTGCAGAGATAATATGGAGTGATTATAGGCGGTGGATTGGAGAAAGGAAAAAGGAAGAGAGACGAAAAAGCGAAATAGTGCAGAAGGAAAGAAGAAATGAGAGATAGAGAAGGAGAGAGTACAAGAGAAAAAGAAATAGATTAGTGGAGAGGACAGAGGAAAGAGGAAAGAGAATCCTAGTAAGGAAAGATAGAATGTGATGAAAAGAGGTGTTTTTAACATTCCCTATTTTTTCTTTCTCTTGCCGACTTTTCTTTTGCCTGTATGTTTGCTTCTTTATTTGTTTAATATTTTCTTTTTTCGTTCTTTTATCAATCCATTAATTTCATTTTCTTTCTTTCTTTCTTTCTTTCTTTCTTTTAAGTCTTTTTGCTTGTCTGCTTTCTTTCTTTGACTTAATTTCCTTTTTTTCTTTGATTTAGGTAACTTATTAGGTTGGTGCAAAAATAATGTCGTTTTCTCACATGAAGTTGAACGTCAAAAAACGACATTATTTTTGCACCAACCTAATATTTCTTTCACCCATTTCATCGACTCTTCTTTTGTTTGCTTGTTTCTTTATTTAATATTTTCTTTTTTTCATTCTTTGTCAATTCATTCATTTTGCTTTCTTCTTTTCTTTTACGTCCTTTCCTTTTTATTTTAATATTTCTTTGATTAATTAATTTTCTTTCTTTCTTTCTTTCATCTATTTTTTATTACTATTAATTCATTTTTTGTTACTTTTCTCTTTTTTCTTAGTTCATCTTTATTGCTTCTTTCTTTTTGCTCGTCTTGTTTGTTTGTTTGTTTCTTTCTTTTTCTTTCTTTCTTTTTTCTTTCTTTCTTTGAAAGAGAGTTATCTCTAGATACTATGCAGATATTATTACGATCATATCTACTAGAATCTGTGCATGCGCCTGAATTTACTCCCGTCCAGTGTCATAGACACGAAACTTAATCTGTCTTTGAGAATGAAACACAAATTCCTCTGTGACTCGAAGAATCACACGAAACGTCGAATTCACGCAAGAAGATCGGAAAAATGCCTAATAGAGAGAAAATGAAGTGTCAGATCTGCAGAATGCCGAGGAAGCACTGTCCTATAAATTGCGATAGTCGTTCTAGTCGTTATTGGAGCACTGGGAAAAAACGCTGAAGAGCTTAGCGAAATGGCTGGAAATTAGAAGAAAAAATCGAAATAACAATAAAAAATCATTAGTGAAAACAGCTAGAATCCCGAGTATAGTTTGGCTGTATCGAGAGGACTTGTTAATCTCCAGGGAAAGCCATCACTCACTACTGGTGTGAACACGCATTGAGTAAAATATATCAATATAGTAACAGCAATGATGCAATGATATCGTTGGAAAGAGTAATAAGAACACGCGCCTAAATTTCTCATACGCAAAATGATTAACACTCGAACTATTCTTCTCTTCTTTGTTGTTTTTACCACAACGTTTCGTTCGTTGTGCTGGTCGTTTTTCATCGGGTGTTTGACCATTTGGGTAATCTTCAGGTTTTTTAAATTCAAGTGCAGTATTAGATTAGCGGCAAGTTCTCATCATTTTACAGTTTAAGTTCTATACTAATCATTTCTATCACGCTCCTGACTTTTGTGGCTTCTAACTTCCAATTAAAATTTAATCTTTAAAAAATTTAAATGCAGTGTCAATCATCATCTTCGGTCTTCTTAAATCCTTTTTTTATTGTTCTTTTTCCTTAATAGTGTTTTTCCTCATGACAATCAGTCACCCATTTGCGTCTTAGTGGCTTTGTTGCCTTACTTGGGATGAAATGTTAAAAAGTGTTAGTAAATACCAGAAAGTTTTAGAGACAAATCTCTACAACAAAACTTGATTAGCGCAATAAATACAAGGGCAATTTCCATTTTGAAACCTTTCAGGGATTTCTGAAACTAGTGAAGAAAGGAAATCTTATACCTAACCCACAAAACAAACAAAAAACAAAAACTAATATCAGTTCACAAGTTCACAAAGATATCAACTAATCAGACGATATTGAGAGGCCGAAGGGAAAAAAGAGGAAGACAACCTGTCAGAGTCAGGGACTGTGTAGTGGAGTACTCAAGAAAGAGCAAAGAAACATTACACACAGCAGCCAAAATTTTATGTCATCAATTTTTGCCACAAAAAAATATACCTGATCACGTGATGATAATCAGCCAACCAGATGCATTTTATACAGATACTAATCTGAGCCGCTATTTTGCATAAAACGGAAAGAACTATTCAACTCCAGTTAAATACGAGTCATATTATGGCATAGTCACATGTCTCTACATCTCAACTGAACTTGTGAAAATCATAAAACCGTGAAACGAGTAAAGCTACTCTAAATAGATATTCTTAAAGACTCTAGTTACTTTTTCAACTTCATTTTCCTACATACACATTCACACACACGCACACACACACGCACACGCACACATACACATATATTGTTAAATATAACAGACAACGAATGTCTATTATTTTTTATCATGAGTCTGTCCAAGCGTCGTATAATGGCTTTAGAAGAGGAAATAAAGACAAAAACAGTTCAACATTTGGATATTTCTTTATTATACGGTGGTTGATCTAAGCTTTCGGCTCACATGAGCCATCATCAGAGTGGTTATATGGACATTACAACAGAGATTTTCGCCGTCAAAGATGACATCCTGTTTTGTTTACATAGAAGTTTGCCATGCGACAATAATGGTCGCGGAATAGCTGACGCGGTATTATAAATTCGTAATGCGGCTCTATGACGTTGTAATTTACCACGTCTCAATAACAAATCCGAAAAAGGTAACCTAGTCGCTGCTCTTGAAACGGACCTCCAATCTGTGGTTAATGGGGGCAGGAAAATGGCTGGTAAATTTTAATGCCTCCAAAACGAAACTGCTCTCATTTAACCACCATACGGAATCTTTCCAGCTCGCCATTAGCATGGCTGAGGCTAGACTCATGGAGAGTAACACACTGTATCTTCTTGGCTTCACGTTTTCAACTGACTTGAAGTGGAGTGACCACATCGAATCAATAGCTGCATCTACTGCAAGCAAAGTTGGGTCACTCTATTGTGCCAGAAGGTTTTTCTCGACTGATTTCATCTTGTACAAATCTACCGTTCGTCCGTGCATTGAATCCTGTTGCCACATCTGGTCAGCTGCTCCTGCTACTCATCTCGAACTTCTTGACAAAATCCAAAGAAGGATCTGCAATGTAATCGATCCTGACTTGGCATCTCCATTTCAGTGACTTTCTCACCGACGTGGCTTCTCTCTGTCTTTTCTACAAATATTTTCATGACAACCGCTCTGACGAGCTTTTTTCCCCCTGTGACCGGACGACGTATGTTTAAGCGTGCTACTAGATTGGCATCTAGGTCCCACCCTTTTACTGCTGAATTAGTTAAATGTAACTTCAATTCCAACAGTTTCATTTCTCGCACTTCCCGATTGTGGAACTCCCTTTCGTTTCCTTGCTTCCTTGATAACTACAATCTTCAAAAATTTAAATGCAACGCCAATCGACATCTTCTGTCTTCTTGAAATACGTTCAGATTTTATTCTTTCCTTCGTTCCCGTTATACCCAGTCTCTTTTTCCGATCCTTCAGTGGCATTTCCGCTTTGCATTGGGTGAAATTATAAAAAAAATATTAAAAGTATAATTGCACATAAAAACTTTATTTACATTATTCGGACTATTGTCCTCATCTTTGTTGCCATATTTATCACAACGTTTCAGCCGTTGTACGCTCCGGCTGAACCCTTTATTTCGCTCACTGGGGTAGACTGTTCTAGTCCTACGTGCCATGTCTAATGGATGTCAGTTATCAGTTATCTCCTGCTAAATCCTCTCTCCAAGTACTCCACCGCCTTAACCAGATATTGAACTCACAAACTTTGGGTCCTGTCACTGGATCTAACTAACACCTTTATCCACTGTGCCATGTGTTCGACATTCCAACCACCTGATGAAAGCTGGAGCGTAGAACGGCCGAAACGTTGTGATAAATATGGCGACAAAGACTCGTCATTTAATTGCTATATGCGCTATTCAAAATGTTTTCCTTCTTTTTCAAAACACATTTCAATTCTGTGCTTACAAGATACATTCACACGTCGGAGAGTTTCTTCTGTCATTTTACTGCCTTCATATTTAATTCTCTCTTTAAGTTGCTCAATATGTTCCAGGCGCGCCTGATAACCAATGAAAAAGATGAGTTGCCACTCAACACGGCCTCTTTGACCTATCTATTAACCCCCATGGCGTCTCACCCTGTATGTATATAGGTATACCAGCGCGCCCACGTGGCAACCGGATGTGACACAAGATCGTGGTTTCAAGTAGGCTTAACGGTTGTACCGTCAAAAAATTCCCAAGCCCCATCGACACACCCTATATATATATATATATATATATATATATATATATATATATATATATATATATATATATATATATATATATATATATATATATATGAGGAATAGGAGAGCCGAGTTCGAATTCCAGTAGAATCTATTACATTCACTTACGTGCTAATACCTTTGTGAAAGTTATTAATCCTCTTCTCCCTCTAGCTATGGGTAAATAGCAGAACAGACTGGGTACTATAGCCTTGGATGGCAAATGGTCTAGGAGAAGGACAAATCTGAATTCAAAACCAGAAGGGTCGTTTGGGGACCTTGTGACACGTAGTGCACCAGGTCTCTGTATTCAGCCCTTCAAAAACGTACGGTTGGTTCTGCATAAAGCCTTCAACACTATAATCAAATCACATGGGCTGGTGTCATACGTTGAATGCGACGGGAGAGTCCAATATATATATATATATATATATATATATATATATATATATATATATATATATATATATATATATATACACACACATTATTTACATTATTCGGATTATTAGTATGTCGCCATATTTATTACAACGTTTCAGCCATTGTACGCTACGGCCTTTTCAGATGGTTGGAATGTCGAACTGAACCCTTTATTTCGCTCACTGGGGTAGACAGTTCTAGTTCCACGTGCCGCACCGTTGTAATAATATGGTGACAAAGATGAGGACAATAGACCGAATACTGAAAATAATGTACATAATACCTCATCTCAGAAATATATATATTTCCAACTGGAGGAAATTACGCATAGACTCACGGAAATTATCAACAAATCTGAAGCACAACACCGGTTTAAAATTGTTAAAAAACTGAATACATTATACAAAGGTAATATCACACTTCCTGACAAAACGGATAAATACATTAACCTTTCTAACTATGAACTAACCAAGCACCAAAAAGAATTACTTAATCTTGGACCTAACTGCCATATATACCGTAAGTACAATCGACTTTTCAAAAAAATAGAAATCGAAACCCTATACCAAAACATCGTTAAACTCCAGGATGAACAGCTAATAAAAACTACACCAGAATTCAAAGACTTACTTAAGGCTGAGGCACTCAAGGATCGGCATGATAAAAGCCGAAACTCCTCAAAAATACTTACTAAACAACTGAAAATTGCCGCACAAGAACTACGCAACCACCCTGACATAATCGTAAAAAAAGCTGACAAGACCAACATTTTCGTCCTTCTAAACAAATTAGATTATAACAAAAAACTTGACCACATACTCCATGATCACATAAAATTTAAAAAACTCAACAATAATCCGACCAACCAACTAAAATCAAAGCTTAATAAACTCATTAATGCTAATAATGCCGAACAGAACTCATTAAAACTCCCTAAGATTGTTGGTGATTATAGGCCTGGTTACATATACGGCAATATAAAAACACATAAACCTAACTATCCTCTCCGTCCTATCATATCACAAATTCCAACTCCTGTATATCAACTAACAAAATACATCAACCAACTCATTACTCCTTATCTTTCTAGTAAATATAGTGTTAAGTCAACATTAGAAGTAATCCAAATCCTAAAAAGCGAAAAACCCGACAATGAAATCATAGCTTCACTTGATGTTGAAAACTTATTTACCAATGTCCCTGTTAGTGAAACTATTGACATAATTATAAGGAATATATACAGTAACTCATCTTTACCCCCACTTAAAATTAATCCTAATATATTACGGAAACTACTATTAGCTTGTACTACTGAAGTCCCTTTCTTAGATCATAATAATAATATATATATACAATGTGATGGTGTCTCTATGGGTTCAGTACTGGGTCCGACATTTAGCAATTTCTATATGTCGAACCTGGAAAATAAGATATTTACAGACTTTAAAAAACCATCCATCTATGTAAGATACGTTGATGATATTCTTATGTTAGTTGAAAATACAGATGAAATACTTCAACTACAAAAATGTTTCCAAAATAATTCTGTCCTCAAATTCACGTATGAACTCAATACTAATAATAAAATTCCTTTCCTTGACATATTGATAAACACAAATAATAACAAATTTACTATTTCGCCATATAAAAAACCTACTAGCATAAATTCATGTACACTTAACTACAAGAGCGAATGCCCATATTACTACAAAATAGCAATTATAAAAAATCTAATACACCGTGCAGAAACTAATTCATCCACAAAACAGATTTTTTACAGTGAACTAAAGAATATAAAACAAACACTTGTTAATAATAGTTTTCCAAACTATATAATTGATGAACAAATAAGATGCTTTCTTAGAAATCTCAATACTAAGCAAATAGTACATAATACTGCTTCTACTAATCTCAAACATATTAATCTCCTATATCGTAATCAAATGCATACTAATTATAAACAAGATGAAAATATACTAAAAAAATTAGTAAATACTAACATATCCACAACAGATCCTAGCAAAAGAATTAAGTTAATTATATACTACACTAAATCTAAAATATCCAACTCAATTATTCGAAATGATTCTTCTCCCCCGGTTAGCGATTTGAAAAAAACCAACATAGTTTACAAATTCAGGTGCCCTTTGGGAGATTGTATCTCCAACGAACTAAATAATATCTATGTTGGTCACACCACAAACTCGCTTTCACGACGCTTGACACTACATTTGAATGATAACTCTAACATTTTTAGACATTTAAAACAACATGCCTGGCCGCATACACAATTCCGAAAAATCCTCGTCGAAAACACAACTATACTTAAACATGAAAACAATAAACAAAAACTAAAAATTCTTGAAGCTATATACATAAAACAGTTGAAACCTAACCTGAACAAAATAAACTATGAAATCTCCAAAAATATCCTTAAATGCCTATAATTAGTAACAGAAGTCATTGGTTCATACCAACGGCTTTCCATACTCAATACTCATCGGATTCACTCTCGCGAGGTCATGTGTGACGTCATGAGCTGTCGTGCGATTTTCGCTTTCAGCGTTTTATATGCACGTGTTTATCGTTGCTTGGAAATCATCCATGTAAACAAATAATACTATCATCAATTTCTTGTTCGTATATTGCATAAATATATTGTGTAATTGTCATCTTTGATAATGGCTTATGTAAGCCGAAAGCTCAGATTGGATTAAATAAAAAAAAGTATGTATCAATATTGTGATTTTCTTTCATTATTTAATGATAATGTTATTAAGATTATCAGACTATATGAAAAAAACTTACATAAAATATATAGACAACGCTTATCTATATTATTTAATGAGACATGTATTAATATATATATATATATATATATATATATATATGTATATTACACAGTAAAAAATCTAATATTACCTCATTTTGGATTTTTCGCTGTGTAATGTATATGCTCTGTTATAATAAATACATTGAGCTCTGTTTGTAGATCAGTTTCAATATTTGATATTACCAGGATCCACCTGCATTTGTACCAACGGATCTATTATTAATCGCATCACACCTTGCTCCAGCATCGTCTTAATCATCATAAGTTTTAATCTTCATCATTTTCAGCATCATTTTTCTTGTTATTATTATCAGTTCTTATTCTTAAACTTTTCAGCCATTATTATCACATCAGTACAATGGTCATCTCTTTTTATCGTTATCGTCCATTTTTATTATCTTCCGTTCATATTCGTTGACTCTTTTCCACGTTATCATAAAAAAGAATATATATGTATATACTTGATTTGTCAGCACAGAGACTTCCTGATATTATCGTTCTCTGCGTGCAGCACCCTTGGAAAGTGCCTGAAAACTATAGCACCGGTTGACCCAAGCCTTGTGAATGAAATTGGGTAGATGGAGCCCATGGGTTTCATCGATAGCTGTGCTAGCACGAAGTCACAAGTCATCGTGACCGAGGCTTTCAGTGTGCTGGCTTTGTTCAGATTGTTGATCACGCTAGATAACACGCTCTCTCCCAGAAACTCTAACTAAGTTCTACTCAATATAGTTGCAGTATAAACTACAAGTGGGCTCTGTGGGTGTTGAACAAACGCAAATGTGCCTGAGCGAGTGTATTTATTAGGGATTGTCTCTCTCTATATATACATATATATATATATATATATATATATATATATATATGTGTGTGTGTGTGTGTGTGTGTGTGTGGGGTGCTTGCGCGTGTGTGTATGTGTATGTTTAAAATATGATACAGAATTACAACAATCTTTTTAAGAAATTTGATAAATGAAAAACTTTTCATAGAAAATAGATTTGATTATGCATTTCGCCTTCAGGGCTTCAAGGATCCAAAAACGAAATAAAGAAATATGTGTATATTTGTTTGCAGGCTTAAATAATGAACCATGACACTTTTTCACTAAGCTGCTCGTGATTAAAGAGGAAAGAAAATTAGAGACTTTTGCCAGCAACCGTTAATATTTATTCTGTATCTTTTGTTTATAATTCTTAGTTGATGTCGAAAGTTTTTAATATATTTACCTAGCGTTTTTTTCATATCGAATTAAAGGAAAATCCTCATCTCATTTTCAGAATAACAGAAATTAATTCAAGGCGAATCCACATACAATCTTTCAGAATATATATATATATGTATATATATATATATATATGTATATATATATATATATATATATATATATATATATATATATAGAGAGAGAGAGAGAGAGAGAGAGAGAGAGGGGGAGAGAGAGAGAAAGAGGCGGTAGAACGTGAGTGAAAAGACAGATTTTTTGTTACAACCAATTTGTAATTTAACTTTTCCGATTTTCCATATTTATCATTCAGATTTTCTCTGTTTATTTTCCCTGTGAATTCAAAATGAACGCAGCGTTTTTGTTTTGTGTCTTTCTGAAAGGATCGTAACAAATGAAGCATTTAAAACACCGAAATCAAAGTATCTCTTACAAACTTCACCAATGTGAAAGTAATTTTATTTTTGTTTAAATCTATTTACAAATCTTTCTTTCTCTACTTTTTCGCATCTCGCCACTGATTTTCTTTCCCTTTTTCCTTCTACCTTCTTTGCCCTTGTACTGGGTTGCATACATTTGTTAACATCATATTCAATAAAAAGCAAGTTTTTGACATTAAACCCACTAGAGGGAAGCTTTTTACTGAAAATTTGAAAGCCTTCAAAGCAGATGAATCACTTTCTTCAATCAAATCAAAATTTGTTTTTTTTCCAAGCGTTGGTAAATTTTAATCTATTTTATGTTAGTTTGTTTCTAAAGGAAAGAAAACTTCCTCCACTAAATCGAAACGATACGTTCGGATTTAACATGTTATTTCATCTTTTTATTTTGCTTTCTTTAGTAAGAGCCTCGTTCCAATATCTGCCTCGTTTTGAATTGTTTTTTTAAAAAATTAAATATTAATGAAAGAGAAAGCTATCTTACCTTAATAAGAATCCTCAATTATTGCCTTTTTTTAGTTTGATTAGTGGTTGTAATTTGGCATTAAGGATTTTTTGAAAAGACGCCAAAGGAATTGGTATAAGAAGTGAAGTGATATGAAACCCAGAACATGAAATCAACCGAGAAACAATTATTCTCGATCGAGGAGGGAAATTTTACATTTTGAGATTATTACATCGTCATCGTCGTCGTCGTCGTCGTCATCATCATCATCATCATCATCATCATCATCATCATCATCATCACTATTATTATCAGTATTGTTATTAGAATTATTATTAATGTTCTTATTTTCACTATTTATTTTCAACAACAACAACAACAACAACAATAATAACAATAATAATAATAATAATAATAATAATAATAATAATAATAATAATAATAATATTTCCTTTGATGTCTAGTGTGTACCCATTTCTTTCCGGGTCCCGCCCAGAGACCTAAGGTTAGAAATGGCATCATGGCATTTTCCGCTGACAAAAAAACAAAACAAACAAAAGAAAACTATTTTACATAGATAAAGATTGCATATAGCCATTTAAACTGTAAAATGATGAGACCTTGTATTGTGCTCAAATTCATAAAGTCTATGTATTGTAGAGGAAACTTTCTGGGAACAAATATGATGAAGATATTTATAGAAAAGGCACAAGGAAGCTACGTTACGGTGGTGGGAAAGTGACTGAAGCCGAGATGCCAGGTCAGGACCAATAACAATAAAGAATACCGTCTATGGCATTTTCAGTATCCTTCTGTAGAACTACAT
>OZ038513.1:24096844-24134344 GCA_964036315.1 Acanthosepion esculentum
CTTATTAAGCTGTCGCTGTTTTGTCAAGTGGTTCAAATGCTTTTCACCTCAATGATCTTCAACACGGTGGTAGAACCCCAGGTTGTTCTTGCGCAAATCATAGGAGTATATAGGTTCAATAGGAGTAGATAGGTTTATTTAGATCGCTAAAAAAGAGCATAGCATGCTGAAAAACACGCCAAACTTGACGAAAACATAATTTTATCGTCTAAATGTTTATGGTATTATTAAGAGGAAAGATCAAAGTATTTTTAGGATATTTTTTTTTACATTTTTTTAATTATTCCTAGCACGTCCTAAATTTTCGTTAAGAATTTTGTTTTTTTTTGAGTCAGCAAAATTGACAGATGGCAACTATTTTTTCCATCTTATAAAAAAAAATGAAAATCTCAGTTTGAAATTCTTTTAAATATCAATATTTTAAATATCAATCATTTTTTCAAAACTTATTTGAAGAAAATCAGAAATTATAATGTTTATTTAAAATATTTTGAACCAAGCTGAAATGTAATTTGAAAATAAAACAAAGGTTGACAGGTGATGAATGACATATTGACGGATTCCGTGAGGATAATTTGTTCTACGGAAGGAGAAAAGTGAAATTATTTACATTTAAGTGAACAAATTATTTACCTCGTTATTTTTAAGGAAAACTTTCAGCACTCTAATTTTTTTTCTTCTTTGTACTTTGCTTTCACCTTTACGTTTACGATGTTTTATGGAAAATATATTATAAAGAAATTAAAATAAGACTGTTAAGAGTGAGATTAAATTTCATAAGAAATGTATCTAATTAATTTATAGGTACCTTTCTTATGAAATTTTATCAGAAGTGTACATAAAATACTATCATTTTATGTACATTTACTACATTTTACTGTGTTATTTGTATTTCCATTCATTTTATTATTAATTTTTATTTATGGAAAAATGCCATAACTGAGATTAATATAAAAATAAGATCATATAAATTTCATAAGATGATACTGATACTTGTTGGTACCCTTCACAGTTGAAATTGAAAAATCAAATTAACTTCTCCACACCTGTTTCGCAAAAGTAAAGGCCTTAACAGCGGAGAACAATGCTCAACTCAAATAACGCAACTTAATTGTATTCTGGTTGGTCTTCCGTACTTTATAATTACACTCCGATTATAAACACAAAATTACATTTCTTAATTACTGCGGATCTTCTGTTTAGTCAAAACGATACAATTTACAACGTGCTAAAAAAAGATCTATCTCATAAGGACACTTAGGAAACCTGATGCGGCTTTTAATTAATTTTATAATATTTTAACAACTTAAATGTAAAAATTTATTATAATTAAAAAATAACAAATAATTGTATGAAAAATTCATTTTTCATCGAAAAAGTTTTGCTTTCAGAAAATATTGTCCATATTCATAAAAACAACTAAAAGCAAATAAAAGCATTTGAAATTAAATAATATCTTTGTTTTATTGAGGTTTGTACGTTACAATTCAGAGCTGATTTTCAGGTAGGAGGTGTCCAATTAAAAACAAAAAAAACATGATTTGCATTACTCAAAGCCTTGTGTCTTTAACTATAGTAATTACTAAAGAGGACTCGATCAAATTTCTAGAGTTTTCATAAAATTAGTTATGGGGTGGGGTGGTAATAAATATAAAAATATTTCTGCCATGACTTAAATAAAAGAAAACATATTTATAATAATTTCGATCATCTGTGAATAGTTTCTGAAAGTTTCATTAACTTCCGACAATTATTTTCATTTTTGCAAGATTTTCCAAATTAATGTGTGTCATACAAAAAAAAGTGCTAAAAATTGTATATGTTATTTTACTAGTTCCGGTGATACAAAGAGAAACAAGGATTTTTAAATGAAAATTCAGATTGTTCTAAAAAGAAGGAAAAACTTTTACGAAAATAATTAAAATAAACTTTGATCTTTCCTCTTAATAATAACATAAACATTTAGACGATAAAATTTTGTTTTCGTCAAGTTTGGCGTCTTTTTCATCATACTATGTTCTTTTTTTAGCTATCTCGTGAGGTACCTAGGTTTATTTATCGTCCGATTCACACTCCGCCACGCTCTCTTGAACAGGAGTAGAGGCTTAACCCTTGTTCCCAGTTTAGGATTGGGTTTCCGGTTCCTTATAAAGTCTACTTTTACTGTATATTTCTAACGTCTCTGTCTGAACTCTGAATTGTTTTTTGACTAATTATTTTTCTCCTCTCCCCATACCTATCGTCCGGTTCATACACCACCCTGATATTTTTTTAACAGGAGTGTAGGTTTATCCCTTGTTTCCTGTTTAAGATTAGGTTTCCGGTTCCGTCACTTCTGTACAACTGACGCGTTCCTGGCAGAATTCTAACATTTTTTCAGTAGTTATTATTGTTTTTTCCTCTCCCGACATTGGATATATTTACCTCTCTTTCGGTTCACAATTCTTCCTAATTTTTTTTTTTTGTTTTAGGAAGAGTAAGGTTCATCCCTTCTTTTCTGTTTAGGATTAGTTTTCCGTCTCCTTCTAAAGTCTACTTCAACTCTACACTCCTTTCCGCCTGAATTCTGAAATCTTATTCTCTAATTAAATGCCGAATTAGTCTAGAATTATCTGTCAACCTTTCCTTTTATCTTGCCCTTTCTTACGTTAACACTCCACACAGTAACCCTCTTCCTTGAGTGGCCCTTCGGCCTTGTATTGAGTAATGTATCTCGTAAAAATAAATAAATAAAATAATACCAACAGGACACAAGTCCATCGGGACCATTCAAATTGACCGTCTGCCACATCAAAGACATTCATTCTTCTTTCGACTTAAGTTTTCTTTTGCCCAGTCGTTTCGGCTTTTCGTGTTTTGTAAGACATGTTCCTTTTCTTGTCCTTGAAAATCTTAGATTGGGTGAGTTTTTCAGCTCTTTCCATATAATTCATCGTGAAAAATTAAGTTGTAGAGAAGACCAGGTCGTTGCACACGGTGACGGCTCTTCTGACGGCGCTCATCCTTATCTTCTTTATACCTGATATTTTTATAATCCAAAATAGTATATTTACCAATAAGGGGGTAACATGTTTTCCTAAACTTGTTCTTCCTTGAACTCTGACAGGTGTCTGCCATTTGATATGGCAGCAAACTTAATGTTCGATTAAGGAATGAGACTGCCAGTCACCATGAAGTGTTTATTTTATATTTTGTGTCCACTATATATATATATATATATATATATATATATATATATATATATATATATATATATGAGATTAATGGTCAGAACTGAATCAGATCAGGAAACAGTAGTATTAAAAAAGTGCTAAATACACGTAAAATTACAAATAACATGTAGAGCTGTTAACTTTAAAAATGAGATCAATTGGATCCGCTACACCAATCCCAAACTTGTGTACATATATATATATATATATATATATATATATATATATATATGAAGAAATATAGTCTTAAAGTGTGCTATATTTATGGGATAAAGTGCTCAATATCAGAGATATATATACTCATATAATTATTTTTATATAGAATTATATGTATATATTCCTTTTCTTAAGTATATAACACGAAATTCGTGTGTTGGCAAACTATATGCCTCACTTAAAATTGAATATATATATATATATATATATATATATATATATATATATATATATATATATATATCATTATACGTTTTACTAGTTTTTGACTGGAAGGGATAATTCCGAGGAGGATATTAATCCAGAGAAAGTTCAATGTCGACTACAGAGCATTATAATGATAAGAAGACGGAGACTTTAATTATCCAGGTTTTCGTTCTGATGATCTATCTATCTATCTATCTATCTATCTATCTATCTATCTATCTATCTATCTATCTATCTATCTATCTATCTATCCTCTTCAATGTCAACTCATTCCTATTTCTTGTGAATACAGTTTTGAATAGATTACAAACCTTAAAGTTAAAATGTTAGATCAAAATAACCCCGTGTCAAGCTATGGACTTGTTTTGTTAAACGGTATAGACAAAGAATTTTAACAATTTAAAAAAAAAGTTCAATTAGCTTTTCTTGTTTACGTACACGATAGCGCCATGTCTGGATCCAATGAATGTAAGCATTGTTCAAACATTTGAGATGTAGATTTTTCTGCTCGTTGTTAAGATAAGAGAACTTAAAGAGTTTAAAGACAAATATCCATGGATATTTTTTTATTTATTTTACACATATGATACATAGTTGAAGGAAGGGGATGAAGATGCTGGCCTTCGTTAATCTACACTAATCCTAATTCGTTTCTTTCCTGCTCCATTCCTACATCATTAATCCGCTGTACATCAGTATTCATACTCTTTCCATAACTAAAATCACATTTAATCGTGTGTTAAAAATGGACGATACAAACGTTGCAAATTTGGCAATTTTCTGGTTTAATTTTAAACTGTGGCTCAAAGTTGCTGAATCCGCTACGAGAATTGCGGGAGTAGAAGGCAATTACACAATATTCGACCTTGCTGATCAACAGCTGTTTAAATGCTTCATGGTGGTAGGTTGTCTCTTAAAAGTCCACAAGCAGATAACCATCAGTTGT
The DNA here is from genome assembly GCA_964036315.1 of Acanthosepion esculentum. Classification (NCBI taxonomy): domain Eukaryota; kingdom Metazoa; phylum Mollusca; class Cephalopoda; order Sepiida; family Sepiidae; genus Acanthosepion; species Acanthosepion esculentum. Next base: position 24,101,426 of record OZ038513.1, read on the forward strand.
AAGTTATAATATTTTAAAACGTAGCTTTAGAATCAAGGCTTGCGGCTATATCATGTTGAAACACCGGTTTCAGTAGGATCGCCGAGGTTAAGCAAGGTTGAGCCTGGTCAGTGTCTTGGGAATACCAGCTTAGATGTTCGGGTGGTGTAATGAATAATGGCTCGTAATTTTTAATTGGAGAGCCGAGTTCCAATTGCAGTTGAGGTCGTTATATTCACTTACGCGCAAATACCATTGGAAGGTATGTATACACATCATCTCTCCCCCAGTTATGGGTTAATTAGTAAAACTTGTATAACTAAGCCATTATTATTATTGTGGCCTTGTTAGGACCAGAAATAAAGACACAAGAGAGAAATTGAGTTAAACAAATATATTAACAGACAACAGTATTACAAACATATACAAATAAGAGTGTTACATCAAGAATGTTCGGTCCTACTGTCAGAGCTGACTGCTGGAAACTTTCCTCTCCAAAAGGCAGTACCTGCTCCTATTTATAGCTGGGAGAGTCCATGCGTGTGTGGGTAAAGTACTATAACAATTATCTAAAAAATTTCTTATAATTACAAAACATATTCTGCCTTTAAATAACATGTAAAAATTTGATAAAGCGTAAAAATAACCTAGTGAATCGATCGATCAAAACCTAAGCTCTTCCAGTCTTTTAGAACCAGTTTATCTTTATAAGGATGTTATCCCATTCTTTCATACTGAGCTAATTACAACAAATAAACAAAAGCCCACTAAAAAATATCTACAGACTTCAGGAAAGGAAAAACTTGTATAGATATTGTAATAAAAATGTATTCAGATATCACGAGATTAATACAAGTTACCTTTGGACTCTACAATCACTAGGAGATGCTCAAGATGTTGGTCTTTAGTTTCCAAACTATTATTAGTAAGGCGTACAACTGCTTGTACAACGTGTGAACCGTTTCAATCTCGTAGCCTAGGAAGCAGCATTTCTTGCTGCACTGGGTCTGCCGGATTTTCCTTTATGCATATCACACACCATACCATGTGCATCGAACTCACGAATCCGGGAAACTGACAAACGTGTTGTGTTCCTAATTCACGGTCCCATTGTCTTTGGACTTCAACAACATTCACAAATTTGAAATACCACTTTAAAACAATCTTATGTTCCTCAAACGATAAACGTACGTCCGCCATTTTGCAGACGTCCCTTGTTGATACTACAGCCATGACGGTAAAGACATATGTCGAGAAAATGGCTATGGGCAAATAGTGACCCCTCACAAAAAAAATAAAAATAAAAGCACTAAGATAGTATAAAAATACATTTTTATAGTACAAAGACCAGTAGTACTTTTTTATATAAAAAGAATTATCAATAATACCTATTTATACTAAAATTAGCAAAAATACATCTATCAACATGAAAGAACACTTTCATGACAAGCCATTTATCATACAATTTCTGAAATCCCTCAGTATTTCAAAATATAACCTGAGCAAAACTACAATATAAAACACACATATCACTGCCTGTAGTAATTATGTCAACAAAACATGTATATACAGAAAAGAAGAATATCATCTACCATGTACTCAATTCTGAAAGCAGAATAACATATATCATTACTTCAAAGCTCCCAAGAAAATTTAATTTCGGCATTAAATGACCCATAAGGAGTTGATATGCCGCTAAACAAACAAATGAAATCAAATTAGATCAGGAAATGTACTACGGTAAAGAGTGTTATCTCAATTTGATATAACTATGAAAGGTAAGTTTTTCCTTTCGTGAAGTGTGTATACACAATTTTGGCGGACTCTCTATATACATCTTTTGTGATTGAATATATCAAATATTGACGCTATATTTCTTCACTATTTGCCAGCATTCTACTATTATATTGTATGAAAATAAAATCTGATATGAGTTTTTGGAGAAATCCTATGATACTCCTGTCGTTGAGGCAAACTATAGCAAAAAAAAAAACAAACAAACCTTTTTGGCAGGGCCACTGTAATTCAGTTTAGGCAAGATAAAATCTTCTTCTGTAGACTTTGAAGGGCTCTGACTTTTAAAGATATCCTCTTGTTTCTCCTTTTATTGTTCGAGGAAAATTTGATTCCATTCTATTGCTCTGATAGCGCTAGAGTTTTCTCCTGCCTTTTGCTTGCCCACCTCACCCATAGGTCGTTTCTTATCGGCCAGCGGTTATTGGAAACATAACTAAAACAGAAACACTAAGTAAAACAGTGAGCGCTGTATTATATATCTTCATGCAATATATCTTCGTCGGCTGAAATAACGATTAAAAATAGATAAAAATAAGCTTTTTACTTTCAACTAAGTTGCCTGGCCTTTCCCCCGTCTTTTTTCCTTTATTGCACATATAATTTTTAGAGCCACTTTAAAAAAGGACAAAATGTCCCAAATCGAAATTATATGGAATCTTTGATCTACAACACAGCTAAATGATGTCATGTGCCGTGTCCCTTCAGGGCGTCAGCGATCGTGGCTCTCCACAACTTCTTACCCTTTGTAACTAAATAATATTTGTTCCCTTACTATCCTTCACAGTCTACACTACCATCAATTTACACAAGATCCTTAGATTTGTTTCTCGCTGTTTCCCACTGCCTATTTTACTATCAATAAGCCCTGTTAGTGTCAAATTCTCCAAGCCATCTTTCTTCATGTGTTTCAAACCTTTAACCGTTTGTCTCATTTTAAGTATAAATGTCCTTTTTGGTCATATAGTCATTAAAACAAGTATTTCTTCACATGAAAGTAATACTGAACATTTAGAAAACTGTATTCGCTTTCCTCTATGATATACGCCAGGGTAACAAATACAAACTCAGCCAAATACAATTCAGTTGTTCGGAACTGAATACCTGATTGATGTTAGTGATAATGAATATGATTTTATACATATTTACAAATACAAACTCAGCCAAATACAATTCAATTATTCTAAATAGCACGTCTGCTTTTATTCATATTAACCAAGTGACAAGTGACAATGACTGTAAGTTTTGTTGATGTAATCAAACCGTCTGATAATGAGATGTCTGAACCTGAAGTTATCATAAGAGAGCATTTCTTTGGATGTGTTCCACTAAATGAAACTACAGGTGTATTTATCGCAGAAGCGTTTGTTTAGGCAGCTTGGGAAATCTATTGCCCAAGGTTATGATAATAAGACTAACAAGAGAGGATAGAAAATGGGAAACAAAAGAGAGACATTGACAACAACCCACGCGCATCTGTGCAAACTTTAAATTGTTAATCATGAATCTTGCTAGCTGTTGTCTCGGAGAAAGTATTAGGCTGAGTCATAAATAATGTCCGTTTTTGCTTATTAACTTATATTTATATCGGGCGGCCTTAAAGCGAGTTTCTGGGGTCTTGATTGTGCTTTCATCACAATCGGTAGGGAGGAGTAAATGCTATAAGCAACAATAACTACAGAATAACTCAAAAATAGATGCTTTTAAGCATTGCATTAATATTTAAGCTTACTTTTTAAAAGTTTAACAATAATTCTTCTGCTACCACTTAATTTAAAAGCAATTTGATGTACGTAGGTCCTTACTCTCTGTACAAACAATTATTTTTATTTCATGGGTAACTTTCGCTAGATTTCGTAAATTAATTTCGGTTATTCCTAAATTTATTTCCAAGTTATAAAAATTGTTATCGTACAAAAAATTGTCGCAAAAAATCATGTAAGAAAGTCAGCAAAAAACTATCACAGTAATGAAAACTTGGGCATTCAATATTTGAGGATTGTGGGTTCAGATACGGTCTGAAATGTTGATATGTTGGGCTACGTCCTCTCAGAGTAAAGTTGAAAACATGGACAACTTTATTTGATACACTGTCCTTTGAGAACAGTAATTATTTCAATTGAACATGAGCTATTGAAAGTTAGAGAGTTGTGTCCTTTTAATTGTTTTTTATCAGTAGAAGCCAAGATGGGGGAATCCGAAAACAATTGCATTATATAAATTGGGAATCTGAAATTGCAGGATTTCGGTTGTGGGTCCGGCCCAGAATCTTTTTAGTTTGATCATGGAGTCGGCCTGATTCCAAAATGGTATGATATGTCGGGCTACGGCTTCTGGGAGTAAAGTTGAAACAGTGTGACACACTGACATTCGCATTTATTATGTATCTTTAATATCTAATCTCTCTCTCTCTCTCTCTCTATATATATATATATATATATATATATATATATATATATATATATATATATATATAATGAGATAGATATAGATTGCTATTAAAACATAAATATTCATAAACATACATACGTATATATATATATATATATATATATATATAGTTCACTGAGGTCAACACCGAGTGACGATAGTCTGTTGCATGCTTCATGGCCTGAGGAATGTGTTGTTGCATGAAACAGACTGTCAACACCTGATGCTGACCTCAGTGTCAACTTTTATATTTTTTTTATATTCATATTTAACGTACGGTTTGAGTGTCACTCTGAGGAGAATGCAGAGGATTCGGGAAGAGTTGGATGAGTTTAACGGTGATTAGGAAGTTACGTTAGCTCAGAAAACTCACTCTGATCGTTCTAAGAAAAGAAATCTCAAATTTGTTGATGAGGGCCTCAGACTCAACGCAGGCGTCCACATCACATGCATTGAGGAGGGAGTGCTGCCCTGTGTCAAATGGGTAGCTGCTGGAAGACCTAGCAACATGACTCTGGACCTTGCCACACTAGCAGGAGAACCCAGTCATGCCTGTCAAACAATTTCTGCGACCACATCAGCCCTTACATCTGGCCACCTAACCTCCCCAGATTGAACCCCTTGATTATTATGTGCGGGAGCAAGTTGAGCGAGAGGCCAACAAAACTCCTTATAAAATGAACTGAAGGCACCGATTATGGTAACATTCACTAACTTAAACAAGGAGACCGTCTAGAAGAGTTTCATGAGATCTCGAAGTCGTCTGGAGGCCTTGGTTTATTGAATAAATGTACTCTTCAGTACTTTAAGGAATTTTAGTGTAATTTTAGTAAATACAGTGTAACCCGGATATAAGAGACCCGGATATAAGAGAAACCCGAATATAAGAGAGCTTTTATCTGGTCCCAAATTAGAGCCATACTTACCTAAACAAAATATACCAAACCCGGATATAAGAGAAAACCGGATATAAGAGACTTCTTCTCCGGTCCCGATAACTCTCTTATATCCGGTTACACTGTATATCTGTTAAAATGAGATGTCAGTGTAATTTTCATTTTTGCGTAATTTAAACGAAATTTATCCATCGGACCTTCTATCTCTTTCTCTGTCTCTCTCTCTCTCTCTCTCTCTCCCTCTCTCTCACCCCCTTCTCTCTCTCTCTGTCTCTCTGTCTCTCTCTCTCTGTCTCTGTCTCTCTCTCTCTCTCTCTCTCTATATATTTATATATGTATGCAAAAAAAAAACAATGTTGGTGTGACCCACAGACAACTTGCCAAAAACCTAATACGTTAGACAAGAAAAAAAAAAACGAAGAAAATTTTTAAAAATTGAAAATCCTACCTTTTTTCTTTTATGAGTCGTGTCCTTTCATGACGTAGGCAATCATGGCTCTCCACTTCCCCCCTATCCTTTGTGGCTCCCAATAAGTTTCATCCCTCTGCCACCTCCCCCAGACCATGTTCTGTCATCCACTTGCTCAAGCGAGCCAGTTATGTCATGCATTGCTTTCCCTTGTCACATAGCGAATTTAAGTGCTCAACGGAGACCACCGAAAAAGAAGGCCAGTTCGGTGGAGGCGGGGAAAACGTCGCTATCTTGTGTCCTCGTTTTTCAGAAGAAAAGTTGTTGTTAGTCACCAAACTTAGACGTCTTTTAAATTATTTATATATTTAAATATATATAGTTTTAAATATTGAAACAATTTATAAAAAAGCAATGCTTTATAGATGCGTTGTACCTCATCGCAAAGGAAATTACAAAAATAGACCAAAAGTCTCCGTGTTTTCTTTTCCGAAAGATAGAAAACATTATCCGGTATTTGGATGCATTTAATCAAAAGAATGGAATTTTTCACCTAATAAATTTAGCAGGGTGAACATTTTTTGTAATAAAAAGGAAGTAAATTTGATTGAAATTTAATTAAATTATTTTAATTGTAATTCGCAATACATTAAGACAAAGTTACGGTAGATCTAGCGAAGTTTTTAAAAGATGAAAACCTTTTTTTTTTTTTCAAAAAACTTTAAATAAATTGTCGATATAAATCCACAAAGGAAGATTTCTATTGACATAAAAAATAATTCTGACAATTTTTTAAAATTGTATTCTTAAAAGAAAGATTTTTATTATTTTAATTTAAAAAAAAATGTGTGACCGTTAAAAATTCTGTTCATTTTTATATGCATATTAAAAATAAATTTAATTTACTAGTAAGGAAATACACCACAGTATCTTTACTTGTTGATGAAATTCACTTAAAACCTTATTTTGATTATAAGGGTGGTAATATTGTTGGCTTATCTGACAACAGCAATGAAGCTTCAACAAGTGTTTTTGCTTTATGCTTAGCTGTGTATTCTCACAATATAAGGATGTTGTGCATATTATGCCAACTAAATATCTTCAAGCTGAGAATTTATTTGACATAGTTAAATGTGTAATAATTTGTGTTATATACCGTACCTATGAACACTAATGGCTATATCCCAATCCTCACAAAGACGTTTAACACTATTGTAAGTGGGGTAATATGCTGTCTAAGTAGTCCACCACTAACAGTGGTTTACCTACTTCACGCCGCCTGCGAGTATTGTATTTTGTTGATGTTATAAAGATCCCCATTTCATTTCCAACCTCCGCTTTGGTTATTCCTCATTCTGTAATCTTTTCTAGGTTACAACAAATTGCTTTAGATGAAATAAGCTTCCAAGTATTATCAATCATAATATATAATAATGCTATAAATACAAAAAAACAAACTATATGTTTCTTTTATAGTTCACCAAAGATTTCAATTGTATATCCACACCCAGTTATGAAGTCTAGACCACTTTTCTTCCTATTTGATTCAGTCAATATATTAAAATGCATGAGAAACAATTGTTTTGGTCAAAAAGATGCAAATAAATGCATGTTATTCCTAAAATGTTATCATAATGTAAATCATGAAGTAGATAGGATCCAATGTGCCCCAAATTGTACCTTACAGAAACTTTATACCCTGGAATCTCAGTCAATTTAGAAATATTGTTATAAATTGAACTCAAAGGCACTTTCCTCCTATTAATTCTTGAAAGGCAAAATGTTAATTTAGTTTTGCAGAATTTTAATTAGTAGACTATTCAGGGATTACTGACCTTAGCAAAACAGAAAGGTTTGACTAATTTTACTGAAGTTGCAGAATATATAAACGTAATTTATGCTTGGTGGACAATACTGAATGTAAAAAACACCATATAAAGATTGTCAGCTTAGAAATAAATATTGTAATATACTTAGAGTAAATGAAGAAAATTTTCAATTTCTCTCTGCATTCTGTGACTGGTTAGAATCTTGGAATAGCATTTCTAGAAGAAATGGCAAATTAACAAAGGAAACCTTCACTGCTTTGCATCATACAAGCTATGCATTTCTAGAACTGACCAAGTCTTGCATAGAAAAATTGAAAATACCATACATATTACCTGGCAAATTTCAAACTGATCACCCCGAGGCAAGTTCTGGTTAGTACCTGCGACTTAGTGGGAATCAGTATAATATCTCGATACGGCAAGTGTTTGAGTGAAAAAAAAGAAAAAAAACAAAATGGTATCATTTTTAAAAGTGAGCTTACCACTTAACAATTTATTAAAATCAATTTGAAGAATTTCCAAGAACCAAACTGGGATGAAATGACAAAGGATCAAAAGTTAGATATGTATAAATTTAGAAGTGATGTTAAAGATGATGGTGCTAATTAATGCAAAGAAGTTTATATTATACTTAGCAGATTATTGCTGCTATGCAGTTCTTTGGAAAATTAAATGCAATAGTCGCAAAAATATAATATCTGGGAGAGATAATATGGAAGAAATACCTGAAATAAACAGCTATTTTCATGAGATTAATAGAGGTTTTCTTTTATATATCTTAATGATAGAACTACAAATTTTGTTCTATATAATTATGTAGTCATTGGTAAACTGATAAAAAATTATTCTTTTCTTCATTCAGTAAATGAAAGGGAATTAACTATGCACATAACATTGAATGGTTTGGTAGATTATGAGTTTCTTTTTCATTTTGGCACTTCTGATGAGTGTCATAATATAGACAAAATAGAAAGAATGTTTATCTGGAGTTTTACAAATCTCCTCTTAAATAATTTTTGTTCTAGGGAAAATAATAAAATTACTAGGAACAAGTTAAGGAAATAAAAAAAAAACTACAAACATTCAGCTAAATTCTACATCTGTAACATATTTTTCGATAATAAATTTTTATTTTTTATATTTATTGTCTGTATTTAATTCACTTGCTTGTTTCTGTTTGTTCCCTAATACGTAATTCATTTATCGCTGACTGTAACTTTACAGAATAATTATCACAATTAAAATGAAAATATGCAAATTAAAACAATGCTAATTATAATAAAAAAATTTCTTAAAATTTGAAACAATTAAAATAATGAACGAATTTCAGACATTAAAAAAACATTATTAAGGGGAAGGAAAAAAAAAGAAAAGGAAGACAGAAGATAACAATTGGCATTGCATTTACATTTTTAAAGATCAAAGCTAACTGGAAAAGGCCAGAAGAGAGTTCCACAATCGAGAAGTGCGAGAGAAGATTCCAAGTTATACAGGATATGTTTCATTATTAAATTGCTATATGTACATAAAATAAGGAGTAAACAGTCTGATGACATGGTGATATCACGTGACATAGTAAAATAAGAGTCTTGTTACCCAGCCTTTGAGCTGTGGATCAAATACAATTTCTATCCCTCTTCAGCTGTCCTCATCTTAAAGAGATGCAACAAAAAGTGATCCTGGCCTTTGCTATTCCAAGTTTGGGCTAGCAGCACTAATGCACATTGCACTAGGATGGCTGGGTTAGAGTATTCTGCTGATTTTGTGACACTGATAAATTAGTCAATTTCTACTCCTGTAGAGTTAATTTATTAATTTGTATTTAATTATCAAGCCAACTAACATAAAAGATAATGTGTAACAAATTGTAAACAATGAATATGCAATAAACAAGATAGCCATTTTGTTACTCCCAGAAAGACCCAGATTAAGAAAAAGAAAAAAAAATTACTTAAAATGATGCGTACACATTCTTTATTGATATCACAATTGGGCATAGTATATCATCTGTTATGTAATAATTAAAATGTTCCTGAAAAAAAGAAAACAGAAAATATTAAAAGCAATGGTCTAGGTATGAACCTATGAAAAAGTTTAATTAGTTTAAATATATTAGTTAAAACTAGTGAAATTCCATCATACATTATTGCAATTTATTGCAGGTATTTTTATATATAAAAAATAGAACATGATTTTCAGTTTTGGAAATAACCAAGTCACTAGAAGCTAAGTCTGGTGAATAAGGTAAATGGCTGCTTTTTGCCATGGAATTCTTAGCCAGGAATTCACAAATTCATGTACAGTGGTATAGAACTTATAATTGATATCTAGTAATTTCAACTGTAAAATGATGATATCCAGCTGCCGATCTAGCAGTGCGCTTAAATACGTAAAATCAAGATGCCAAAGAGAAAAAGCTCATGATTATCATGAAGATGTTTATAGAAAAATAAGTAGAGGGACGCCACGTTACAGCTGTGGGAAAGTGAGTGAAATCAGGACCGACATAATTGTACTTTTTTATTTGGATCTTATCAAGAATCTCTCGCTACATAGCACAAGCACCATTGTTTATATAGAAAATGGATAGCATATGCTCTCCGTTTCAATTGTTGATGCAAGTGATATGTCTTTTTTTGTTATTTAGTACAGTTCTTTGTGATTCTGTAGCGACAGTCTACAAAAACTGATTAGGATAGTCTTCTTAAAGACCTGCCAGTTTCATTCGTTTGAAACCAATTCGTGAACTGTGGTAGGATTCATTGACCAAGATACCCTAACCAACGTAAAAGAATGTAGCTATAACGGACTGTACCTGTTTTTCAATGAAACCAGTATAGGTTGTATGCCGAGAAAATAGTTTGATTTGCTGCGATGGCTTCCTGTAACTTAATAGTAAAGATTCAAAGCGGATACCAACATTAAAAAAAGAAGATACAAGTTTGCGGACGAACTATTTCTTTTAGGAAGACTTTCTATCTCTATTGATTGATTTGTTTTTTTACGGTTTGACAACCTTTTGTAGGTTATTTAAAGCTAGACATATTTTTAGATTGTAAGAATATTTTGGAGATAATAACGATTTACTGACACAATTTCTACTAATTAACCTACAGCTGGGTGAGAAGAGGCGGAATTATGCCTTTCCCAAGGGTATATGCGCCAAAGAGAATATAACGAATCCGACTGCAATTGGAACTCATCTAACCGATTAACAATTCCTAGCAATTATCCATTACACCACCCGTACACCCAAGCTTACATCGCCTTGTATTCCTAAGCTATCACCCACCTATTTATTGAATTAGCTCGATGTTCCTTAACTTCTGTGTTCGGACGAGAAGCGGTGTTTCAACGAGATATTGCCCTCAGATTTTGTAGATAGATCGTCTAAGAAATATTTTATGGGCACCAACCTGTTTTTAAGTCAGTGGTCATAATTCTTTGGCTCAACATTGCATATTATTTCGATATTTATAAAGCAGATAACGTTTCTTAATTCTCTGTTTGTTTTTGATAACGGTGCAGGGGATGGAGAAGAGCAATGACGTCATATCCCCGAATTAAAGAAACGTCAGATAAACGAAAATATTTGTATGTATTACTATACGTATACAATCAATTATTTCTAACCGTTTATACCAAAGTAAAGATTTTTGAAAGACGGAGACACTTTAAACCGGATCCATTTTTCATGAATACACATTCTTTTTGTTTAAGCTCATAAAAATGAAAAAAAAAAAAATTAAATACTGCAAGAAGTTTAAATAAAAAACAAGTAACCTTTTTTTTTTCTAAACAAGTCAATGCAATTAGGCGTCGTCTGAAAAAGCTTAATCTCCGTATGACCAATCAGGATAGATACGCCTATTAACTTACTTACAGGGCAAGGATTACGAAGACAGTACAGTCAGTTGAGCAGGAACTAAGATAAACTGTTCATCGTATTTTTACTTTTTTTTTTTTTTAAATCATTTCACCTCAAGCAAGGTGATAATACCACTAAAACGTCAAGTGTTACTGGGATAGGAAGAGAAGGAGAAGAGAATTAAAAGACAGATGATGATTGATATTGCATTTAGATTTTTGTAGATCGTATGTGGCAATAAATAAATAGATAGGCAGATTGTTCCATAAATGATAAATGAGAGAAAAGAAACTATTTGAATAGAAAAGACGGTTACATCTAGCTACTTCAAAATTAAAAAAGATGAGACCTAATAGCCAAACTAGTACTACGCTTAAATTCATATGGTCGAGACACCAAGGAGGAGAGCTCGTTAGAACAACTGACATGAAAATATTCATAGAAAAGACGGAGAGAAGCTACATCGCAGCGGTGGAAAAGTGACTAAAGCCGAGATGCCAGGTCAGGACCGATAACATTACAGACCTGTTATTGGTTTTTCTTGAGAATCTAGAGATATATAGCCAGAGAACTAGGCTAGATATGGCAGCAATATTCAGTGTACGAACGATGCAACCATATATGGCTAGGAGCTGCACAATCTTCGCTTTCTACACTTGATAGAATCCAAAACCGCCGTCTCCGGGTCCTTGTCGGTGATTAATTATTTTCAACCTTACAACCACTTTCTCACAAACAAGACATCGCAAGCCTCACGATGCTTTGCCGCTATTTCCATGGCAAGTGTTCAGATGAACTACACTTAGATGAACTACAGTAGCACCAGTTATAATCTTCACGGTTAAGACTCGCTATGCCAAGCCCATTGTAACGAAACACCCTCATTACCTTATACCATTGGTGAGATATAAGTTCCACTCGAATAACTTCTCCCCACGAACCAATGATTTGTAGAACCGACTCCCAACATGATACTTCCCCGATCACTACAATCTTCAAGCCTATTATTAACCATTATCTTCCACATGTCCTGCCTGGTCTCACGCTGTCCACTGACCTGGAGTGGAACAACTACAGCGAATCTTCATCTACCACAAGGAAAGTTGGTTCTCTGTGTCGCACCAGAAGGTTTTTCTCACCTGAGTCCATCCTTCAAATCTACAAATCAACCATTCGTCTTTCCATGGAGTACTGCTGCCTTATATGGGCTGGTGCTCCCGTTGTTCATCTTGAGGTCCTCGACAAAATCCAGAGACGAATGTATGCTTGACAGGAGCTGAAGATCAAAACTCGATAAAACCCAGAGACAGATATGCAGTGTGGTCCTGATCTGGCCTCCCGTCTACAGTCACTTTCTCACAAACGTGCTGTAGCTTCTCTCTGTCTTTTCTACAAGTATTTCCATAGCAACCCTTGCCCGACGAGCTACTTTCACTAGTTCCCAAACTGCATGAATTTAAGCGTGCTACTAGTTTGGCATCTTGGTCCCACACTTTCCTTACCCCTTCTACTCCAACAACTTCTTATCTTGCATCTCCCGTCAGTGGAACTATCTTACTATCACTTGCTTCCCTGATAGCTATAATCTTCAAATATTCAAATGTAATGTCAATCGACATTTTCTGATGCCTCGATCTTTAGCCCTGTTCTTCTCTTTATCCTTTTCCCAAGCACTTCTATTTACTCTCTCACTCTCTGTAAACCCTTGCGTGGCATTGCTTGGGGTGATTTGACTAAAAGAAGAAAAAATCTGCATAAGCTATGCCTCGTATTCCGGATTTGTGAAGAGTTTTACAATGTATTGTCGTATGGCGAATAAAATAAGAAATATTTTGTCCCATTAATTTCCTCTTTTTTCCCCTTTATTTTAATCGCCCTTTTATTGTGTTATTAATTCTATTAGAATATTTCCTTCTCTCATGATCGATCCTCCACTTTTTTGTTCCTCATTCTCTGACCTTTCTTCTTCTTCCACATCTCTTTCTTCCCTTTCTGTGCTTATTCTTTGCTTACATCTATTTCTTCTTCTCTTTTTACGACTACTAATTCTTCTTCTAGGATGTGCGGGTGGTGTAATGCTTATCGGCTCAAAATGAGAAATTGGAGAGTTGCGTTCTAGTTCCAGTCGAATTCGTTACATTTACTTATGGTCACATATTATTGGGTAAAAGAATGAATCTCTTCTCCCCTTACCCATGGGTTAAATAGACGTGCAGCCTAGGCTCGTTAACCTTGGCTAGCAAATTGTCTAGGAAGAGAACAACTCTGCATTCAAAATCAGTTGGGCATGGGGCTAATGACTGACTTGTTATTGAAACCGCAGAAGCAATACCGAGGGTGCTGAGAATGGTGAGCCCCATACTCTTCGGGGGTCAACGGTACTTGAGTGTGTGTGTGTGTGTGTGTGTGTGTGTGTGTGTGTGTGTGTGTGTTCATAATTTTTTTCCTTTTCTAATATTTTCTCTTTTCTTCTTCCTGTTGCATCATCATCATTTTCTTTTGTCTTCCTTCCTTCATTCTGAGGCTGTTCTTTCTTCTTCTTTTTCTTTTACTACTACTACTACTACCACTACTAATGCTAGTGCTACTACTGACTTTAAATGCTCTGTTCATTCTGTAATTTGTAAAAGAGTAAAGAAAAACTAGGTGGGTAAATAATGGCGACATCTTAAAGAAGAGTACACACTTACTAGAGCAATGCATGGGATACTCTCATACTCTCAACTGTTTAACAAAATTTTTAATATATAAATTAATATATATATATATATATATATATATATATATATATATATATATATAGATAGATAGATAGATAGATAGATAGATATACAGGGTGCTCCAAAAATTTATGCACACGTTACATAGTTATAAAGTCAGTGTTTATTAAAATACATCTCATTTTCAAACTTTAATAGAATCTACTGACATTATTTTATTATTTTTCAACGCCTGTTTTCAAACTGACGTCCTTTCTGCTCCAGGCACTGTTGACAACGCAAAGCAATAGAATCACAACCACCACCAAACATTTAATTTGTTATTTTTGCACATTCTTGTTCAATGGTTGTTCTCAATTTAGCGACTGTCTTAGGTTTCATCGCTTAGACTCTGTCTTTTAAGTATCCCCATAAAAACGGAAGGTATTCTACGAAAGGCCTTCGTTCAATCCACCTGTTTGATGAGATCTCATCAAGGTAGGATTTAACTCCACTCTTCGGTCTGGATCATCGTCATTAATAGCATCGATTAATCTTGGAATGGAACTATTCCATTAACAACGCTTCAATATGGAGGAACAGACGATTTTGTAATACTTACCTCGCGACTCGCTTGCCGCACAGATTTTCTTGGACTTTGGTGATACGTTTCCAGTCTTCTTTCTTGCTTTGTGCGGCTTGTCGATGTCTGTGGTCTTCCGGAACGTGGACATTCTGAACAATTTCATCGACTTCAAACTTATCTCGAATTCGAGTGATGGTAAGTCTTGTTGGTGGATCTGTTTGAAACTGCCTTCTAAACAGTCTATGCAGTTCAACTGCCTTTTCACATTTCCAGTGGCATTTTAAAATGAATTTACTTTATTTAAAGCTTAGTTTGACTGCCATCATTAATTCTAATGCGTTTAACCTGGAAAGAAAAAACATACATCAATTAAGCTATCAGTTGTTAAAGAGTGTATACTTTTTTGGGACACCCTGTATATATAGGTTATCGCACATTGACTGCAGGTGTTAATAAAATAGTGCTTGATGTAATATAACAGAGCTATTATATACAATTTTTCCTCACCGGTAGCATGATTCAGAGTTTTGTGCTCAAAGCAGTCTTCGGGTGCTGAGTAGAGACAGGTCGTTACATAATTTAAATTTTAATAAAAAATGTCAATCCTCGTTTATTTTAAATATAGTTTTTTAGAACCAGTAATCCCCGTATAGTATATGGACAGCGCCAACACTGTGGTAGCCAGATGGATTTATTAAAATTAAATAAATGTAACGGCCAGCCTCTACTCAGAACCTGAAGATTGCATTGTGCATGAAACTCCGAGTCATGCTATCGGTGAAGAAATATATATATATATATATATATATATATATATATATATATATATATATATATATATATATATATATATATATATATATATTCATACATGTTTCATTAAATAATGTAGATAAGTGTTGTCTATATATTTTATGTAAGTTCTTTTCATATCGTCGGATAAGCTTAATAACATTATCATTAAACAATGAAAGAAAATCACAATATTGATACATATTTTTAATCCAATCTAAGCTAATATATATATATATATATATATGCATATATATATATATATATATATATATATATATATATATATATATATAGAGAGAGAGAGAGAGAGAGAGAGAGAGAGAGAGAGAGAGAGAGAGAAAGTTGTAGAGAAGAAAAATGAAACGGTCAAATATAAGCAGGTGTGTACGCGTGTGCTGGTGTACGTACGCGGGCAAGCAAATAAATAATCGTTAAATTTACGCATGAGGTGTAAACGTAATAATGCTCAATGCCGTCATACAGAGCGAAGATAGGTACGCGTCTATGTACCAATTAATATATATATATATATATATATATATATATATATTATGTCATTCGCAGAGAGTACTGTTTCGCTCTATCACAGCTCCTCAGTGCGACTAGACATCCGAATGCCTATGTGTGTGTGTGTGTGTGTGTGTGTGTGCATGTGTGTGCATGTGTTTCCTTAAAGACCACTGAAAAGGTACTGCGATTAAGCTTTTCATTTAATTATTCTTGTTTATTCTTTTCTGGCCACAAAATGTGTAAAAACTGTCCTATAACTCTGGAAACATGCATAACACAACCATACACTGAGTTTAAGGTAAAAATAAAATCATCCTTGACATTGGCTAAAAATATAGCCGAAAGCGCTCGGACATGCAGAACATTATGCTAAGAGCTTTGTAAATGTATATATATAAGTTGACGTTGCCGTAAGTCAATATTATTGCACAACGGAGAAACTTGGATTCCAAAAAGGGCGACTTCGATGTACCACAAGTACAAAATGGTGCTGAGGTTTCAGAATTAATGGTGCTATATATTTTATACAAAATCGACAAAATAGTACACATAGACAGCCACAACTTGTATAGAGATGACCAGCTGATGATAGTGCCAGACAACAGAAGAGTAAATGACAGTAGAAGATAGATGTTCTTCAAACTTTCAAAAGCCTCGACTTTGAAATAGAGATCGATATGAATAAGAAGGTTGTCCAAAATTTTAGATGTAGAATTAAATCTACAAACTGTCAGTGTCTCCCCCCACACGAAACCCAACACAAAATTAAAATATGTGAATGCAGGATCCAACCACACTGCGTGTATAATAAAGCAAATCCCTAAAGAGTGCAGGTTATTTTGATATTCCTCTTGTAAAATATTTTTCAAAGAACAAAGGAGTATGAAAAGACTTTAAAGGAAGAGGGACATAAAATGTTGGTCATGTTCGCCATAGTCTATGAATATAGAATCCAGCGTAGTACGTAATCTGTTCAATGAAACAACGCCAATACCACTAGCAGTAGCTGTTCAGTAATTCTTCAGTCTTCGATATCAGAGGTTGGCAGTGAATATTCGGAGAAAAAAAATGGCCGCCTTTATACACGTCTCATTGAATATTTTAAGCTTTCTGATTGGTTAACTCTTCCATTAGTGAACTATAAAATGGGTCAGCTCATTTTGGTTGTCTCACTAGTATATAACGCACCCAAAAACTCCAACATAAAACTCAACTGGAATTTAAACCTCAAATGAAACAACAAATGAGGAATAATTCGAAGAAAAGAAAAATATTATTTGGTGTAATCCCCACCATTTAATTTAGAGGTCAAATGTAAAATAGGGAAAATATTTTTCAAATTGCTTAATAAAAACTTCCTCAAAACTTCCGACTAACACATGATCATTAATAAAAGTACAATTACGTTAAGTTACAGTTGTACTTAGTAATTGAGAAACCATTATAAAAAGACAAAACTCCAGGAATTTCAAAGGTAACGTGAAGCAAGTTATCGTTAACAGTAAAGCATGTAACTGCAGAGATATAGGTAAATGCCCACTAGATGGAGATTGAAAAATGGAGGGAGTAATTTACAAAACCGAAGTAAAAGATATAAATGCCCAGAGCAAAATATATGTGTGGTGGACTGAAGGCAGCTTCAAGAAGACATATATTCGCAAATCATCATTCAAGCTAGAAAGCCTTTGGAATTCTACCAGATTAGACATCCATATGTGTGAATTAAAAGAAAAAATAACAAAGATCCGATTGTAAAATGTAAAATATTAAGAAGAGCCAAACCTTACAGCAATCGTCGTGATAACTGCAAACTGTGCCACAAGGAAGAGTTAATAATATTTCCAGATCAACAAAATCGACTGAATGAGAGAGCTCTGAAATAATGTCACGATACATGCACACTAAAAACTACTTTTTGAGTTCGTATGAACCCGGATACAAGTATGTACATTTTATTTACTCCCCCTCCAATACAATTTCAATGCACTTGATTTTCTCCTCCCCTTCTATTACACTTCACGTTCTGCGTTTATATATAAATAATAAAGCCTTAGTAAATCGTTTGGCCCATATCTCCTGAGGATACAGGAAGGTTGAGACCAAGATAGCGTGATTGGTTGATCTCTTATTTGTTTTTAAATTTAAAATTTCTGCACGTAATTTCTATTTTCTTTACACGTGTATTTAGCACATTTTAATATAACTGTTTCCTGGTCTAATTCATCTCTGCCCAATAAGTGTTTTATATATATATATATATATATATATATATATATATATATATATATATATATATATATATAATCGTTTATTTAAATATTATAACATAAGTATGTTATAAAATCACTACAAAAATAGCCATTTCGTTTCTTGATTCAACACCATCACTTGATAAGACATAGGATGTGTCGAAACGAAATGGCTATTTTTGTAGTGATTTTATAACATATTTATGTTATAATATTTAAATAAACGATTATATCTGCTCTACTCTGTATTGAGCACTCTTTAAAGAATAATAATTGTTGGTTATTGGAATTTACTCCGTATATACCAATCCCACACTTGGGTATATATATATATATATATATATATATATATATATATATATATATATATATATATATATATATATATAAATGCTGTCTTCGTTCAATATGCGGTTATACAATGGCATGACAAAATCAGATGGGCTGGTCATGTCATCAGAATGAGTGATAATTGGATGCCGAAAATCCTAATGTATAGCCAACTTTTTCATGGCAAGCGTAATGTAGGCCGTCCTTGGTTACGCTTCAAGGATAAACTTAAATACAATTTAATTGTTGCAAACATTCCTACAGAGGAGTTCGATCTTGCTGTTGAAAACCGAGCAAACTGGAGAAATACCTGCTACCGAGGGATAACTAACTTTGAAAAGAATCGTCGAAAACCATCTGACACACACACACACACACACACACACACACATATATATATATATATATATATATATATATATATATATATATTTGTGTATTTAGGCAGCAATCTTTCTTTCAAGCACATTTCATTAAAAACGACTGACAAGGTGTTTTTATTTAGTTTTTTATATAATTTTTCTAACTAAATAAAAGCACCTTGTCAGTCGTTTTTAATATATATATATATATATATATATATATATATATATATATATATATATATATATATATATATATATATATATATATATATATCCAACAGCGACACAAACAAGAAATGAAGTCAACCGATTAGTTTTATATAACACTGGATAAGGCCGAGGCACAATGCAAATCGCAGGACATACCCTTATCATAGAAATCTAAATGCTATAGTAGAAAATAAAATGCGATAGTTGACAAATATAGACGAGGGTTCTGTAACGCGCGTCCAGTGGAACACAGTAAGAGAACTAATAATGACCAACAGCTAAGAACACCCAAAATTCTTGTGGTTATGGAAAAGACGAGGAGGAGGAGGAAGAGTCACGAAAACCAGATGAACTGCATAAGAATGAATAAAAGGTTTAGAAATGCAGTTCAGCACTGTAAATCTATTCCAAGTTCTGACTGTGAGAGTAACCACCAAAGCGAGACTTAAAATTAAAGAAAACAAAAGCAACGCCCAAATTCCAATACGACAGAATCCGGGACAACTCAACTTTCAAAGAAAAGTAAGTTGACAGAATTAAAAGTAAATCTAATAGCGTAGATGGAACCAAATATTTGAAATGAAACACATTATGTGTGGCTCTTGGGACATCGGCAAATGAGTTGCTACCAAGGGAAGAGAGACAAGAGAAAACGTAGATGGCAGAGGAAAATTCTTGGGATGAGCAAGGAATGCCAGTGAATGGTACAGAATACAAAATATTAAACGCAAACATTAGGGACAAATCCAGTCAGGCAAAAGATGAACGGTTCAACGAAAAGTGTGCAGAGATGCGCCAGGCAGGCAGGCAGGCAGGCAAAAAGAATAAATGAAATATAAGGACGTAAGAAGTCAACAGTATTCATAAAATCTAAAGAAGGAATCTCATAAAAGAAAAAGAAATGCTCCAAAGATAAAACGAATGTACCGAGGAACTCCTCCAAGAGGAATAAAATCAATTTTTATTATTATTACTATTATTATTTCCTTTGATTTCTGTTGTATGCTCATTTCATTCCGGATACCAACCAGAGACCCAAGTCCAGAAATGGCTTCAAGACAATTTTTTTCACCCACTAAATAAACCTAAGCTCACACACATTTTACATAGAGGAATCGGAGAGACAAATTCGAATACCAGTCGAATCCATTACATTCACTTACGTGCTAATACCCTTGGGAAAGATATTAATCCTCTTTTTCGTCCTTCAGCTATGGGTAAATAGCAGGACAGACCAGATTCTATAGCCTTGGATGCCAACTGGTCTAGGAGAAGGACAACTCTGAATTCAAAACCTGCGGAGGGTTGTTTGGGAACCTTATAGCACATAGTGCACCAGATCTCTGTATCTCTTCAAAAAGTGTGGACGGTTCTGCACAAAACCTTCACCACTATAATCAAATCATATGTGCTGGTGTCTGGGCTGTCAGTTCCTAGGAACTGAGCTGCTTGACCAAATCTCTTTGTAATGCGTGAGCTGGACTTGTGAGTACAATCTTTTGTATTTCTTTAAGGCACAGGCTACCAAGAATCCCTTCAATGACTCTATCGGAACTTTTTCCAACCATTTCTAGGGCTCCAACTACAAGCGGAATTATTGATGTCCTCATGTGCCACATTTTTGAGATTTCCACTTCAACATCCTTATATTTTGAAAATCTTCAACAATACGCAGGCCCTGCCATGTCAATAAGAAAGCTCATTCTACTCTTGTGGTCTCTGATCACGATGTCGGGGCGATTAATTTTCATTGCTCTCTCTTTCTCTCTCTGTGGATTGTAAAGTACCATAAAATTCTTACAGGTCCTATCTATGTAACCAGATATGGGTGACGTTCACACCAATTTTCTTGTAGTTTTTTTCCAGTAAAAGTTACATATTTTCCAGTGCTGATATTGTCTCACTCTATCATGCTGCGTTTTATATTCTATGGTTGCTAACACCGTGCAACGGATACAAGATGGTAAACTGTTTCTGGATATTTATCACCGATTCTGCATTTCGACTATAATTTTTCAGTTTGTGGTAATTTCTAGTTAGAAAGCATTGGTCCTGTACAGCAAGAATAAAACCTTCGGACTCAGCTTTTAATCTTGCACTACGTAACCACTGATTGGTATGGGGTTAGTCTAGATTATCTTGTTTGGTACGGCCAGATTATTGATTATGAAGAGGCTTATTTTGCAATCGTTTCTGCATTTGCTACATTGCATTTGCTTTCTTTTTTAGGTTCTTCGCCGCTGCAGTACGTATATAATGGCTTACTTGAACTTCTTCTTCTTCTTCTTCTTCTTCTTCTTCTTCTTCTTCTTCTTCTTCTTCTTCTTCTTCTTCTTCTTCTTCTTCTAATAATAATAATAATAATAATAATAATAATAATAATAATAATAATAATAATAATAATAATATTTCGATTTCTGCTATGGTCAGACTATCTACCAAGTGTACGAGAAGACCTAAGGTAGGTATTGTTATGGCTACATTACATGATTTGTTTTTCTACCTCCCATAACATCACTAGCGTTACATGGGCAAAGTTCTTAGTGTGTGGGCTGTACTTATTAAGACAATTTTTTGTATTTCCCTTAGGCTAGGATTTCCCGGGATTTTTTCAATGTTTTGTTGTGTTTCCAAGCGCACCTCCTATGACTGGTACTATTCTTGTTTTCAATTTCCACTTTTTTTTAATTCTGATTTCCAGGACTTTACACTTCGATAGTTTTTCAAATTCCTTGGTTGTTATGTTACAGTTCGCTGGAGAAACCATATCAATTAGTAGGCAAGTTTTTTCTTTTCGGTTTTTGACAATTATGCCCGGCTTATTTGCTTCAGTCTTCCTGTCTGCAAAGATGGTGTAATCCCATAGAATTGTGATGTTTTCTGTTTCTGTAACTGGTGCTGGGTGATGGTCATACGAGTGTCTTTTCCAAATTGTTTGCACATTATCCAGTGTAAATATTGCGCCAGACCATAGTGACGAATTTTATATTCATTTGGCTCATGTACAGAACATTCTGAGATTAGATGCTCTACGGTTTCCTGATATTTGTCACAGAACCTGCATTTTGGTTCCACACTATTATACATGATATTTGCGTGAAAGTTCCAAGTGAAATGACTCTGTTCTTTCGCTGCGCTTTTCAGCCTTTAATCCAGATACTCGTAACCATCGATGAGTGTTAACTTTATCAACATCGGCTCTATTAGCACTCTCTGGATATTGGCCATGCAGAGGTTTATCTTGCCAGCGTTGCTTCATCTGTTCAAGATCTTTATCCTTGGCTTTCTTTTTCATAATTTTTGCTGCAACAATTGGTTTTTGGGTTCTGTTTTGCATTTCTACTGAATCTATCAGATGTAAATCTCGTTTATATTTACAACCTTCTTTCATGATTGAATATTTTTTTCTTTCTCTTTTTGTGTTGGTTAACTAATTTTATCATCCAGTCCTTTGTTGTTTCCATGTATGTTAGTAAGCCAATAGTTGACTGTTGGAATAAGACCTCTTCCACCTTATTTGAGGCGTATGTATAGACAGTCTGCATCAGCCTTCAGATGATGCATGTTGTTGTTGTTATTATTATTTCCTTAGATTTCTGTTGTATACCTTCCTTCCTTGTCCCAACCAGAGACTTAAAGTCAGAAATGGCACCATGAAAAAATAAATAAAATAACAAACTATGAGTGCACATATTTTACATAGATGAAGCCCTTCGTAAAGTTTGAGTTGTGCTTGTGAGAACAATGTTTTTGTGTTACTTTAAGGCAAGAATCCCTTCAATGAATCTATCACAACCGTTTCGATTCATTAGCTCGCAAAAATCTTTTTCCCCAATTTGCGGGAGTAGTGAAGGGGTTATTATTGCTGTTTTTTAAATGGCCCCGAAATAACACGTGGAAGGTCTACAGCTACGCTCACCAAGTATTTTGGCGGTATTTGTAATTGTAAAATATGGTTTATTCAACAAATCTTCTGATGGAATTTTAGTGGTTGAAAAGTATATATAGGATTTAATATTCCTAACCTGACCTAAAAACCTAACATTCTGTTTCAAAATTTACATGCTTAAATTCATGAAAAATTCTTTTTCTGGCTATGCCTTACTGAAATGTAGTGCTTCTAATGCACCCGTGTACTTTATGCGATTAAATACGCTACTAGCATGGAATCGTATACTCCTGCCTCGATAGTAAGGCCAATCAGTTTGAGAAGTTCAAATTGGCAGCCGAAGTCAAAAACCACCCTAAGTCCATCGTTAACTGGGGCAAAAGACGCCTTCAAAACTAAACTTCTCTCCGTTAATCATCTGAGAGACCGCTCTCCAACATTCAACAGCATGGCTAATGCTAACCTTCAGGAAAGTGACTCCTTCTCGGGTTGACGTTCTCTGTGGACATGAAGTAGAAAGGCTATATTGAATCCATTGCTAGGTCAGCTGTTAAGAAATTTGGTTCACTGTGTTGCACGAGACAATGTTTCTCTCCAGAATCTATCTTATATATCTATAAGTTTACCATGCTTAGAATACTGCTCCCACATATTGTCCGGTGCCCTTGCTATTTACCTCGAGCTGCGAAATTGCTAAAATCCAAAGAAGAATCAGCAATATTATTGGTCCTGATCTGATAGACCGGCTATAGTCACTTAACCACCGCTGTAAGTGTTTCTCTCTGTGTCTTTCCTATAAATACTTTCATGGTAATTGTTCGAATGAGCTCTTCGCTATCTATCTATGTTCATATCTCTCTCCCTCTATCTATCAATCTTTCACTGCTCATTCTCTATCTATCTCGGGCTGTTCATATCTATCTATCTATCTATCTATCTATCTATCTATCTATCTATCTATCTATCTATCTATCTATCTATCTCAATCTCTTCATTTATTTGCTGAGTTGATTCCATCAAAACACTGACGGAAAGAACTGTTGCATAAACAAACAAAAAGTAACGATGGGGCCTAAGTAAATAGCCAAGGGAATGATGTCTGCCCGACGAACGGCACTGCGCTTGCCTCCCTGACAATCTGCTTAGGGATGACATCCAGAAGTTGAATTAGACTAGAACTAATAAGAACAATTAACTTGAAAAATAAACCAAGATTTTGGCTATTCTTGTCTTTCGGCCGTTATGCGTGTTAGGTCCTTGCCAAAATATGCCTTTTGCTTTTCATATTCACTCGATATGCAGATAATTCATACGTTTATACAGCCTTACATAAATACACTGGAATCACATTAATATACATGTGTACCATCTATCTATCTATCTATCTATCTATCTATCTATCTATCTATCTATCTATCTATCTATCTATCTATCTATCTCAGTCTATTCATACCTATCTGATCATTATGTATGCATCTATATCTGTCTCTTCATCTACGAATTAAGTAAAAAAATTATCCGCACTTTTGCCATAAATCTTTGTCCTTCTGCGCCCGTATTTTTGCTCCTGTTACAATGTAAACATGGTCGCTTCGCTAGCAGTGTGCCCCAAGAAGGAACAAACCTTTGCCTAGAGAGCCAGCTTGTAGTTTATAATGTAACTATACCAAGCGAACGTTAGAGTTTCTGGGAGAGGCAGCCTAATCTGGTGTGATCAGAGTATGATCTTGTTTGATTTGAACCAGGTCAGTACATCCACAATTTCGGTCACGATAACTGTGACTTCACGTTAACAAAGCCATCGACAGCTTCCGAACAGTTTCGTCTGTCCAGTTTTACCCATTAGGCTTCGGTTAATCCGTGGTATATTTTTCAATCACTTAACAACTCGATGGGGTTGTCTGATATAAAGATGAAGACACCAATACTGACTAATCGAGCATGGTGAGATTCGTGCTCGGATCTCATGTTCTAAATACAAAGGTTGTAAACAATGATTTCAGGTCCACTACGGTTAGATAAATAGATGTTTTGATAAACAAGAAAAGCACTGAAACATTTTCCATTACCACCTCCTCTTGGAGGTGTTAATGGAAACTCTTCTGTTAGTCCATTATTACTCTGGGCTGAATTCGATTATCACTGCCATCCACATAGTAATGGGCTTGTGCCAAAACTAAGCTCAGCTTATGAAAGAAAAACAAAAACTTTGGGGTAATATTACCCTAAATGCTGACATAAAGTCGACCTGACATACAAATCGATCGGGTGTACAAGTCGACCTGGCATAAAAGTCAGCCTCAAGACTTTTAACTCAACATACTAATCGACGCGGAAACATACATAATGATCAGATCTATACATATGAATAGATAGGTATCAATAGACTGAGATAGATAGATAGATAGATAGATAGATAGATGGTACACATGTATATTAATGTGATTCCAGTGTATTTATGTAAGGCTGTATAAACGTATGAATTATCTGCATATCGAGTGAATATGAAACGCAAAAGGCATATTTTGGCAAGGAACTACTAGTGGCACAAAACTTTAAAGTGGTATCATACAAGTTTTTATTTTAAATAAAATAAGTTTTAAGCATCATTAAACCTCGAAGTTGAAATTCATAAAATAACGTGGATATGATTTACCACATTGTTTTTGTTGTTTTTTTTTAAATTTCGTCGTATGTTAGGGTTAAGGTTTTAATCGTCAATGCGATATGGTAACATTCCTATAACCTATAAAATAATGTTATCCTTTTACACAGTAATTATACTCTTACGATATGTATATATTTAATAAACTGCCATTATGTGTCATTAAACTGTCATTACTCTCATCAAATTGCGTAGATGACATGCATACCATACCTACTATAGTAGTCCTAATATCCGCCTGTGTTAAACGGTGCCTCGGTCAGCGTTTACCCTTAGTGTATCAGCAGTTGGACGCGATGTGTGCTGTAGCGTTAATAGAATAGTGAATATATGTTACTATTTTATTATTTTGTATTAATTTCTGTTTAAATATGCTAAATATAAGTTTTACTGGAATGTATTCGTGGCAGCCAGCTGGAGGTACACGTTAAGTGGTGTGCACTAATTGTTAAGAATGCCGTCCCACTTGTTTACTACGGGAAGGTAAAGGTATTTTATACCCGCCATATAAGTCGACCCCTAGTATTGGAAATATTTTTTAGGCTTGTGAACTCGACTTGTACGCCGCAATTTACGTTAAGTGAAAAGTATAAACAATATCCGACGGGAAATAGAAGATAAATAAATAAATACGAAGCCTTTTTTTTCTCAAGTTAACAGAGAAATATTTAGTCGACTCTCGAATGTACCGACGCGGTTCAAACACACACATTGGCTGTTTTCATTGAAAACGGCAC
This sequence comes from Acanthosepion esculentum, assembly GCA_964036315.1. Classification (NCBI taxonomy): domain Eukaryota; kingdom Metazoa; phylum Mollusca; class Cephalopoda; order Sepiida; family Sepiidae; genus Acanthosepion; species Acanthosepion esculentum. The sequence goes on from OZ038513.1 coordinate 24,127,666, forward strand.
AGTTTTCAATTTAAACAAATAATTCAGTGCAGTAAATTGAGTGCCGAGAGTGAGCTGCATCAAGTAGAATCGGCGTTTCACAAAGACGCACTGTATTCTGAAAGGGGAAAAGGACCCTTCTCACTTTTGCAAACCACACCAGAAAAAATATTTTTCTAATCATTCAAATACGTAAGTATGTGCCGGCGCGGACGTAAGGTTATAGCAGTAATAGAGTATTGACGCACATGCGCATGCGCAAACAAACACACACACACATTATACACACGCACGTACACACACACACACACACACACATATATATATATATATATATATATATATATATATATATATATATACGGTTAAAAATAATGAAAGCGTTAACAATAAAAAGAAGAAACCAATTCAGTAATATCAACTATGAACACGGCCACAACTTACTGACCGTGTTTGGAAATTAAAACATTTCTATTGCTACAAAAATCTACATATTCATACAAACAAAATAAAAATACTTGATAATGGCTAATAGATTAGTCAAAAGCGTTCGGATCTACAAATAATTTGCATAGTTGTTAATTAGACTGTGCCCAAAATCACTTGTAAGAATGCAAGAAATATATATATTAAAAAGCTTAATCGCAGTGACTGAAAAGGGTCGTATTCAATAAGATCTGTATAAAAGAGGGATTACAGGTCAAATGTTTAATTATATATATAATCACTGAAAAGCCTTTTGATTTATGCAGCAGGTTAAAAATCGTTTTGTGTCAGGCCTACTGTCTTCCCAACTGAACAATGGTGAGATAAAAAAAAGCTCATTTAGGGCTTCAGTAATGGTACCAACATTCATACTCTGGGTTTATCTTCAAAGTCCACTGAAGAACCACCAAGAGAACGATGAATAAGTTTAAAAAAAGAGGGAACAGTAGAAAGGAAAATTGGATCAGGAGGTCACAATAGGAAGAGAAATCAGCATTTCAACTTAGAGCTAAAGTGATTAATTAGAAAAGATCCAACTCAATTCATAAGACGTTTGGCACGTGTGAGAGGAGTTTCAGCTATGACAGTCCAAAGAGCAGTGAAAAAAGACTTGAAAATGAAATCGTGCTTGAAACCTGAGAGGCAGCTTGTTACTCCAACACAGAATGCTAGAAAGGGCGAAGATCATCTTGAATAAGTTGAAAATAATCATGGAATAATATATATATATATATATATATATATATATATATATATATATGAACTTTATATCAATCCTCCATGAGATTCCGATCCTTAGCTACGAATACTTAATGATTAACATGTCATTTTCGTTTATGATTGATTTCATCACGATTCTTCTGTTAAACTAAGTGACTAATTATACATTTTTATTGCTCAGAGTCTAATTATGTTATAAAAACCAAACTTGCATAATGTAAGAGCCACAGATAATAAAGTTCATATGTCTGAGAGTCGCAAGTCGTGAACTAAATTTACACATACGTTTTCGTTACATACACATTAACTTTAAATCTACGTCCAATGGGGTCTCTATTCATACCCGGTAAATCATTATAAAGCTTGATTTTTTTTCTTATTTATTTTTTATATTAAGTGTAATAAAAAAGGGGCTCAGCCAATATATTTCCACGAGCCGCACATTAGCAGTCAAAGAGCCTCATGTGACTCGCGATCCGCGGTTTGGCCACCCTTGGAATATAACATCAATCAGCTAAGTGACAAATTTTATATTTGCATTAATCCTACACACACACACACACACACACACACACACACACACACATACACACACACACACAGACAGAGAGACAGACACACACACACACACACATACACAACATATATATATGTATATGTATTCATTCTTATCTGAGGAAGCCTATCTAACGATGGCTTAAACAAGTCAATAAAACAGTTTCCAATTTGTCTAACACACACACACACACACACATACATATATATATATATATATATATATATATATATATATATATATATATATATATATATACGGAAAAAACGATTCGACACTGTCAGAATACTTGGCTGATTGCCCGAAAATTTGAACATGACTTAGCTATGGGAAATATCTGATAATCTATATCGGTAATTCAAATCCAACTTGCACTAAAGAAATAAGGAGGGCAACATTATCGCGGCAATAATCCAGCTGAACTTTGTCTCTCGAGTGCAAGGGTGCGGATTTGCAACGGCGATTATTTTTATCAGAATTTCCCAGACATTAATGTCCACCTCAACAGTTGAGAAATGATTGCATTGTTGCACATATAAATGAACAGTGTCAGGAGACTTTGTATCCGTGTGGGAATTTTCATTGTTGACCAGAGACATTTTGTCAGCATCGAGATTTAGGAGTAGGATAATTTTTAACGAGCTAGTCTATTTGACTATTACTATTCACTACTAAGTTTGATTCTTACTTAGTAATTTATACTTGTAGTCTGGTAGGAAATTGTACTAAGCATTTTATATAGAAATATCATTAAGATATATCAGTATTCACTGACACAACTGACTTTCATATATATATATATATATATATATATATATATATATATATATATATATATATATATATATATATGTATGTATGTATGTATGTGTGTGTGTGTGTGTGTGTTACTGCTAAAAAAACCGTTGATGGAACCAAGGAAAACTTGCTAACAGACCTAAAAGCCTTATCCAGATAAAGTATCGAACAAAAATAACAATAGGGAAAAATGAAAATGGAAAAAGGTCTCAAGGCGAACACCTACCGACTGAGTAAAGTGTCCAAAGCCTGGATTTCATAGACGGATAAAAAGTGCTTGACAATGTTAATTCCTATGAAGGGATGACCCAAGTTATGTTTCACGCTCATATGATTTACAGACCACTTATATATATATATATATATATATATATATATATATATATATATATATATATATATATATATATATATATATATATATGAGGAGGCACAGTGGAATAGTGGAGAGTGGAATCAGAGAGCCAAGTTCGAATTCCAGTCGAATCCATTACATTCACTTACGTGCTAATATCATTGGGAAAGGTATTAATACTCTTCTTCTACCTCCAGCTATGGGTAAATAGCAGGACAGGCTGGGTTATATAGCCTTGGGTGGCAACTGGCCTAGGAGAAGAACAACTCTGAATTTAAAAACCTGCAGAGTGTCGTTTGGGGACCTTGTGGCACGTAGTGCACCAGGTCTCTGCATTCGGCCCTGCAAAAAGGGTGTGTCTGCACAAAGTCTTTACCACTATAATCAAATCATATCTGCTGGTGTCCGGGCCGTCTATTATTTCTATTTTCTATTTATTTTGAGTTTTCGAGAAATATCATTAGAGATAAATATACTCTCTCCGGCAGGATTCGAACCTACGTTCTCCTAGAGCAGGGGTCGGCAAACCTACGGCACGCGTGGCACACAAAGCAATTTTTAATAGCACGCAGCCGCAAATGACATCACGAAGTCCGAACCAGTAACTACTAAACGCAAAGAAGATATTATCTGTTTCAATATTAATATATACTAAAGTATATGTTCTATATATTGCTATATAAGATATATTGTAGAACAGGTATATTGACCATGACTTACATAAAAATACGTATGCTTTTGGCACACTGAATGATTTTAAAACCTTAAGTCGGCACATAGTTATCAAAAGGTTGCCGAACCCTGTCCTAGGGGAAACCGTCATTAGATCTGACATGCTTTGACCTCTCGGCTACGGAGTGCTCCAATGACCAAACAAAGATAAATAGTGCCTTCAAACACAGATGTTTCTCTGACTCTTGAAAGAGACATATCCGATCGGTTTTGTATCCTAATATAAACAAAGCAATTTGTATAGAATGGATTTTTATTTATTAATTTGATAAATTGTTATTCCTTAAACGATATTTGTTAGTGGATAATAAATAATATCCAACCCCTTTATATGTATTTTTAAGGAATCAATGAATTCTTAATCCAACTGTCGACCGTTACTTTGTTGACACCCGTGTTTGATTAGAAGCCCTGTTTCTTAATCATTGTGAATTACGCCAGCGTGATCGAGAGACCGAATGAAGAGAATCTGCGTCACTCTTTGTAGAAGAAACTACCAATTGACCCGGCATGTTTTAGTGTTTAAAGCATATCACATCAAATGATGGTTTCAGACCAACCTATTCTTTACTAATGGGCCAAAGGCATTTTATATAAAAACCTTGTGAATATCAAATTTTAATAACAAATATATAGAATTACAAAAAATACTGTACTGTAAAAAAAGAAATTATACATACAGAAAATCAAATAAATTCAATGCAATTTTGACATTGCTTTCCTTTTATAATAATGTCAATATCTGCTTTTATGCATATATATATATATATATATATATATATATATATATATATATATATATATATATATATATATATATATATATATATATATATATATATATCATTAAGTAATGAAAAGTTTGGTAATCCGTATGGATAATCCCAAGGAGGATATAATCCAGAGAGATCAATGTCAGAGCAATTATTAATTCAATTTAAATAGAAATGGATCCTTAAGTTTGTCTCTTTTCTATTTAAATTGAATTTATATATATATATATATATATATATATTACATGAATCATTCATACAAAAAGCAGATAGTGAAGTTAATGATATGGCAAGAATCACTCTCGCAAACCATTTTGATAATAAAATACATTAACCTCGAACCCGTTGATTAATGTTATGGTCCCTGTTGATAAATTCCAGTTTTATAAGGTCTTTTTTTTTAAGTACGAGCTTTCGATTGTTCCTACAATCATCGTCAGGTATAGAATAGATATGTCTTTTTTACATCCAGGTAATAACAGGACAACGAATGTTAATATGTACTCCTAAATAGTTTTTTTGGGGAAATGTGTTATTGCTAACTGTGGAAAATTTTGGGGGGCGTGCACTACATACTTGATATATATATATATATATATATATATATACTTCTATGATATATTCAATCAGTTATGTGCCATGCGTGGTACACGCTTAGGCGATCATGTATCTTTCGAAATATTCTGCGTCGTCTGGAGGCTTTGATTGAAACCAATGGCGATTTTATTGAATAAATTTACTCTCTAGTATGTCAAGATATTTGTGTAAGTTTGGTGAATATATCTGTTAAAATGAGATGTCAGTGTCGTTTTTCCTTAATTTAGACGACAATTTATTCATCGCACCCGTTATATGTATACACTTCTGTATTGTACGCGTTTGGTTTTGTATACGTTTTTTCTATGCGCTTTTAATTCTTGGAATGTTAAGTGTATTAAAGACGCTAACATTACAAGAATTACATGCACACACAGACGCCCACACAACAAAATTCATACCTACCTACTTAAAACCATGATGCATACCAACTTGTTGTCGAGTACAACCATTGAAAGATACAATTACAAGACTCAATTGTGAATTGCGATATCAAGCAACTATATACATGAGTAAAAGTGCATGAAAATGGAGTAATATACAATGAAACTTTTGAAGAAAGCATATACTCTTGTTCAGATCTTTTGAAAAGCCCATATCTTTTCATATATTCGTATCCAAAACTTAAAGTAATTTCTAACGAATCCGACAGTATTTCAGACTATTGTAAACGTTATTTTGTGGATACCCATGTTTGAGTATTAGACAGCCTGGTTTTTTGAAAGAGTGTGATGCAAAATGCATTAAATAAAGAACACGTAAAAACAATATATATATATATTTTCGAGGGTAGTGGGGGCCACATGAGAATATTAACCGGAAAGCAGTTCGGCCCACGGGCAGCGGGGCTGGACGTCGCTGCTTTAGACCAATCGGCCGCAGAGAGCGTCACTGGATTCAATTACTCTTTTGCATCACACTCTTTCAAAAAACCAGGTTGTGTAACATCGTCAATACTAGTGATCACGCGAAACACCTTCGTTATCATCATTAGACTCATCCAACACTTTCCGAATCCGCTACACTGTCCTCAGATTGACATCCATCTTTGAAATGTTCGTAATGGAGCTTCCAGTGAGAATGCCAAGCAGTACAACATGACGTTTCTAAATTTCTGGCGGAATGAATTGCGTCATGGTGATTTTTTTCTTCACAGACGGTGCCTAAGTGACCCTACTATACTGTGCATTCGACTAAATTAAAAACAAACCAGGCGCATGGGCGAAATTAAAAAGATGTCGACAATTTACCCATTGCACCCAGTACATACTGACGCCATAAAATAATTACTACACAACCCATGATAAAGAAATATAGAATTAAAAAAATCTAAACTTCCGAAACAGTTCTGCTGAGGCTAATAGCGAAACATTAAAATTATAAAGGTTGTTCTTACTTGTCCCTTATTTAATCATATATATATATATTGTTTTTACGTGTTCTTTATATATATATATATATATATATATATATATATATATATATATATATATATATAATATCGAAAAATCAACTGAATAGTTGTAAATTTTAAAAAATTGAATGTTTTTTTGTGAAAGTATTTATTTATACTTTTTTATATAAAAAAAATATATACATATAAAAATATAAAAAAATATAAATAAATACTTTCACAAAAAACATTCAATTTTTTTTAATTTACAACTTTTCAGTTGTTTTTTC
>OZ038513.1:24136844-24154344 GCA_964036315.1 Acanthosepion esculentum
AATCTTTTCATCTTGCCTTTCAGATTCTTAATTTTCGGCTTATTTTGTTCAATATATGAATTTTTTAGGGGAGTAAATTTTCAGTTTAGGAGAGAATAAAACATGTTTAAATGTTGTAAATCTGAAATCTAAAGTCTATCTGAATTTAGGAATTATCATCATTTAAACTATCTATATTCGGAGTATTATCCTCATCTTTGTTGTTTTTATCACTACTTTTGTGATATCGACGAATACTCGTTTTTGATGCCAACGAATACTCGTTGTCGCAAAAGTCACGAGTATTAGTAGAGCCTTGTTTGTAGTAGAGACTTTGTAATCGCAGATAAAACTATAGTAACGCCGTTGAACAATACTGGCGTCAGACGCCTTCGAATAACACGTGCACTAACAGTACTTGCTCGATAATACTCGCTCGAATAGTAATCCGTATAATGTTCTGAATAGAGAAATAGTGAATAAAGAGAATAGTGCTCCGTATAGTAATAGAGGGTAGAGTAGAAATAATGATCCGTATGGTATAGAGGAAGCACGTTGGAGTAATGGAGAGCCGAGTTCGAATTCCAGTCGAATCCATTACATTCACTTACGTGCTAATACCCTTGGGAAAGGAATCAATCCTCTTATCTCCTCCCTATGGGTAAATAGCAGAAAAAATGGCAACCTACTGCGGGAAACCTACTGCCTCGTTAGTCATGTATCGCCTGAGCGTGTATGGCACATAACTGACTGATAATATTGAGGGTTGACTTGAAATAGCGATCGTTAGTCGTCAGTTACTTCCTATATGGTTACGTGGTCTACTTAATTCAATAATGGGATCGCCTGTGTTTGCTCACTGGGGATCTATGTTCAAACTCAAGTGTCGGCAGCAATATTCGGCCCTTGTGTCCTTTGGTCTTCCTCAGGTGTATATCGATCTAGGTGACCTGATGATTAGTCTTTTCTTCTCGCTTTTCTTCACTACCTTCTGTAAGAATTCTTGTAGTTTCCTTTACTGCATCGGGTACCAACACTGTGTCTTCTGCATGTATTATGCTCTTAAGATTGTGTCTGTCAACAATGAATCCTGGTAGGACTTCTAATTCGCTCAGAATCGACTCGCTGTATAGGTTGAATAAGTCCAGTGAGAAGACACACCATTGTCTTACACCCCTTTTCATTTTCTATCCGTATGCAGGCGGTTAGCTGACAATATAGGTTCTGGATTATTCTAATATCCTTCCCAAATATGTCAAGTTTGCCTAGCAGTTCCAACAGTTCATTTTGACATAGCTTGTCACTACTAAATGGAAAAGTAAGAGAAAGAAAATGTAGGAAATACGAGTCAAATTTAATAAGTGACAATGTTTCATTTAAAAATTCTAGATGACACAGTTACGTATATTACTACTACTGTGTAGTGTAGAAGCAAGAAAAAATAAGATGAAAGAAATTAGCCACAAATTAATAATTGACATTGCTTTATCTCAGAACTTCAAACAAGTGAAAAGCTTATTATGAGAATATTTTCAGTAATACAAATGCAGAAAGATATATACCTATGTTTCATCGAATACGCAAAAGCATTTGATAAGGTAGAATAGACCAACGACCTATTTAAACCGCTGGGAAAAATTGATTTACATGTTTAAGATGTTAGAACAATCCTCAGTATTTAGTGCGAAAAAAACAACAAAAACAACAAAAAACAAAAAAAACAAAAAAAAACAAAAACAAAAAAAAAGACGCACTCCTACATTCGAATAGAAAACGAGTTGAACAAGTAGCCAAATATAAATTGCATTCACCGTCCAGCTTATGCCGAACAGTTTTTGATAGATAAAAAGGCCCGAACCGTCATATAGAGTTTACAGGAGGATGCTGGGAATATCATGGACTAAACATGTCAGCTAGGAAAAAGTAAAACGGGAACAAATAGCATATAGTTGTACATTTAGCTGTGGGTTATATAATAAGAAAAGAGGATTTTTTCTTCAAACAGAACATAGTGTAAATATAGTAATTTGTAGTGAGCTAAACGTAGTTCTCTTGTAGACTAAAAGGTCCCTCGCAGAAGAAACGATTTGTCCTTACAGTCTTTTTTTGGGTGAAGTGTGTGAGAGAGAGGAGGTTTGTCAGTTTTCTTTTATAGGGCTTTATACAACACCAACTAGCGGACATTAGAATAGGCCTCCTGACAAACAAAATGATGTAATTGCACCCACGGAAAGAAATTAGTGGCAGTTTGAAAGTGGCAGGCGGTAAAAATAAATTACTTATAGAAGGATTTCCTATCGTAAAACAATCATCCTTGGCCATCGAACATTGCTAATAACAATAAATACTACTTTTGTTAGATTTGAGACATTATTTTCTTTCTGTCTTCAATATGGTGACATTGCAATGACTTACCGTATATACTCGTGTAACGAGCGATCTCGCGTATAATATGACCCCCAAAATTTTCACTTATAAAAAATGATTTTATCATGTATCTCGTGTATCATGCGAGTTCCTTTTTTGAGAGATCAAATTACAATAGACTAACCTATTTTCCTCTATTTCTTTATCCCTTCTTCTAGTTAAATAAGTTAAAAAGTGCAAGAGAATGATAAAAATATGGCTAGAGCCATAAACAACTGAACGAGAAACAGCGAAACATTTTATAAACGTAAACAATGGAAAAGATGCATTTTCGCTATGGTTGTGTTTTATAATACGATATTAATATGTGAATGCTACATGCATTATTATTGCATACAGTTAATTAAAACATCAGTTTTATCAAAATCATGTTTATTTTAAATACACCTGTACTTTTTGACTACAGTAAATGGATATATAGTTTGGTCAATGGCGTAGCCAGGGCTAGCAGTATATACGCTAATTTTATATCTCGTTTATGGTGCGACACCCTTAAAATTATTTTCAAAATTAGGTCTTCAAAGTCGCACAATACACTAATATATACACTAATAGGTTTAGATAGAAAAATGATTCGAATATCTTAGAGGAAGCTTTGTGAATTATTATTATTTTTAGTCTAATTTAATTCGCGTGTATTCTGTTGTCTTACACTTACTGGTGACAATCCTTCTCATCAACCTCAGTCGAAATCATAGAATCCGTAACACTGCATCGCAGTTAATCACTACCCTTGCTTTATCGTATGATAAACTTTCTTTTTTGATAGCTAGACATTATGAATTTAAGCGTAGTACCAGATTGGCAGCTAGGTCTCATGATTTTACAGTTGAAATGGCTAGGTGTAACGATAAGTTCTATGCTAATAGATCTTTTCTTTTACTTCTCGCTTGTTGAACTCTCTTCCTGCTTCCCAGCCAACTTTGATCTTCAAAAATTTAAATGCAATGTCAATCGTTATGTTCTGTCTTCTTAATTACTGTTCTTTTACATTTAATCTCTCCTTTATAATGTTTTTCTTTTCCATATTTTTTCACACTCAGTAACTCCCTGCATCTTAGTGGCTTTGTTACCTTGCTTGGGATGAAATGCATAATAAATATGTACTTCATAAATCCTGGAAATAAGCCAAATGATCTAAAATTTCATGAATGTTTTACAATAAAAACATCACTATTAATTTCTAAATAAATTTCTTTAATTCAATAAGAATAAATGTAACCTATAACAGAATTAGGTTTGGGTCTTTTTCATGGTCAATAAGCATGTTTATCTTTACATGAATAAAATTCAGTTTCCTAAAATCTGAACATTTTTTTTTATATTCAGACGTCACCTTTTCAAAAACCTAATATTTGATTTAAAATAGTCGGTAATTTTATATACTCCATGTCAATCAGAAAACTTTTTGGAATCTAATTTTATTTCAAAAGATATTTGTTGGACAAAAGCCACAAAACCAGAGTCGGTTAAGATCATCTTTATTCATTTAAGACAAACAGGCCAACAAAAAAAGGGGTCTTCACAATCACCTGGTTTGAATGACTACAGACGTTTATTGTCAAGAACGAGAAAAGCGTGACGATTTACGCACAAAATTACACTGATTTGGTGAAGAGAAAGTGTGTCATTCTGAAGAATGAGAACGAAAGCTCCCAGTCTAGAAAATATATTCAGTAGAAAATAAAATAATTCAGCTGAACTAGCTTACGTAAAATAGTATACGAAATTAAATACTCATATATATATATATATATATATATATTTATATATATATATATATATATATATATATATGTGTGTGTGTGTGTGTGTGTGTGTGTGTGTGTGTGTGTGTGTGTGTGTGTGTATAGACAAATACGATTCGGAAATTAATAGAAATATCGAAAAAATAAATAAAATTGTTCGATGTTTTTTAAACAAAAGTAATAAATGTTCAATGTTTTTTTAAAAAGTAAACTTGCAGCTCTTATATACATACATACATACATACACATACACACACACACACACACACATATATATATATATATATATATATATATATAATGAACTCTTCTATCAATTTCGGCGTATGAGGATCTGACTACTTTATTCAGTTTTTATGTTTGTGTTATATGCGACACTTCAGTCCCGCAAGTAACTTGCATACAACTCCACATATTGTATCACAGCTCGGAGGTGTATATATATATATATATATATATATATATATATATATATATATATATATATATATATATATATATCTTATTGTTGAGTCTTGACTCATTGTTGAATCTCGCCTATTGCATGGAATAATAATGCAACACAAAATGTACTTAGAACAAGAATGTATTATAACAAGAAAGTGTACACAATGTACTTATAGTATTTCTGTATATTTCTGGGAAGACGTTCCTGGAGAATGTGTTGACTAGTCGCAGTCGATCAGAGTCTCTAGTTGGATCACGTGATTCCTCCTCCTCGTCTTCCGGTACCAACCATTATTTATATAGTTAGTAGTCACCTATGCAGATTAGGTGGATCCCACCACAACACTTATTAAAGAAAATATTTTCATAGTTTCTGTTATTCCGAGCATTTTCGGATTATACATTAACTGTTGTCAAAGGTGGTTAATTTTCGAGATAAGTATCTGTGTTTTTTCTTTCTTTGCTATCCTTTGATGAGTGACAACTATTTTTCCAGTAGTAATTTCATTCTTACTCTTTTTTTCTTAGCCATGGCGCCTTGGCCCCATTCAAAAAAGGTGTTATTAAGGATATATTCGATATTTTCATTTTGTTAGAAGTGCTTCTAATATTTTAAAACGTTTTTAATGTGGACAATTTCCCTACACATTTAGGCATCAAAACGAAACCATGTAAGAACACAAAAAATATGAGACAAAATGGAAAAAAAGTCTTCGTGTAACGCGTTTCGTCATGTAGGAAATCATCGGACAAAATTTGTTACGTTTGCGCGACTACAAATGCACACGATGGAGGGACGCGAGGAATTTTTAATTTTTCTTTTTGGTGGGTGGGAGAAAGAGGGTTGGAGAGAACATAGAGTAGGGGAAAGTTTATAAATTATAATTAATATAGGTAAAGAGTTTATGAAACGGGGAATATACAAATTAGAATTAGTTATACATTCGACATTTGAAGAGTGAGTAGGAAGTGAATATTATGGAAATATTCTAGCTAATTAAGTTAAACCTTTATAACTGGAAACTCCCTTTCCATTAATCCTTTACATCCTTTTATGAATATATTTTAAAGTTATTTTTAAACCCCTTTTTAATCCTCTTTTAATTTTAAATTAATATTTCATTCTTCATATAACCCCATAAGGTTAATTTTCGGGTTTAATTTTATAAAACATTTACGCTTTAAGGCTTCTACCCTACCCTGACCCCTGTCTCGTGCCTTTCGTCTGAATGAAACGTTCAAATGATTAAATTCTGTATTAGTTTTTCGACTGCTTTTTATTTTCTGACACGACCTCAGTCCACACTGGTGTTGATAAGACAAACAATCGATAATTTTGTCTGCCGAAATAGGATATTCCTCATATGAGGTAATATTGGATTTTATTATATATATATATATATATATATATATATATATATATATATATATATATATATATATAATGGACTCTCCCGTCGAACTCGACGTATGAGGGTCAGACAGATCAGTTCCCAGAAACTGAAAGCCCGACACCGACACATGAGATTTGATTATAGTGGTGAAGGCTTTGTGCAGGGCCATCCACACTTTTGGGAGGGACGAATACAGGGACCTGGTGCAGCGAATGCCACAAGGTCCCCAATCGACCCTCCGCAGGTTTTAAATTCAGAGTTCTACTTCTGCTAGACCAGTTGCCATCCAAGGCTATAGAACTCAGTCTGTCCTGCTATTTACCCATAGTTGGAGGGAGAAGAAGAGGATTCACACCTTTCCCAAGGGTATTAGCACGTAAGTGAATGTAATGGATTCGACTGGAATATATATATATTATTGAAAAATATATATGAAATATCCGACAAATATATCTACAATTTTGTTAAGCGTGAAACAGACAGTTAATGGATAAATAATTTTATGTAGTTTTAAAGCCCTTTTAAAAGTATTTAAAATAGACCATTTTTTTAATTAATGTATTAAAGAAATAATCAATATAATATTAATAATATTTCAATAATATTAATAATATTTCAATATTATTAATAATATTTCAATAATATTAATAATATTTCATAATTATTAATATTTCAATAATATTAATAATATTTCAATATTATTAATAATATTTCAATATTATGAATAATATTTCAATAATATTAATAATATTTAAATATTATTAATAATATTTTAAATAAATTATAATTAGATTATAAAAAATCCTAAATATTTCTTGAGGAAATTGATTTACGGTTGAATAGACTGAAGATGATTCCATTTTCTAATGAATCTCTGTGGCACATTTACTCATTTTCGTTTATTAGACATTAAATTACATCACTTAGCATCCTCCATAGTTTGCATTGACTAAATAGTCTGCAGTATATTTATGAGCATCCTTATATTGGAATCTTCTGAAAAAGTAGCATTTTTACTTCTGTTTAAATAATTATTGCAAAATGAAATCCTTACATTTGCCTTGATAGTACATCCGAGGACAAAAAGCGTCGATTATGATCAATTTTCCTCTTGTCTTTAATTAAATTGTCTTTCTACATATGTATTTTAGTCATATCTGAAATTTCACACACACAGATACACACACACAAGCATATATATATATATATATATATATATATATATATATATATATATATGAAGAAATATAGTCTTAAGATGTGGTATATTTATGGTATAAAGTGCTCAGTATCAGAGATAGAGCGTGTGTAAATATAAAAGTGAACATAGAAGTCAACACTTAGAGGCGACAGTCTGTGTCATGCAATCGTCAGGCCTGACGATTGCATCTAGCATGAAACAGACTGTCGCCTCTAAGTGTTGACTTCTATGTTCACTTATATATATATATATATATATATATATATATATATATATATACACACACTACAGTTCAACAATTTGTGACACTCTTCGTAATTTTTTAAATTGTCCCCAAAGAAAATATTATTATAAATTTTATTATGACAAAAAGAAAAATAACATTTATGATTAAATTTTGCTCTCGTCAAAATATCCCCCTTTAGCCTTGATTACTGCAGCACAAATTTTGTCATTCATTGCAAAATTTTCTCAAAGTACAAATTTGTGTGTGTGTGAGAGAGAGAGAGAGAGAGAGAGAGAGAAAGTTAGTGTGTGTGTAAGTGTGTGTGTGTGTTCTTGATTAATCCAAATACATATATAATTGTACTGTATATACTACAACATGCCTAACAAGAATAAACTCACGTTACATCTGTCTGACCATAGCTCAATTTGGTCTCATTTAGTGAACACTAGGCAGAGAGACATTGAACAGAACTGCGTTGTGAAGGAAGCTATTTGTTATGCTCTTAAGGTTAATTTCCCTGAAAATGTTGCTACAAAATTTGATCTAACGTGTAATGAACGTGGTCGTGTTTGTCTAATTAAGGCATACCTAAAATATCACCAAAGACGCTACAATCTGTGAAAAGTCACTCATTACACTATATGTGGCATTTATATAACACCTACTACTGAAAAAAAATCCAAACGTAGCCACCTCTACGCAAGACAATGTAAGACCCTAGCAGGACTAAAAAGCTACATCTGTGCTGTCTATATTTTATGGCTGGATCATTCATTATTCGACATCGAATCGCAGCTATTATGTATGTATATGTGATGGTATGGGCACTTCAACGTGGCGTAATGGTTAGCAAGCTTGTCTCCCTAGGTTAGTTACGACTGAATAGTGAGTTCCATTCTCACTGGGTGCCCTATACTTTCAGCCTTTTGCCACATCTAAGCTACGCTTGGATAATCGCTGTATATGTGGTGGTACTAAGGAATAATTTCTCTTACACCCGATTATCTGGTCAGATTTTCAAAAAGTCGGGCGGATAAATTTTCAGCATGTTTTCTATCTTGTTGAAAAAGAAAGATGTGAAAACACTTAATATCCCTTTTAGTTGAAGATTTTGACAAGCGCTGTTCGACGTATGTCTCCAAGTTGGCGTCTTTTGATGACCTGATTACTTCGGGTGGATGGCAACGTTACGGGTGTGTGAAGAGAGAAGGTGAGATGAGGGTAGAAGAGCGGGTAGGGGGAAGCCCCAAAACCGTTGACGTGGGGGAGTGTTATAAATAGATGCGATGGGAGGGTCGGTTGTGGCAATAGCGGGAAATCATTAGTGATCAAAAAAGATGTCAGGCTGTAATTAAGAATTGGCCCAGATAATACATTTTGGCGGGAAATGGCGTCTAATCATTTGTCACTCTATGTCTTCATATTTAAAGTGGACTGCGAATACACACACGCACACGCATTTAGGGATGCTTACACACAGAGAATGTATGGGAATTCGAGTATATATGTTAACGAAAGTGAAGAAGAAGAAGAAGAAGAAGAAGAAGAAGAAGAAGAAGAAGAAGAAGAAGAAGAAGAAGAAGAAGAAGAAGAAGAAGAAGAAGAAGAAGAGATTATGGGATTTTGAGTGTGTGTGTATGTGTGTGTGTGTGTGTGTGTGTTCGTGTTTACCCATATATACGCAGAAAAAGGGGGGATTTGATTTGCGCACTTATATCACTAGTATATTGGTTCCGTCAGGGATAGCAGAAGGTGTAACAGCTTATTATTTTTTACTCTTACTTGTTTAATGCCCTATTGAGAGAGGGGGCGAAGAGAAGTATGAGGAGATAAAGATAAAGAGTGAGGGAGGGAAAAGGATATGTATACTGACAGAGAGAGAGAGAGAGAGAGAGAGAGAGAGAGAGAGAGAGAGAGAGAGAGAGAGAGAGAGAATATATATACAAATGAAAGAATATCTTTTAACACACAGAAAATAATAAACTGCATCCGGTAGCAAGGCTTCTGATCGGGAGATTGGAGGTTCTGAGGAGCGTGTAACTACCTTATTGTTGTTTGTAGGTCCAACATTGTAAGGTTGTTGAATGGTTTGGATTTTTCTTGTAGGTCGAGGTTCCAGAGTTTTTCAAAAAAATATATTTAGCTCATTTGTATTATTATTTTTGTTTGGGAAGAAATTAGATTTGTTTTTTACATACATACAAAGATTCGCCTTAGAGAGCACCCTAAGAAATAACAACATAATTATAAAGGAAGCCAATAATGGTAGCGCTATAGTAATTATGGACAAAATATACTACAAAACCAAAATTCTAGAGGCACTAGAGGATAAGAATAACTACAAATTAATCGACACCAACATAGACAAAAAATATTATATCAAAAATCACAAAATTATGCACAACACATAATAAGATATTAACTAAAAGAAAAAAAGATTTCCTAATAAACTTTGTATAAAAAACAAACAATTTATATGGACCACCAAAAATTCACAAATCGAGTGAAATATAAACCGCTATCCAGACACAAAAATCTGAATACATTGACATCCCAAACCCCAGTGACCCATAATAGCAGGACCATCTTGT
The DNA here is from genome assembly GCA_964036315.1 of Acanthosepion esculentum. Taxonomy (NCBI): domain Eukaryota; kingdom Metazoa; phylum Mollusca; class Cephalopoda; order Sepiida; family Sepiidae; genus Acanthosepion; species Acanthosepion esculentum. Next base: position 24,146,861 of record OZ038513.1, read on the forward strand.
CCAACTACCAGACTTAGTAACTTAATAAACACAATACTACAACCATTTACTAAGCAGATTAAAAGCTACATCAGAGACGATATTCACTTCCTTAGCTCCATACCACGAACAGTAGATCCGAGAACACTTATGGCAACTTTTTGACATCAGTAGCCTATATAGCAATATACCCCATGAATCAGGTAAGCAGGCAATCACATTCTAGATTGAAAAAACGTCCAGAAACACTACATCCCAGATTCACTCAGGAATTCATTATCGATAGTAGAGACCTAATTCTAAACAATAACACTTTTGAATTTGACAAGAAAAACTATATCCAAACCCTAGTTACCGCAATGAGAACAAAAATCGCACCAACATATGCCACCCTAACATTAACTTACCTAGAGGAAAACCTCTATGAAGAGATAAAACAAATATATGGGGAAAATATAAAACCCCACATCACTAAATCTTGGAAACGATACTTATATGATTACTTCATTTTCTGTAAATCCTCACGGGCTAATATTAACCGATTTCACACTCTACTTCAGAACTTACACCCAAAAATTCACTCAAGAATATAATTTTAACGAATTACTATTTTTAGATATACTCATCAGAAATAGAAACAACCACATAATCCCAGATATTTACCACAAACCTACAGACACCCAACGATATCTTCATTACAAGAACCATCACACAAAATTTTGTCTAAAATACATCCCCTATTCTCTAGCATATAGGGTTTGCACTATAGTGATTGACAAACACCTCCCAAAAACCCGCTTTGAAGAACTACATGAAACTCTATAAAAACGAGTCTACCCAACAACACTAATAAACAACGGTTTCAAACTAGCAAAAAAAAAAAAATTCCCCTGGACCAACTACGAAATCCAAAGAAACGTAACATCCAACAAACTCTGGCATATGTCTCAGCATACAACAAGAACAATCCAGACTTATTTACAGAAATTACAAAACATCTAGACCTACTTAACAAGAATGACAAACTGAAAAATATACAAAAACAACAAAAATAATAATCTATGACGCCGTACCACGCGAAAGAACGAAATATTAACAAAAGAACTATATATATATATATATATATATATATATATATATATATATATATATATCAATTATGTAGTGCGTGTTCAATTTATATAACGTAAATCATTCATACGAAAAACAAATAATGATATATATATATATATATATATATATATATATATATATATATATATATATATATATACAAATTCATCACAAGTCCAAGAAGCACATTTGAATCACTACCACGCGAAAAATTCATATTTATATGTGGAAATACCTACTCTTTCCATGAAGAAAGTCGCGAAACCAGAAACACGTGTAGCATAATTATAGAAAATAGAGTATAATATATATTTTAAAATAAGAAATCCACATTTCAAACAAAAACGTTTGCGGTTTATCTCCTTTTTTTAAAATATACACTATTTTTTGTTGGAACAAATAAAACTTCTTCCATATATATATACATATATAAAAAGAACTATACATAATATCTTACATTAATTGCACAGGTCCGAGTTTCATGCCGAAGCAATTTTCAAGTGCTGGAATTATATTTATTTTTATTTTGAAAATAAAAAATATAAAATAAATATAATAATTATATATAAAAATAAAATCAAAATAATAATTCCAGCACTTGAAAATTGGTTCGGCATGAAACTCAGAGTTGTGCAATTAATGTAAGATAATATGAATATTTCTTAATTTATATTAAATAGCTCTGTTACTGAACATTGAACACTGTTTTCTTAAAACTATAGAGTATTTATATGTATTTGTATACGATCGCTCGGTCGTAAAATCTATATTTAATCATTCGATTATATATAGATATGAAAGAGACTTGCCCCAAAATTCATGTTTGACCTAAATATTTCATATTAAATAATTAATAAGGAAAATATATTTTAGAGTAAACAGTGAAGAGGCCAACGTTCTTTATGCGACAGCCTCATTTGATTTGAAACATAATTGAACTTTTGAAAGAAGGTATGTTTTATCAATAATGTCCTAGAGAATCAAAACAATCAATTGGTAATCTAGAAACGATAAATTATTCTTGGATAATTCAAATAACATTCATCCATGCGCACGCGCATACACACACACACACACACACACATATATATATATATATATATATATACACACAAAATCAGATACATTTACCACATTTTCACATATGTATATAGTCACTCAAATATATTCACATTTATATTTATAATCATACATATCTACACAAACATATACACACACGCATATATATATATATATATATATATATATATATATATATAATACAGTTTAAAAGTTTGAAGCCACCCCCTGTATTAGCATAGGATGAATTTGACAGAAGAGGGAACAAAGAAAAAAAAAATGAAAAAGACGTCTTAGGGTCATTGAAAAAAGAATGGAATCGATTATCAAACTTATATTTTGAAAAATAAATTGCAAAGAATACCAAATATTTGTGCTGCAGTAATCAAAGGTAGGTTATTTTGACGAGAGCAAAAGAATTAAATTTCTTTAACGATGTATAATAATTCCTCTTATTTAAAATATAAAACAACTACTTTTGTGGTCAATTTAAAAAATTACAAGGGTTGACCTCAATATATATATATATATATAGTCATCCACTGACAGACTGTTTCGCTGTACCACAGCTCCTCAGTGTGGCTAGACGTCCGATTGCTTCAAGCCGGTTTCGAAACCCGACTGATTTGACATCAGTCAGATTTCTTACCATCGTCGCACTGCAGAAAGGAAAGGAATTTTAACGTTTTTCTATATACGAAATACACCATCGGCTCGGAGAGCTCAATTCATACTTAAAGAGTACTGCTTAATAGCAGTAGGAGCTGCTGTTATATATGTGTGCGCATTCAAAATTATATGCATTTATACAGGCACAGAAACTTTAATATAAAGGATACATTGTTTAATATTTACAAACTCAATATGATCACAATAGAGACACATTCTTGAGGTAAAATCTTATGACGAGGGATATATGATTGATCCTTTTTCAAGAAATATTTTTAGATTATAAGAATATTATTTTTTCTTGCTGTGGGGTGATAATAATGATTTAGAGATATAAGTCTTACTAATTAACCCAGGGGAAAAGAGGTGAATTCATACCTTTCTCAAGTTTAATCGAAACTTGACAATCCGATTAACAATTCTGAGCTATTAACCATTACACACATACAACTGGTATTCTCATATAATACCCACCTAGATACTTCCCAGGCTCGACGCTGTTAAACTTCGGTTATGATATAGGAACCTGTGTTTCAATGTGATATGGCCTTGAGACGAGCGATATTTGGTAAGACAGGCAGTTAATGCCTGAAGATCACTGCGTATGTTGTGGTTGGTCTAAATGTGTATATGTATAGTCATAAAGGCGGTAATGAAAATGTGATTTTAAACGATAGCATCACGAACAATTAATCGAATAATTTATATTGAAAGAACACACACACACATACATATAAATATATTAATGTATATTTCGTTAGCAACGTTTCTTTTAAACATCTTTCGTTAAATATGACAGACAAGGAACATTTTTTATTAATTTTGTATTTAGTTTTTCCAGCGTTATGATATATATATATATATATATATATATTTATATATATTTTAATCATATCGCCCCAAGCAAGGCCAGAGGCCACTATCGCGCAAGGGGTTAAAGAAGGGTTGGAGGAAGAGCAGATAGGAGTGGCAATGGAGGGGATGAGGAAGAAGAGAAAGACAGTGGGTCGATCAAGGCAAGGGGGCCACAAAAGATCCGGAGAGAGAGCAGATAGGAATGAGAAAAGAAAGGATGTGGAGAAGGGAAGCGGATAGATCAAGGCAACTGGAGATGTCGATTGACGCTACACTTAAACCTTTGGAGATTGTATTTGTCAGGGAAACAGTAGTAGGGAAGGGAGTTCCATAGGTGAGATGTGCGAGACATGAAGCTATTGGAGTAGAAGAGACGTCTACATCTAACAGTTTCCACGGTGTAGGGGTGGGAGCGGGATGCCAGCCTGGTGGGGCGTTTAAATTCACGAGGCCTGGGGACAAGCGAACGCAACTCCTCAGAGAAATTACCGTGGAAGTATTTGTAAAAAAGGCAGAGCGAGGCAACATCGCGTCTGTGAGAGAGCGACTGCAGACGAGATGACTATATATATATATATATAATCCGGTGTTCTTCTTGATATTTTTATTTTTACAAAACAGTGCTCAATGTAAATTTACAGAGCATAAATATTATAAATTAACTGATTGAAACTGACTGATTTTAAACTATTTTTAAATCAGTTAATTTATAATTATATATATATATATATCAATTAATTTATAATATATATATATTTATAATATATATATATTTATAATATATATATATATATATATATATATATATATATATATATATATATATATATATATAATTGAAACGAAAAGTACACTTATACTTAACAGCAGGAACAGATATAGGATGCACAATGAGGAAAGTGGGCTTGGAAAATTTGATACTCACAGGACTGATTGAAGACAAGAGGGACAGAAGTAATATATCTAATGATTTTGAGTAAATGGATGGCGGAATAATGTTTAGTAGAGACAGCAAAAAGACACAATTTATTAAGTGCTACATGAAGAAGGAGTTTGTGAACGATTTTGTCTTTGAAAAACCATCGCAAAAAGTAATCCATTGTATTAGGCATATTTCAAAATTTCCAATGACCTGGTTTGAAAGCTCGAAAAAATCCACAGAAAGTGTTCTTGATGCTTCGTATTTGATGAGTTGTCAATACGCTTATTAATTTTGTACAAGTCCGTATTAGCGACATTTGTTTTCTTAAGCAGACCCCAAATTGCAGTAATCGAACTGGAGAGATTTTTTCGCTTTTAATTATATTTACGAGTTAAAATCGGCATTCTTCCGTTATAGGCCATCAGATGTAAAAGTAATTCTTCACTCTTCAAAAGAAAAAAAAAAAAGAAAAAAAGAGCTATATTTCTATAAGGTCGAATGATTTTAAATTGCGTTAGGAGTGGCAAAATCCGGGTCGAATGGACTGACTTGAAAATAACGAAGAGGTACGCATGTACGAAAAATTGACTTCATCCAGAAACAATTTCATGCTCATTGCGTGTTTGTGTTTGTGTGTTTGAAACTAAGTCACGATAGGGAAGCGTTTCTTAAAGAGCAAATTCATGTCTTCAAGGTGATCTGCGAGACGAGGTTGATTCTCTCTCTCTCTCTCTCTCTCTCTCTCTCTATTTCTCTCTCTCTTTTTACTCTTGATTCAAATCATTCCCTCTAAAAGCAGAAATAAAGAGGCAAGTCGGCAAATCCGGAACTTCCGGCGGCTGACATAGCTTCTCCTGTAGTGACTGGAAATGTATATTTCTCTCAAAAATCAAAGAAAATCTGCAACAGACGTCTAAAACTCCTCAAACTCATTATATATATATATATATATATATATATATATATATATATATATATATATGATAAGATAAAGAACATATAGGCAAACATTTATCAATCTAATATCTTACACAAATCGTGGAGTTCTCTACTCGTTTCCCTAATAAATCTGAATGACATGCTTCTTTACTTGATTTGTTCATTACCTCCTCTCCCAGCTCTTGTTGATTTATTAAACAAAAACCTCCAATTCATAAAACCTCGTTCCGTTACCAGCATGCTGATTTGAATTCACTTCGTGACATTCTTCGAGATGACCCTTTTTAACCTTCCTACTGACAATTGTGCAACATAAGTTTCTTGTGTTAAAGCCGACACAGATCCTTTGTACCTTCTCGGAAATACCAGGTGAAACGTCAATTTTCTCCATGGTTCAAACCAGCAAGTTCTGCCGTTATACCCTATAGGAATCACTATTTCAGGCTATGCCAGCGTGACATCTCCGATCACAACATACATGTACTCGTGGCCGCACGTAATAAATGTAAACGTGTCCTCGAAGGCGCTAAGTCTTTGTTAGCTGAGAGAATAAGCCACCGTATTGCATGTGACATTACTCACGATTACTGGCGGCTCTGAAATAGTGTATTAAATAAGAGGAAGTTTTCTATTCCTCCTCTCTTCATTCAGTTTGAAGTGTGCACATCTTCTGCTGATAAAGCAGAATGTTTCACCCGTAAATTCTCTTTAGAATGGTGAAGCTCGGACTGTTTTTTTGTACATCTACAAAACGTTTGACAGGGTTTAGCATTCCGGTTTTCTTCCCAAGTTGAATAGTTATTGTGTCTTCAGACAAATTTTGGAACTGATTCAGACTTTCTTAAAAAATTCGGGAAATGAACGTTGTCCTGAATGGCCACTCTTCTAGATCATCTTTACTCCTGCAGGTGTTCTCCAGGGCTCTATCCATGGTTATACTTTGTTTTTAATTTTCATTAAAGACCTTCCTGATGGCATCAGCTCCCAACTTGCTGATGATGATAAAACCATTTCTTCTGTCTCGATAGTAAGGCTGATCAGTTCGATCAGGTCAACTTGGCGGGTGATCTAAAAAATGACATACAGTCTGTTGATAAATGTGGTAAATGCTTTATTAATTTTATCTCCTCCAAGACTAAACGGCTCTCTATTACTAATCGAAGAAACCTTTTTCTTCTTTCCAGCAGTATGACTGATGATAACCCACAGGAGAGTGTGACATTTGCGTCTTTTCGGGCTATCATTCTCTGCTGACATGAAGTAGAAAGTCTATATTGAATTCATTGATATGTTCACTGATAAGATAGTTGGTTCCCTCTATCGTATAAGACTAATTTTCTTTCCAGAATCTATCTTACATATCTATACGTCTACCATTCGTCCATGCTGAGAATATTGCTGCCACCACATATGCTCTGGTGCTCCTGCTAAATATCTAGAGATTCTTGATAAAAAACCAATGAAGAATCAGCAATATTATTGGTCCTGACTTGGCGTCTCGGCTTCAGTCGCTTTTCCAGCGTCGTTAAGTTGCTTCCCTGTGTCATTCCTGTAAATATTTTCATGCTAATTTTCGGATGAGCTTTTCGCCATGTTACCTAGTCTTTATGAAATTATGTACAGTACCAGATAAGTTACAGTGTCTCATCAATTTACCGTTGAACTGGCTAGATGTAACCGTAAGTTCTATGCTAACAGTTTCTTTTCTCACACTTCTTGCTTTTAGAACTCCAGCTCTATGCTTTCCAGTTAACTTTGATCATCAAAAATTTAAATGCAATGTCAATCGTTATCTACGGTATTCGTGATTGCTCTCCTATTGTTCTTCGTAATTTTTCTGTTTTCTATTCCTTCCCTCCCAGTACCCCTTGTGTCTTATTGGCTTTACTGCCTTGCTTGGGGTAACTCGGTTAATTCATACATTTAATCCATCGCTAAAGATGCCGGA
>OZ038513.1:24156844-24191844 GCA_964036315.1 Acanthosepion esculentum
ATGATCTTCGCCCTCTCTAACCTTCTAACTTTCTGTCCTGGAGCAATAACATGCCTCATAGGGTTCATGTACGATTTCATTTTCAAGTCTTTGAACTGCTTCCTAACGTGCCAAACAGAGTGAATAGGATCTTTTCTAATTGATCCCATTAGCTCTAAGTTTAAATAATGATCCTTCTTGCTATTGCGACCAGTTTTCCTCTCTACTTATTTTTTAAACTTATTCCCACCGCCGTAAGTTTGCCTCTCTGTGCCTTTTTTTATAAATACTTTCATGTTAATTGTTCGGATGAACTCTTCGCTATCATACCTAAGCTTTATGAATTTAAGCGCAGCACTAGACTGGCGTCTAGATCTCATCAATTCACAGTTAAGCTGGCTAGATGCAACCGTAAATTCTATTCTAATGCTTTCTTCTATCGCACTTCTCGCTTATGAAGCTCCCTTCCGGCTCCATGCTTTCCAGCCAAGTTTAATCAGTAAAAAGTTACATGCAATGTAAATCGCTATCTACTGTCCTCCTGATTACTCTTTTATCACCCTGCTCATTAATGCTTTTGTTATTAATCCTTTCACACCCTGTAACCCTTTGCGTTTTAGTGGTTTTGCTGCCTTCATTGGGGTGATACCGATTAAAAAAGGAAATAATTCAAGCAACTGAAACCAACTATATGGAAATTAAATTATGCATATTAAGATCTGTATTTATTATAAATGCATGCTCTTAAGATTTTCTCATCACATGTTTTCAAATTGATGTCCATTATGATCCAGACATTACTGACAACGCAATTGACTCACAAAAAGCAGTCAACATTTCGATAGACATTTGGCTCCCTTACCCATCGTCAGATTCATAGAAAGTTTAATTTCAGTGATTGTTGCTAGCATTGTAGCGTAGACTTTGTCTTTGAAGTATCCCCACAAGAAAAAGTTTAAAGGGGTGAGGTCCGATGAACAAGGAAGATATTCTACAGAATCTCATGTACTGATCCATGTGTTTGGAAAGATTTCATCACGATGGTTGTGTGGTGGTGCTCCATATTGCTGAAAATAAAATTCCTCATCTCTCAAAGCTTCTCTAATTAATGGCCTAAATAGATTCTTTCAACATACTCAAGATGACTTGAGCTGGACACCGTAAAAGTTCGTATACATATTTTTGAGACATCCTCTAATCCCGGGGTGCCTTCGTAGTAAAACCAATCAATGGTTCCATAATACCAAGGAGTCGCTGAAGTCTATTATTTTTGAAGTTATTGTTTCCAGAATGATTGCAATTTTCTCGTCTCTCACTTAGGTTTAGCAACATTTTAGCAACACGTGTAACGCAATAAGGCTAAAGTAAAACACAGCCTATGATGGTTATTAAATAACGACACGGCGTAGACCATGTGGTAGTCATTAATCAATGTGTAAGCATAAACTAAACTCAGAAAGATTTTTTTTTCTTTTCTCAGTTACGCATCGCCTGAAATAGACGTTTTCCTGGCGTGCTATGAAAAGGCCCAGTTCAAGAATCGAGCAATATATCAATTTGAAATATTTGCCTTCCGATAGGTCACTGTATGCCACGTGGTCCGCGCATGCACGCAGTGGCTCGACTAACAGTGGCCCAGTCTTGCAGTGACTCCACTTACAGTAGCCCAAGTCTCGTTATTTAAGAACCACACCTTATATGTAAAAACTAAAAACGAATCTGAAATTTTATTCAAAATCAAACTTCAAGGATCAGTGTTTCTTATATTCTTTTATTTTCAATATGGCGGTCATGGAAAGCGCAAAACATGGCGGTCATAGAAAGCGCAAAAGTTGGAATATTAGCTGAACATGTTTACTTCGAATTAATGATTGGGAAAATCATGAATCCTCTTCTCCCTGCCCTCTTCCATCCATCATCAGCTATTTTAATTCTTGCATGACTCGACGAATGACAAAGGAAGTAACTGATTGAGAAGGCAGACAAACTACCACTTATTAACAAAATTACCTGCCTAAAGAATAAAAACATAAATCTGATAATTTTCATTATCAATCTCAACAGGATAAAATTCTTCTTCATCTATGTGCCAATGTCTCTTAAAGACGTTGCCGATCATGGCTCTTCACATTTTCCTGCCCTTTGTAGCTCTTATAAAATTTTGTATTTTTGCTCTCTCTCCTAAACCCTGTTTTGCCATCTATTTACACATACATATTCGTTAGATAGGTTATGTCCTTCTTGGCTTGAATAAGTCCTGTGAATGTCAAATATTCGAAGCCATGTCATGTGCCCTAGAAATTTCAACTATAATCTTAATTATCTATGCAAAGTACCTGAAAAGAAGCCTAAGTAATTAAGATGTTCTTATAAAATATATTATTCAACCTACAAACTTTCTAGTGTGTTCTTTTTTCAGGCTGGAGAAAATTTTCCAATCCCATTTCTTAAAAGTGTCATTGAAACTTTTTCAGTTCATTAACGATTCTATAGACACACTCTTTCGGTACTGTTTTCGAAAATGTGATAAACTTACTTATTCGATCTTCAATTATTCGAAATCTTCTTTGAGTGTTCTTTTTCTTCTATGTGTCGTGTCCCTTCAGAACGTTAGCAATCATGGCTCTCCACAATTTCCCCTACTTCGTATCGCTTAATAACGTTTATCATTTTACTATTTCTCCGAAACCCTACTCCGCCATCCATTCACTGAAGCTATCCATGTAGCTTATGCGTTGCTTTCCTCTGTTCCTCTTGCCTTCAGTCTGTCTTGTGAGTATTACATTTTCCAAGTCTTCTTTCCTCATTATGTTTCCTAGAAATTTCAACTGATGTTAAGTAATAAATGTCCTTTTTGCTTTCATTATCTCTAAAACTTCGTACTTGTTCTCATATTTGGTCCATAATATTCTCAGTATCCTTCTGTAGAACCACATTTCTGTTGCTTCGTGTCACTTGTTCAACTGTGAGAAGATTGTCCAACATTCACTGCCATATAGAAGGACTGATATTACGTTATAGTTCAGTAATCTTTTCTTTGTTTTTAACGATATTTTTCGGTTTCTTAATACTTTGCTCAGGTTTTGAAAGGCATCTTTCGCTATCTCAATACGCCTTCGAATTTCTGTGTTGCACTTTCCGTCCTCTGTTAATAAGTTTCACAGATATTTAAATTATTGTAATTGCTTAATTTTGATATCTCCAATTTGTAATTTGCCTGTTGGGATGTTTTTGTTTTTTTGTTGTTTTTTTTTGTTGACAACGGATTTCATTATAAACGCATGGTTTCGGGGAAATGCCTTCTGGCAATTTTTAGATGTTCATTACTTTTGGTTGTTATGGAATACCTCACATATTTTTTTAATCATTTCATCGCAGGCAAGGCGATAATGCCACTAAGACGCAAGAGGCTATTGGTAATTAAAGAGAATGAGAAGACTTTAGAAGGAACCGGAAACCCAATCCTAAACACGAATTAAAGGATAAATATTTACTCCTGCTCAAAAGTGTGAATCGGACGATAGGTGAAACTGTCTACTCCGGGGTTTTATTTTATATATTTACTCTGCTTCAGCAGGAACGAGTGCTTACGGCCGCAACATGTTGAAACACCCGTTCCTATACGATCACCGAAGTTAGGCAACATCGATCCTGGTCAGTACCTATATGGGTGACCGCATGAAAATATCAGGTGTTGTAAACTAGTATATGAGGGATTGGGGGTGTAATGGATAAGGGTTTGTAATTTTTGATCTGATAGCCGAGTTCGAATACCAATTTGGTTCGTTATATTCCCTTACACACAAATACCCTTGGGAAAGATATGAAACCATCTCTTTTCCTCCCAACTATGGGTTAATTAGTAAGACTCATATCACTATATTACTTGCTTCCATTATTCTGCAGGTCAGGTATTGTGATCTCTGTACCACTTCAATCTCTTTTGAATGTTGCGAGTGGAGAGAAGAGATTTCCTTACAGTTGATCTTCCATGATATGCAGCTTTATGGAGCTCACGGTGAACAGTTTTAGAGGTCAATGCATTTAGCTTAAATTTGACTAAATTCTAAAAATAAATAAGACAAAGACAGTAAATTAGATAAATAAACGTATTTACAATAGATATAACCTGCAATTATGAAGTTTTAGTTAAAGTTCTTAATATAATAGGTCTTTGAAATATAGGAGTGGAATTTGCATCTGTTCCAATTATTTTGTCCAACCCCTGTATGTGTTTCTTAAGTAGGATATTGAAACTTGCTTCGTCATGATGGCGTCTGATTGGTAAAAGGTACACTTGGTGTTAAAGTGGTCTCCTCGAAAGGCAAAAAAGAAGAAATATAGGTTTCGATTCCTATCGGGAGGCATATTTTCTTTAGTGGGACTTCTCAGGCCGGTTGACATTAATTTCATTGAAACGAAAAAACCAACAAAAAATCATGTCGGCTCAAACACGTGTACCAACTAAATGTAATGATTAAACGATTATAGCGATTCCTTAGTAAATACATATGCAGATGATACCACAGGGTATGGGTAAAAATGTAAATAACTTGAGACCAGTGACTGACAACTGACTTCTCATCTTACCTATCTCACACAGCTTAATGGAGAAAAGACTGGCTTGTATCCATCAATACATCCAAAACTAAACTAGTAACATTTCGTCGTCACTGTGCAGACCTTAAACCTGCATCGGTTTTGACGAGTGCTCTACCTTTAAAAACACTCCTTGCCTCGAACCTGTAGTGGTCCTCAAGTTCAGTCTCGATCACAAATGGGTCAGGTTTATTCGTACCGTCGTTAAAGGCGCTGGAAAAATGGTCGGTTCCTTGCTCGTTCGAGAAAATGGCCAACTCCTGCTGGCATACTCTGACTCTTTACAAGTGTCAGATCAGATCAAGAATGGAGTATTGCTTTCCATATCTCGGCTAGTGCTGCCCAATCCTCACAATCCAACCTCATCAAAGCGCTTGTAGGTGATGAATTATTATCTATCCTGTAACTCTTATCCCACAGAAGAAAAACTGCTAGCCCCTCACCATTCCATCGCTGTTACAATGGTAGGTCTTCAAACGAGTTACATTACTTGGTTCCACCAGATGTTGTAAGCTTGGGTGTGCAGTTGATCCAATGGACAACAACTGGGAATTGTTTAATCGGAGAGCCGAGTTCCAATTCCAGCTAGGTTCGTTATATTCACTTACGTGCAAATGCCCCTGGTAAAGTTATGAATCCAACTCTAGTGCTCCTACCCAGCTATGGGTTAATTAGTAAGACTTTTATCAATAATCTTTACTATATAAAAAAAATCTTACAATCTAGAAATATTTTCCGACTTTAAATAGCCTGCAAAAGGTTGATAAGCTGTAGAAAACAGAACAATCAATAAAAAACACTTCATTCATCTTACTCACCTCATTCGTCATCACTATTGTAATATTAATTTTCTACATTGAGTGGCTCTCGAGTTATGCATGGGAAGTATAAAATTAATTCAGGTTATCATCAGCTTCGTTCCATATCAACTGCTTTAGTTTTATTACAATTCTAATCATCGCTTTTTAAAATAATACACATTTCCAAGGAGTGAAGGTAGTTAAAATAATAGCTGTGGCAATTGAAAAATTTTTTTTCGGGCATGAAGGTTCGAATTTACTGATTTTTTTTACTTTATTTTGTTTTATTTTTAGAGTTATTTATGAAACATTCTACATTGGGTAGCTCAATAGTTTACTGGGTTTAATGGAATAGTTTAATGGGTTTAATGTAATTGCTTAATGAGTTTGATGATTCCCGACAAGTAATACGGGGGTTAAGAATAGAATCTAATGTCGACAAGGAATCCTTGTTCTAAGAGGAGTTGATCTGTGGTGACCCCAATATATATATACAAAAATAGACTTTACACTCGCACCAGAGGTTCAGAAAAACCAGGGTGCATCAACGAATTGACTTGGAAGGTGACCTCTCAGCCACCAGTTGCCGATTCACGCCTCATACAGTTGTCAGTGGTTGCTCCCGGCATGTATACAGGTGATCGATGAAAGTGTCCTTAACATGTGAAACAAATGGATGAGAGAAAGATTTTTAAGCATCTCTTACACAATGTCTCTTACTCGAGAATAGGCTTTCCACGTTCGGAGAAAGCCGTGCCATCAGTATGGCTGATGCTAAACTACAGCAGAGCAAATCTTTGCACATGTTTTCCATTGACATGAAGTGGATTGACGATAATGAATCAATTGCTAGGAAAGTTGGTTCACTGTGTTGTGTCAGACATTATTCTAATTAAAATCGCCCTTGGACATCTATAAATTTGTTATTCATTTTGTGCGTTGAATACTGCTGCATTATCTGGTTTGATGCTTTTGCTATATATCTTGAGATTCTTAACAAAATTCAAAGAATGTTCTTAAATGGAAGCGGTCCTGACTTGGCATCTGGATTTCACTCCTTTTCCCCCTGACGTGGTTTCCCCCTGTCATTTCTACAAATATTTCCATGGCAACTGTTCAGATTTTCTGTTCTCCTTGGTGTGTCGAATGCATGGATTTAAGCGTACTACTAGATTGGCAACAAGGTCTCACCGCTTTACTGTTGAACTAGATACCTGACCTGCAGACTAATGCAATCGCCAATTCTATTCTAACAGTTTCTTTTCTCGCACTTCTTACCTCTGGGAATCTCTTCTGGGTTCTAGATTCCCTGCCGCCTACAATCTTCAAAAAATTCAATGCAATGTCAATCACCATCTTCTGTCTTCCTGAATCCTGTTCTTTTATTATACTTCTCCTCATTAAATTCTTCTCATTCTTATTCACTCCATGTAACTCTCTGCGTCTTAGCGGCATTATCGCTTTGCTTGCGGTGAAATCATTAACCCCCTCCCCGACTTAAAAGCACACTATCAATATTAGTAATAATTTTTGTATGCGATATTAAATTTTGTGTAAAAGGATAATATTACACATCTTTTATAATATTCCGTCATTGGAAAGTGTAATCTTTTGCGAGACAGTATAACTGTATTTTTGTTGGTTGCTATTCATTTAGAATAATGTGTTTATGACAAAGAATTCCCTGACCAGAACTAAAGAAGGCGGTAAATGTTGTTACCGTTTCCTATGTCAAGCCTGAAGAGAATGCTTTGCCAAAAGTCAGTCTCAGCCTACATTGTGGTAAATGTCACTAAGAATGGCAATTTGATCCGTTGCTGGGCCACTTGATAAAGGTTTGTACAGATCAGCATAAAACCAGTTTAGCTTTTCTGGGCCTGCATATTTGGAGAATCGTGTTGGACGCCAGAAAAGAACGTGACATGTCTCATGGTGTGATGTGGATGACGCATTGAGATGAGCCAGTTAGTTCGAGGCGATGGAGTGCTTCACCTTGAAGCCAAAACTTGATAAATATTCTTCTGCTTCTGCTTTACCTGACCAGTAAAACGTCCAAGCAGCTGCGGGGTCTCATAAATGTCCTTTGTCTGGTGAACGAATCTCATTGATCGCCGCGATATCCAGTTTCGCCAGCTCATGTACAATTAATTCAGTTGTTTATCTCTCTCTCTCTTTCTCTCACTCTCTCTCTCTCGTTCTCTCTCTCTCTCTCTCTCTCTCTCTATATATATATATATATATATATATATATATATATATGTGTGTGTGTGTGTGTGTGTGTGTGTTTGATTGAATGATATAGACATATTATGTCTATTTTTATACTGATATTTTCCAGTTCGCTAATCAGATTCTTGATCTTAAGAAGAAATTTATCAAGGAAGGCGCCGTAGTTTTTTCCTACCCAAGTACTTTCGATCTCTTTCACGATCATTCTCTGGCATAAATTACAAAGACAAACTTATTGTAACTGTGATAAAACCTGTAAAAAAAATAGTTATGAATGTGATTTAAAAAGTGAAGGCGCTCTGTTATAATTATTTTAAAATTTGAAATTTATCCGTTGTTTTGTTTTTTTGTTTTGTTAAGCAAGCGACAAAACCAATACACTACTCCCCGAAAATAATAAAGAATAACGTCAAATTCTCGAAACCCTCTATATCAAAAGCAATCATCCAACACTCAACAAAATCTATTACGAGTATAGCAGCAACGTGTTGAAGTGCATATAACAAACATTTAATGCCAGTTTGCTTGCTACCAATTTCCGATTAACTTCCTTATATTGAAACGCTTGTTTTACCAAAAATTTCATAGCTACAACGGATACGTTTAAATTTTCACGTGTGCATTTTAAAAATCACCATCACAACGAAATGCAGATTTTATCACAGCTATAATAAGTTTGTCTTTGTAATTCACCCCTGAGGATGATCTCGGGGGAGATCTAAGTACTTGGGTAAGAAAAAACTACGGCATCTTCCTTGATGTGTGTCAGCTTAACATCAAGAAACTGATTAGAGAACTGGAAAGCATCAGTATAACAATAAATAGACATAGTGTGTCTATATTATTCAATGAAACATGTCTGAATGAAGATATGCTGCCTAAATACACACACACACACACACATATATATATATTACCTCAAATGTTACTTATTTTAGATGCTCTTGTTTGAAATAATCAATGGTGTAGTGGATAACAGTGAGCAATGAAAAACGGAGATTAGAGTTCGAATTCCAGTTCAGTTCGTTGTAACTACCCTTGGTAAAGGTGTGGTGACTTTCTAAGCATAGTGTACAAAGCCGGAAGTATGGGACACCCAGTGAAGATCGAAGTCACTATTCAGTCGTAATTAATCTAGACTAGCTTGTTAACTATTATAACACATCAAAGGGCCTATCCTTGTTAAAGGTATATATCCATGACTTCTTGCTCCCAGCTATGGGTAAATAGCAGAATAAACTCAGCCCTATAGCCTCAGTTGGTGTCTAGGAGAAGGAATACTCTGAATTCAAACCAGCCTGGAGAGCGTTCGGCTATGTCAGACACGCCATTGCTACAGCTGTAGTATATGTGGTCCTCCTATGACCATTAGGGGTTAAAGGACACGTGATATTGCTCACGATCAAGGTATATACAAGATACGGGATGATATCTGGATGTGTAATATGTCTAATGATTCGCGGTTTCGGACCGAGATATCGGCGAGAAGAGCTCGGAATCCGGTCGTGTTCGTTATATTCACTTTCGTCTAGATACCAAATCTATATCTTCTTCCTGCAGCTATGGATTATATAGCGGGACAGAGTCGTCACTCTAGCTGTGGCTGGCGACCCGCCTCGGAGGAGGAAAAGATGTATGTAGCCCTGGTGAAGCATATACTATGCAGGCACAGAAAGAATTATGAACATCACAATTAATTGCTACAGTGTGTTGGGTTGGGGGTGCGGCAGCGAACTATGATCTCGACGAATGTCGATGGGATAGGGAGATTAAAGGTTATGTGCAATGGTTGGTTCTAGACGATCGTAGATAGAGCAGAGACAAAAACGCTGCAACCTATGAAAAACTATTTGAAATCTGAAATGAAACTTGTAACTATGTCGGCCATTGCTGCTGCCGACTACATAAACAAATGTTATAAAAAAACTAAAAAAAAACAAAAAAAACGATGTGTACATTTGAATCAATATTCAGCTTAGTATAATAAAACTGGGTGTGGAAAAATCTCTCTCGTCAGCACAAAAACAGAATTAATTAAATAACTAATTTATGACTCAATTAAGTAACCAAACAGATTCTTACGATGATTTATCCACTTACGCGTACCAATTAAGTTAGGAGAATATGAGAAGAGCGTTGGGAAATCTCCACGAAGCAGACGATACATGAGTAACTCCAGCTAAGAAATATTACAGATTTAACTATTTTAAAATGGTTTCAATAATATTTTAACGCAAATTTCAAGTGCAAAAAGAGATACAGTTTTGGTTCCTGCTGCGATGCCTAATATTTCTTTAGGAAGACTTCTCGATCTTGTCCGATTGTTATTAAATTCACTCTTTCAAAGAAAAAAGAAGGGATAGTAACTGAAAAAGAATAAAAATAATGCTTACAGTACTATATATATATATATATATATATATATATATATATATATATATATATATATATATATTTGTATTTGGCAACAGCCGTTCTTTTAAACTTTTCGTTGAATATGACAGACAAGGAAAATTTAATTAATTTCTTATTTAGTTTTCCCATCATTCTTACATTTTTCCGTTTGTTGGGAGTGCAAAAATCGTCCGTATTGATCATTGTACCAAGCGCTTTCGGCCACTTCTTCATCCATTTTCATGGAAGGTTATTTTAAGTGTTGTTAATTTCTCTTCATGTTTGTTTATATAATATGTGTTTTGTGTTGTTTTGAAGACTAGTAGGAGCGTTTATTCCATGCTTAGCTTGTTGAGCCTGGTTGGAATTCAAGTGAACGCCTTTCTATTGTTTTTTTAATAACTTTTCATCTCCCTATTACCACTGTCGAATAAGGCGAGGTTGACAGTGGGAACGAGATGTTTTATATATAAGGCCTCTCTCACAGCGAGATGTTTCCAGTAATTTGATTTATATAGAATGTTTGCTTTTTCAACGAGAATGTTCATTAAGGAATATTATAAATCTTGTGTGGTTAGATTATTTTATGGTAATTTTATCTGATAAGCGACATGTGAGGCGTCTACACAAGGAGATGGCAGTGTGTCCGATACAAATAATTGATTTATGACAAGAAATACAATCTTGTACTGGGAAGTGAAATTGAGACACTATATTGGTAATTGCTAGATTAGATTAAATGGGCTTATTTTGATTAGTGACAACAAGGTTTGCAGATTTCTATTTTCTGTAATATATTATTTCGTATGTTTTATGGCAGAAATATGCTGTTTGATGATTTCGTTCGTACAGTAAATTCGTCATGCTATAGTTATTGTGCATCAGGTTGCAGTGAAATATTTTCGAGTTTATTGTGTGGTATTTTTATTACTGGTGTTTTTGTAGGATTAATTTTACTTGTTTATATATATATATATATATATATATATATATATATATATATATATATATATATATATATATAAAAATTCAATGTAGTGCAATTGTTAGCATGTTTGTCTAGATATATTATTTTCGTGTGAGTAGTTCGATCCTCGCTGAGTAATGAATATTCGCTGACTTTTAAACAACATCAAGTAAATCACTCTTTCTTTCCCCCGTCTCTTTTGACTGACGCCAATTTAGTCGGGTTTCGATCCTAGCTAAAGGCAACCAGACGTCTAGCCTCACTGATGAGCTGTGATACAGCGAAACAATCTGTCTGTGAATGACAATGTATATATATATATATATATATATATATATATATATATATATAAGTTAACGATATATATTTTTTTATATATCAAGAACTATATAGGGGAAAGTGTATGAAAAAGTGGAAAAAATGAATATATGAAATAAATCAATAAATAAAAGATAAAATGATTTTTAAAAAAATTAACAGGATTCATCTTTCATTCGCATGTGTAGTTTCACCAACATAAAAAAATTCATTCTGATGAAGTCCTAAATAACGAAACGCGTCACATAAAAAACAATTTTTAATTTGTCATTTTCCACTAATATATATATATATATATATATATATATATATATATATATATATATATATATATGGTAGACTCTCCCGTCGTATTCGACGTATGGGAGGCAAGCAGTTCAGTTCCTAGGAACCGACAGCCAGACACCAGCACATATAATTTGATTATAATGGTGAAGGCTTTGTGCAGAAAACCAACTACACTTTTTGAAGGGCCGAATACAGAGACCTGGTGCACTACGTGCCACAAGGTCCCCAAATGACCCTCCACAGCTTTCGAATTCAGATTTGTTCTTCTCCTAGACCAGTTGCCATCCAAGGCTATAGAACCTAGTCTATCCTGCTATTTACCCATAGCTGGAGGGAGAAGATTATTAGCACGTAAGTGAATGTAATGGATTCGACTGGAATTCAAACTCGGTTCTCCGATTTCTCAATATATATATATATATATATATATATATATATATATATATATATATATATAATTACGAAGGAAAATAGTTATAAAATGTTTTGTTTTTGTTTTTCCGGGCGCATCTGTTTACCTTGTTTGTCCCGGTGACAATTAGATAGATAAATTGAGCGATGTGATAAGTGACATCGGAAGTGGCAAGGGAGACAACCCTTGTAAAAAACATCCTCGCCTGAAATATAAAATGTGGTGTGGGAGCGTCAATCAAGAACTTTGAAGGAAGACGGAAGGACCATCTTCACAATGGCGGTGTTTGTCAAGTGTAGAGTAGCGAACGAGCTTCTTCCTGCATTTCTTTCATCAATGTCTACTCAAAATACTTTAACTTCATAGTGAACAAACTGTCTCTTCATCAGTCTCTCAGCCATCAAGCTCTGTAATAGGCAACTATATACGTGTGCATACAGCTCCCACGATAATTATTTGCGCACTCCCCCACCACAGATTTCGAAGCCTAATTGTGAAGGCTGAGTACTATACTTCTTCTTCTATGTGCTTTGAACCTTCAGGAGAATTTACGATTATAGCTCTCCACCATTTCCTGTCATTTGTAACTTTAAATAAAAGTTTACTTTTTGCTATCTCTCCTAAACCTTGTTCTACCAATCATTTACTTAATCTGGCTAGGTAGTATATGCGTTGTTTCTCTGTCCTTCTTGAATTCAATCTGCCCTGTGAGTATAAAAATTTCGAGGTTCTCTTTCCTCATTACGTCTCTTTCCGGTATTAAGTATAAGTATCCTTTTTGTTTCCATTTTCTTTAGTTAAAAGAGAATCCGTAAGGTCAATAATAGAAATTGCTAAAAAGTCTTCAAACTAGTTACTGATCATATGGGACAAATCTTAGAACTCTTCTTTTGCTATGTGCCGTGAACCTTCAGAACATTGGCGATTTTGTCTCTCCACAATGTCCTGTCCTTTGTGGCTCTTAATAAATTTTGTCATTTGTTATATCTCCTAAATCATGTCCCACCGTCCATTTTAACAAGTTTGTTGTGTAGGTGATACGCTGCTTTCCTCTTACACGCTTGCCTTGAATCTGTCCTCTGGGTATCTAATTTTCTATACCCACTTTCCTCATTATGTTCTCTCAAAATTTCAATTGTCTCTTCCTGATGTTAA
Organism: Acanthosepion esculentum; assembly: GCA_964036315.1. NCBI lineage: Eukaryota > Metazoa > Mollusca > Cephalopoda > Sepiida > Sepiidae > Acanthosepion > Acanthosepion esculentum. Next base: position 24,169,986 of record OZ038513.1, read on the forward strand.
GTATAAATGTCCTTCGTCGTTTGCTCACATGTTCGATCCACGGTATTCTCACTATCCTTCTGTAGAACTACATTTCTATTGCTTCAACTAGGAAGAGATTGTCCAACATTCACCGCCAAATAGGAGGATTGATATTACATCACAGTTCAGTATATGTAACAAGTAAATATGGACATTTTTGCAGCTAGTTTTAGTAGTTTTAATCATTTCACCCCAAGCTAGACCGTAATGACATTAGTATGAAAGGGGTGTCACAGGGAGTGAAATTGAAAGAGAAATCTAATTATAGGGAGGATTGAAGAAAAGACAAAAGATGAAGAAAATTCAAGAAGATGGCGATTGACTTTGCATTTAAATTTTTGAAGATTGTAGTTATCAGGGAGGCAAGTAAACGAAAAGTAGTTCCCCAGGTGGGAAGTGCGAGAAAAGATACTGTTGGAGTAGAAGTGGCGGTGAAAGTAAAAGGGTGGGTCCTAGATCCAATCTAGTAGCACGCTTAAATTCATGGAGTCTGGGCACAAAAAAAGCACGCCAGAGCAGTGGCAATTGAAAATATTTGTAAAAAAAACACTTGTTCCATTATTGATTATTAGTAACAGATGCACATTTATTACACGAGATATGGTAGTGTCCTCTTTAGTCAAAATTTACTATGCCTGTAAGCAGCGTCCGAAGTGGTATAACAGTCCAATCTTTGCATAGCGGTTTCTTCTGCAGGTACAACGCGCAAAGTTGGACTATGGAATAAAGGTCTGACATCGCTCTCTGTATTTCCTGCGTTGTCTCCTGATCTCCAACAGTTGGTTTTACTTTTACCCGCCCTTCATGATGCCGGCCTCCTATCTGTTCCCAAGCTACCAGACTCGATGTCTGCGAGTTTCAGGTCCCTTTTTTAACTGTGTCTAAAACTTACCGCAGGGTGGCCTACCGAAAGAGACTCGTGGCCAGCTCACTGTAAATGATGACTTTTAAAAAAAAAACTTGCATAGAGAATAAGCACGATTTAGTCGGTTACTCGGTGATCTATGTCAAGGAAATTTTATCATCGAATTTTAATCACTATTGTCCGCGTAGTCGTTGCCGTCCACAGAGTCATTTTATCCTTCTTCCTTAAACATGATGTCACTTTAGATTAATACGAATCTCAGTATCCCCGCACACAAAATACCCGGATGTAATTAAGAAAATCTCGTCCATTACTCTGATAATGAATGAGATGCTTAAAAGTTCTTGAACCCCCACCAAAAAACAAAAACAAAAAAAAAAAAAACAAAAAAAAAAAACAAAAGACTTTGGGCAGTATATCTCCAATTTTTATGCTGATGTATAATAGAAAATTGAAAAAGTACAATGAAAAATTAAATTTAAATTGCAATTTTTTTCTGGATTTTCTCCCATACTTTTTCTTAGCTAACATATCAATCAATTTATCTCTCTAGTGTCATCAGTGACAACAAGCTAAACATATATGCGCAGTTGAAATAGTTGAATAAATATAGAATATAATATGAACGTTAATGCAATATTGACCCGAAAAAATACTTATTCTTATAATGAAAAAACGTTTCGGCTTTAAATAACTCATAAAGTGTTTATAAACCGTAAAATAGAAATCAACTATTCATTCAGTACATCTTATAAGAAAATCGTGAAAATTTCTATAACAAAATTAAACAGGCACACCTATTTAATTTATTTCAACAAAAGAAAATTCATATATATATATATATATATATATATATATATATATATATATATATATATATATATATATATATATATATATATATATATATATATATATATAATGTTGGTCACACCTCAAACTCGCTTTCACGATGCTTGACTCTACCTTTGAATGATAACTCTAACATTTTTAGGCATTTAAAACATCATGCCTGGCCGCATACACAATTCCTGAAAATCCTTCTTGAAAACACAAACATTACTTAAACATTAAAACAGTAAACAAAAACTAAAAATTCTTGAAGCTATATACATAAAACAGTTGAAACCTAACCTGAAAAAAAATAAACTATGAAATCTCCACAAATATTATTAAATGCCTATAATTGGTAACAGAAGCCATCGTTTTATACCAACGGCTTCCCATACTTAACACTTCTCGTTTTCACTCTCGCGTGGTCATGTGTGATGTCATGAGCTGCGGAGCGATTTTCACTTACAACATCTCGTATGCACGAGTTTGTCGATGCTTGGAAATCTTCATGCAAACAAAAACAGACAATCATTATCGTTATGTCCGTGTATTGCTTAATATTTTATAATGTAATTGGCATCTTTGATGATGACTTATGTAAGCCGAAAGCATAGATATAATTAAAAAATATGGCGATTTTCTTTCGTCTTTCAATGATAATGTCATTAAGCTTATCAGACAATATGAAAGGAATTTACATAAAATAAATAGACAAAACATGTCTATATTATTTAATGAAACATGTATCAATATATATATATGAAGAAATAAAGTCTCAGGGTGTGCTATATTTATGGGCTAAAGTCAGCTATATTTATGGGCTATCAGAGATAGAGCGTGTGTAGATATAAAAGTGAACATAGAAGTCGAAACTGAGAGGCGACAGTCTGTTTTATGCTAGATGCAATTGTCAGGCCTGACGAATGCGTCTAGCATGAAACAGACTGTCGCCTCTAAGTGTTGAATTCTATGTTCACTTTTATATATATATATATATATATATATATATTGAAACACGACTGCAATTGTGTAGCTATTCTTACATGTTTTTGTTGTAATATCCTATGATATATATATATATATATATATATATATATATATATATATATATATATACATATATATATATATATATGTATATATATATATATATATATGTATATATATGTATATATATATATATGAATTACATATAAATGAAACTCAACTGAAGCCCATTTCGATGGCCATTTCTCACCCGCCTTCCCAGGATAATCTACACGGGTCTTGTCAATGCTAAAATCTTTGTTAGCAAACGTTTTTTAACAAACGTTTGTTAGCAAACGTTTTTTAACAAACGTTTTAGAATTGACAGAACCCACGTATATTATCCCGGTGGGCGAAATGGCTATTAAAATGGGGTAAAATTGAGTTTCATTTTTCATTCATTCATATGCTCTATAATAAATATATTGAGCTCTCTTTTGTGGATCAGTTTTACAATTTTATATTATTAGGATCTACTTGGATTGCTTAGTCACAGATTTTAACCTATATGTATATATATATATATATATATATATATATTACTTCAAACATTATTAAAGTTTACAGTTTACACATTGTTTACATTATTCGGACTATTGTCCTTATCATTGTCGCCATATTTATTACAACGTTTCGACCGTTGTACGCTCCGGCCTTCTTCAGGTGGTTGGAATGTCGAACTGAAATGAACCCTTTATTTCGCTCACTGGTTCTATGTTTAATGGATGTCAGTTATCAGATATCTCCTGTTAATTTTCCCTCTGAAAGTTCTCCACTGCCTTAACAGGGTACTCACACTCTTTGGGTCCTGTCACTGGATCTAACCAACGCCTTTATCCATTGTGGTAAAATTGGTTGCTGAAGCCATTAGGTTTATAATACCCAGGAAATTCATACACAGATGTCCTCAAGGACACATGGAACAGTGGACAAAGGCGTTGGTTAGATCCAGTGACAAGACCCAAAGAGTGTGAGTACCCGGTTAAGGTAGTGGAGAACTTTCAGAGGGAAAATTAACAGGAGATAACTGATAACTGATTAAACAAGGCACGTAGAACTAGAATACTAGAACCTCAGTGTGCGAAATAAAGGATTCAGTTCGACATTCCAACCACCTGAAGAAAGCCGGAGCGTACAACGGCCGAAACGTTGTAATAAATATGGCGACAAAGATGAGGACAATAGTCCGAATAATGTAAATAATGTACATAATAACTCATCTCAGAAATATAGACAGATATTACAGTTTACAGTTCGTATTTGAAAACGTTTGAAGTCATATAAATGTCGAATGAAAATAATTGATTAGTTTTATACATACACACACACACACACACACACACACACATATATATATATATATATATATATATATATATATATATATATATGTGTGTGTGTGTGTGTATATATATAGAGAGAGATGAATATAACTTTATATATATGTATATACGAAAACACATGTGCATTCTAATATATATATATATATGTACAAGAATGCCCATGTATATATATATATATATATATATATGTATATATATATATATATATATATAAGTTTATATATATACACACATCACATATGTATGCACATTTATATTCAAAGATGAACATTCATAAGTCCTTATATAAACAAAGATTGATAAATATATACTAATATATATATACACACAGAAAAATATATGCATATAAACACGCACACATTATACCCATAATTGCAAACACACGCACACACACACACACATACATATATGTAGTGAAAAGCACACACACACACAGATACATATATATTTATATATATATATACAGAAACTAAAACATATAATCTTCATGTATATATAGACACACTGACATTGATATATATATATATATATATATATATATATATATATATATATATATATATATATATATATATATATATATACACACACACATATATATATATATATATATATATGTAGACTCATATAGACTCACACATCTGTGTCGCGCAAGAATGATAAGAACTGATAATAAAAGATGTCGGGTAGCAAAGAAAATATTCTCAGTGCTGGATTTTGATTTCTCTATAGATATAAGGAACATAAACAAAAGAAAGAAAAGGAGAAAAAGCACATTATTTTGAATGTTTTGCGCTATTCTGACGTCATGTGGATGGACACTTCATGTAATTCTGCTGACGTCAAAACGAGGCTCACATCCGGTCAACAACCGAATCGTATGTTATTAAATCAACATAGTGCCGCAGTTGTTTTTATCAACAAAAAAGCAATGAAATATTTAAGATTAAACATACATTCGGAAATATATATATATATATATATATATATATATATATATATATATATACACAAAACAATTGATGGACTTATATATATAATACAGGGAGGTGGCAAAGTATTGTCACCCGTACATAATATATTTTTCTATTTTAACGCTCTGTGTAGTATTATCAAAGAGAGAGTTTCGCATGAACGATACCAGAATGCACATGAGTTGAAGGATGTCATTCGGAGAGCCTTTGCAACAAACAACAAAGCACTGGATACGTAATATATCACACAGGACATGGCGCCGCATCATTCTTTGCCATGAAAATGATGGTGTTCATACAGATCTTCTCGATGTGTGACACACTTTCTATGAAAGTGAATGAACTGAATCCAGTACATGTGCTTTTTTATTAATGTATTGCTTGCTCGCATTCCGTTTTTGCAGGGAATGACAAGAATTTTGGACCACCATTATATATATATATATATATATATATATATATATATATATGAAGAAATATTGTTTGAAGTTGTGCTATATTTATGGGATAAAGTGCTCAATATCAGAGATAGAGCGTATGTAAATAAAAATATATAATAATAAATATATACATATAAAAGTGAACATTGAAGTCAACACTCAGAGGCGACAGGCTGTTTCATGCGAGACGCTATCGGCAGACCATTGTATCTAGCATCTATATATATATATATATATATATATATATAATCGATATTTAAATTTTTATATAAATCAATATTTCCGTAAGATATATATATATATATATATATATATATATATATATATATATATATAATACATGGTTTATGGTTAGAGTTTAATCAAACCAGGAAACAGTAGTATTAAAAACTGCTCAATACACGTGTGAAAAAACAAAAGTAAAAATAACATGCAGAGCTTTTAACTTTAAAAATCAGGAGGTCAGCTGAATCTGATTCCTTGGTTTCTACCAGGTAGCGCATTCAACTGAGCTCCTATTCACACACACACACACACACACACACACACACACACACACACACACACACACACACACACATATATATATATATATATATATATATATATATATATATATATATATATATATATACACATATATATATATTAGTGTCCACACCGTTAGTTGGGCGTTAGTCACCATTCAAGTATATCTATTTTAAAGCAACAAAATCTTTTGTAGTGCGTCGTTTTCATTCTTGATTTCAGCTGCATCCAAAATTATTTGTTTTCAATCCGTGCCCCAAAATATTGACCGAAATACATTTAGTTGATATTATTCATAATGATGATGAAAAAAGGATCAAGAAAGAAGAAGAAAAGAAAGAAAGAAAGTAAAACTAATGAAATAAAATTAACGTGGCTAGTCCGTTTCAGTAGATCTGAGCCTTATCGAATCTGCAGATATAATTAATAGGCAATGTATTTCTTGCTTTAATTTTACAAATAATATTCAAAAAATATCTAATGACTTAAATGCTCTGTTTTTCAAAGAACATATTTTTATTTCAACTTATTGTTTTAGAATGTCTATATCAAATAATATATTGCGTACAGTATAGTTTTTTTTTTAACGAAATGTATCTTTTGAGAAAGGGTAAATTAAATTTAGTCCGACTTCAATTCGGCGATAATCAAAGAAAGTGGCTGCCTTAACTTGTGGAATGAAGGGTTGTGACGAAGAGTGTAACTGGGGTAGTGTTGAGGAAATATGATATTAGTCAGCAGTATTCCACTAATTCGGTATACGTAAGGTTTAAATTGAATTTTAAATAATGAAAAATTTTCTTGAACTTTCATTTTAGTTTTAATTGGAAGCTAAAGGATTTAAAATTTACTATTTCCATCAATAAAAATACTCTGTGATATATTTCAAACAGAAATTATATTGACTGGATTCGATTTTTTTCAATAAAATCGATCAAAACGTCTATTTTTGATATCTTTGTAAACAAAAGTTAATTCTCGGTTTTAAAAATCTTGCAAAAATGAAATATATACTTCTGAAACTTTATTTGAGGAAATCTAAGAAACATAAAATTAAATATATCGGATTTGAAACAAATATTACTTGTTTATAGCATAAATTATTGTATACAAATATTTCTTAACTACGTGGTCTTGTTTTTCTGACGTGTTAATCGATTTTTTGAAAGTCAATCTATAGCCAACGTATTCATAATTAAGTATGGTGGAGCAGACGATAAATGTACCTTCCAAAAGGAATAGAATCTGTATCTCTTTTCTTTTATCAGCGCAGAGCCGAAGAGAGTCGTCAAAATTCGGCCATGTTAAAAAGGCAAAGATCAGTTCAGTATTTAATATTGAAGTTTTTTCGAATCTATATCTGCTACTTTCATCTCAGTATCCAAAACCTAAACACGGTAAATTTTAAATGTGTTCTTGAAAAGTTTTTGAATTGAAATACCAGTTTTTAGTGTATACTGTTTCGATTCCTGTCGGGCTTTTCCATTAGTAGGGCTTGTCAATATAGGCCGGTTGACATTAATTTCACTATTTTTTTTAGATGTTCAACCTATACAAGGCCCAAGAGTTACTCAAGGTAGACACATACAATAGGTGGTTGTTGTGTAAGTGGTAAGAGTAAGGGACACAGTTTTTACGAATATATGTGAAAAATAACGGTTAACCCTAGACTTGAAAAGGTTAAAATTCTAGTATTTGGGAAAGCATCCTCCTGTGATTCTGTTCCACAAAGCATACTTCTTGGAAAGAAGTTATTCGAGTGAAATTTACTCGTTACCAAAGGAATACAAAAGGAATGAGGATGGGTTCACTTCAATGTATGTGGCGTGGCGGGTCTCAGCTAAAAGAGGGGGAACTAATGAATGTAGCTCGTCTGCACATTTCCATAGAAATAGCAGTAGTGCAGCAAGGGGCTTTTATACTTCCGTCTGTGGGGTGCAAGGTGGAAAACAAGTCATCACCCACAAGGTTGTGTAGACTTTTTTGGACTCTATCAAAAGTGGAAAGTGGAGACAGAGAATCCTTAGTCCGTACATAGCAAGAGTATTCCATTTCCGGTCGGATCTGGTTCTTGCAAAGTTAAAGCATAGTCGGAGGAATCTGATAGTGGTACAGTGAATCGAACATTTCTCTCGATATCTTTACAAAAGTGTATCTGCGTTCTTGGGGGTGACGAATTATTTTCATCCCCAACCTCTCATATGCTCTATTGCTATTTTCATGTAAAGTGCTCGGGAGAACTATATTCTTTGGTTCCGCCAGTTCTAACCTTTACGGCTAGGGCCTGCCATGCCACTCATATTCTAGCAAATCACCCATATTCTCTCCGTATTTCACTGGTGAGAAGTCAATTCCACTCACCCAGCTTCTCCCCTCGGACCACTGCTCGGTGTGTGTGATAAAAATAATCGAGCATGATTATCTTAGAGTTTTTAAAACGCATTGAAAAGCTAAATGCCCATTTATACGCCCATCATCAACAACGTGTCCATAAAAGTTTAGTCAAAAAGCGCCCTGCTTTTGTCAATAGGAAAATGGTTGTTCTACTCCTTGTCATCGCAAGACTGCATACTGCAAGAATAACAAACGAAAAAATAGTGGAACCTGGTTGATTGTTTTGTCCCAGGCACGATATTTAGCAAAGCTTGTACTAACCAATTATTACTTTTTAGGATCGCTGCAAAACATTTTAGTGAGTAAAACTTTCTCTGATGAAAATATGATTCAAGTCTTCGTCGAGAACGTTTTGACATCAAAATCTGTGGAATTATATTTAAAAGATATAAAAGAGCTGATTGTCAAAATAGCAGCAAGTGATTGCAAATTATTGTGGTGATATGAAGTAGAATAAATACATTGAATCAATAGCTTCATCTACCGCAAGGGAAGCTGGTTCTCTGTGTCGTGCCAGAAAGTTTTTCTCGTCTGAGTTCATCCTTCAAATGCATGAATCAACCATCCGTCCTTGCATAGAATGTTGCTGTCATATATAGTCTTGTGCTCTCGCTGTACGTCTCGAGGTCCTCGACAAAATCCAGAGACGAATATTCAAGATGATAGGTCCTGAACTGGCATCTAGTCTACAATCGCTATCCCACAGACGTGCCGTGGCCTCCCTCTGTCTCCTCTACAAGTATTTTCACGGCAACTTTTCCAACGAGCTATTTTCGCTGGTTCCCGGATTACATGATTATAAGCGAGCTACCAGGCTGGCATCTCGGTCCCACCCATTTCAGTGTCAAAACGGTTAAATGTAACCATCTCTTCTACTCAAACAGATTCTTCTCCCGCAGTTCCCGTCTGTGGAACTCCCTTCCCCTTCCCTGATAACTATAATCTTCAAATATTCAAGTGTAATGTCAATCGATATCTGACACCCTGAGCTTGTTCCCCGTCCTTCTCTGTATCCTTTCCTCAAACACGCCTCTTTATGCTTGTTCTCAATCCTCTGTAACCCCTTGCGTGCTAGTAGCACTCCCGCTTTGCTTGGGGTGAATTGCCTTAAAAGAAAAATACAAAATTCTGTGACTTCTGTTAGTCTGCCCGTCACATCCTCTAAAATAACAATCGAAACCAAATTTGAGTGAGAAGTGAGAACAGGTAGTAAGGCGCCAAGTACAGTTGGTTTTTACCTGAACAAAACAGAGATTTTTTAGATCTCGGCAAAAAATGTTAGCAGTAACTTCAACAATACTAAATACTGTTAGGATATCAACACACGTCAGCGTCCTTCAAAAAAGTTCTAGTTGAATAAAATGTAATTGTATTTTAATTTTTGAAGAATAAAGTTGATTAACAAAAACGGAAATTATTTATTACTCGTCCTAATTACGATGTAATTATATATCACTTTTAGTCCTCATAGAAAGACATTTAAATACCATCAAGCTATACATTTTATTTTATATTTTTTTAGTACAAGAGGAATCTTATTTTTTTGTACAGCATTATACTTGGACCCGACCTTTTCCCAACCGTTCCGCGGTTGTATAGATGGATCCAATGACAATTAACAAATGAATTCTATGAAAAGCACTGAAAACACGAAAATATTCGAGGTATGCCCGACTATGACCTTGGGTGGAGTCATCATTCAATGATACATTAAGAGCCAACAGTTGCGGACGGAGATGATTTCTTTGATAAAACAGTTACCCGAATAGAGAACTGTAAACGCGATTATGCAGATTGTGTGTCTTGGTGAATTACTGAGGAAGAAATAGAAAAAAATAGACACGGAAATCCACAAGAAAAGAAAGAAGCACAAAAAGACGAATTGAAGAGAAAAGAAAATTGAAGAATTTTTATAATATGTTCTTTATTTTTGCTTATTGTGATGTGAAAGGCGTAAGCAAAAAATTCGGATTTCAAACTGGATTTTGTTTATTTCCAAGGAATTGGCGATAAAGGCATTTTAAAAAGTATTTGACTAAATCTATGAAAAATAACTATAAAAGCAAAAACCATCTTGAGAAAGAAGAAAATGGTGGAATACAGGGATTATGGTAGTGCCAATATTATATGGCGCATTTGGAATCGTGTTAAAATCAAAAGAATCCAAATTAAATGAATTAAAAACGCGTTTAAGAATCGATAATGGACAGGATTCTTCATTAATTGCTAAGTATTTGTATGTACCATCTTGGTCTAGTTCCTTAATCTTGTGCTGCCATCACGTTCTAAATCTGTAGTTTCCGCCTTTGAAGGTGGCTTTGGTACATTTGTTAATTCCGAACTCCATCCTAATATCTTCGCTGAAGGGTTTGACAAAGGAGAGTAAGTTTTTTCTGCTGGTTGTCATACTTAGCAAACATTTTAAGATCATCACTACAGAAGAGGTGATACGGCTTGTCTTTCTGTGACTTATATCTGTAGCTACTTTTGTTCAGTAGGCAGTTGAGGTAGAATAGTACTGGTGACAATGAATCTCCTTTGAAAATCCCACTTTTGATGTTGATTGATCTCAATGTTAATGACCCGTTTGTATTGTTTACATTTAGTGTGATCTTCCAGGTTTTCATGTTCTCCGTTATGAATTTGGCCGTTGTGGGGCATACCCTGTATATTTTTAGGCTCTTCTCTATCCATGAGTGTGGTACACTGTCGAACGCCTTTCTGTAGTCGCTCCATGTTGTCGATAAGTTTCTTTTCCTTGTTTTCACCTTTTCCAATATTGTTTTATTAGTCGCTCTTTGTTTATTCGTTGTAAAGTTTTTTGAATTCTCGTATACTTGTATTTTGATTGATCATTCCATCTTTGTAACAGCGTTTCCCCTTGGTGGTTAATTAATTTGAAGCTTTTAAAACCCTTTATTCTACATTCAACATCATCACTTGATAAGACACCAGAGGTGTTGAAACAACATGGCTATTTTTGTAGTGATCTCATAACATATTTATGTTATAATTTTCAAATAAATAATTATATTTGCTCTACACTGTATTGAGCACTCTTTTAAGAATAGTAATTGTTGGTTATTGGAATTTATTCCGTATACACCAATCCTATCCTTTTATATATATATATATATATATATATATATATATATATATATATATATATATATATATATATATATATATATATATATATATAACTGATTGAGCACTCTCTCACAGAAACTGTAACTAGTGAGTGGCTCGCTCTGCATAGTTGTAGTCGATTCTTGCAATACAAACGACAGGTTGACTGTGTGCACTGAACAGCTGTAATTGTATAGGAGTAGGCATCTACAATAGGGTTAAGCAAGCCAGTATGTCCGAGCAGAGCGGCCTACTCGGATACGAACGACTAGCTCCATTTTATATATATATATATATATATATATATATATATATATATATATATATATATATATATATATATATAATAAAAAGACGGAGGAGCTTCTAATCAACAGCCTCAATTTTGCTAGGGGATATACCAAAATAACGGAATGTGATCTAGAAATTATTTTGGCGTCAAGAAGATACATCTTGAAAATCAATGACGCTAATTGGGTGAAGAAGTATAACGAAAGTTTCGATGTACCTATGGGAGCTTTCGATTCCGCTCATATTGCAGATGTAGTGGGCATATATATCCTAGATACCCTAAGTAGAATAGTTAACATCAACCAAGTCGGGCTTTATACAGATGACGGTCTGATCTTCGTCCATAGTAGTAATGGCCCCTTAACTTCGAGCTTACATAAGAAGGTCGTCAGAGCCTTCAAATACCTAGGCCTTAAGATTGATATATATATATATATATATATATATATATATATATATATATATATATATATATATATATAAAACAAAAATGTTGAAAAATTAAAATTTCAGGCACTGGTTTGTATATTAATATTTTTTGTTTTATTATTTACATTAGGTTACTCGACTAGTTTCGGTTAGCATGGCCATCATCAGGAGAAAAAAATTACTCCCTGCGTATTAGTATCAGTGTACTACCGGGGTGAATAACTGTCTCTGAAGAAAGTGAACATATATATATATATATATATATATATATATATATATATATATATATATATATATATATATATAATTATATATATATATATATTGTGTATTTAGGCAGCAATCCTTCATTTATGCATGTTTCATTCAAAACGACAAACAAGGTACTAAGGTTTTTCCTCTCCAAATGGGTAAAAGTATAGCCGAAAGCGCTCGGAACTATAGAACATTTGGACAGTTTCTACCCACTCTGTGTCCCAAAAAGAAAGCACTTGTTCGAACGCAAGAAAAATTAGATAAAATGCTTAACCGTACCTTGTCTGTTGTTTTTAATGAAACCTGCATATATATATATATATATATATATATATATATATATATATATATATATATATATGTGTGTGTGTGTGTGTGTGTGTGTGTGTGTGTGTGTGTGTGTGTGTGTGTGTGTGTGTGTGTGTGTGTGTGTCGGGTTTGTTGTGGAGACAGGCACTCGTTGATTATTAATTATAAACCAAATGCTTTCAGCCTTAAATAATGTGTGCGGTGTGTAGAAGTTAACGTTCGCCGAATGTTAATTTCTCGCGTAAAAATAGGGGAAGTCATTCATCTGATGACCGGAAGTAAGAACGGGGTGTTGGGATACACTCCTTTTTAAATCATTGCATCTCTGTACGCATTTCTTTTCTTCTTTTTATTCGCTTTCCTTTTCACATTCACACTACGATTCTTTTTTCCTTCTTCTTCTTTGAATTAGCATTTCTAACTTCCGTTCGCACACGCGGTATTTCAATTCAATTGTCAAGACACACACAATTAAACAAACTGAAGAAAAGGCACACACATACACACAGAGACACAACGCACACATACCTACAGAGTGACAGATAAATTCATACCGACTTAGGCACAAGAAAACATACACGTATTTATAATCTATTAAGTATATAGACATTCCTTGGAAATAAAGAAAAGAATAAATTATGCTTTCTTTTTATGCATAAAGAGAAGTCACAATGTATTTAAGAATATAAATTTAGTCGCTTATAAATAGAAGACAACCAACATAATGTTACGCGGCATGCGCCAATTTTTAACCTTCCCATTACTATTTCAGACAAATCGTGAGAATTAATATAGGTTCATCAGTTTCTGATGAAAGGAAATCGGACGATACTCTGTTCGATGTATTAAGGGGGGGGTAACGTAATGAAATTGCCCAAGTTAAGCGTTTTTTCTCATTTTTCTCATTCAAACTGTTAACATTTTTTTAGTGTTCTTTATCTATCTTACTCTGTCTCTATCTATCCTCATCTATCTATCTATCTATCTATCTATCTATCTATCTATCTATCTATCTATCTATCTATCTCAATCCTCATGTATCTATCTATCTATCTATCTATCTATCTATCTACCTATCTATTTAATTATGTTCATATCTAACTCAATCTACTTATATCAAAACTAATAATACTAAAATATTAATAATACTAATAATACTTAAATACTAATAATACTAATAAAAATATTAACACTAACAATACTTGAATACTAATAATACTAAAATACTAATAATACCAATAATAATAATAATACTAATAATGTTAAAATACTAATAATACTAAAATACCAGTAATTCTAATACTAATAATACTAAAATATTATTATTTAAATAATACTAATAATAATACTGATAAAATACCAATAATAATAATACTAATACTAATAATAATCAAATTAAATACTAATACTACTACTACTAATACTAAAATACTAATAATACTAATACTAATAATGCTAAAATACATATAATACTAATACTAATAATACTAAAGTACTAATAATATTATAATACTTATACTAATAGTACTAATACTTAAACTGGTAATAATAATAATAATAATAATAAAATATTACTAATAGTAAAATACTACTAATAATACTTATACTAATAATACTAATATACTTTATAAATATTATAATTCTAGTTCCTTAGTTAGCACGCATGTATGTGACGCTCTACCAATACCTCATAATTAATGGACTGTTCCATTTCGATCCCATGGAAAGACAGGAAAACATATGAGAAGAGCTACTTGCTTTCAGTGAAACAAAGAAAGTAAGAAAGAAAGAATTAAGGGAAGATAGAACAGACGATAATACTCTCATGTGTTTTAAGCGTGTTTCAGTGAAATGGAAATATTATCTTTTTAAGCCTTTTTATTTTTACCCTCTTACTTCTTAAAATAACGACCAGCATTCTTATTTATGATTGTTATTGCAATATTTTGTTAAAGTTTTTAAGCTTTCTACGAATATTTTATTGTCGTCGAACTCGCCATGAGTTTATTCAATCATTAACTTAGGAATTACGATTCAGAGGAAATGAAAATAGGTTTGGTTTATTTTGTTTTACGGCATATCAACACCTCAATGGGTTATTTAATGCCGACAAGATTTTTTTAGGGTAGGTTCGTATGAATAGTATATGTATTCTTTGTAAGAAATCAGTTTGTAGATCAGATTTCATTGATGTAATTTTATAAATAGGGTTTATGTCGAGAGTCATATTTTATAAATATGTCATATTTTATAAATATGTCATATTTTATAAATATGTCATATTTTATAAATATGTCATATTTTATAAGTATGTCATATTTTATAAATATGTCGAGAGTCATATTTATTACTGGTAATTTTTTTAAAATGTATTGCTGGTATTTTTACTATAAACAAAACTATTTTTATACTTTTATAGTGTTTTGACCCTAGTTTGGAAGTTAACTATTTGCCAATAGCGTGGACCCTAACAGATGCCACCATCCCGAGTCAGAGTGGGCCTTGGAACAACAGCAATTAAGAGGTGGTTCCATGCTCCTCAAAACCCCTGCATCAGACGCCTTGCTGGAGGACGCATGAAAATACGAAAATAGGAAAAGCGTGAATTTTTACGGCGCTTTCTAGTAATTGTAATAAAAGCTAAAAATCATAGAAGCTGTTTATGTCTGACTTAACCATCCATAAATTAAAAATATCTATTGTTTGTGACCTCCGACATTCTTGCGTATAAAATCAACTTATTACACGTTACTGTCACATAATTAACTGGGTTTCATTTCTTCTTCTTCTTCTTCTTCTTCTTCTTCTTCTTCTTCTTCTTCTTCTTATTATTATTATTATTATTATTATTATTATTATTATTATTATTTAGTAGTAGTAGAAGTGGTGGTAGTAGTAGTAGTAGTAATCTTGCAGCTCTTAGGAAATGTTGTCTTTCTATCTCTCCTAATCCCTGTTCTACCAAGCACTTACACAACTCTGTTCGGTATGTTATGCCCTCTGCTTCCTGTCCACACCTTTCTATTTATTTAATCATGGTTTCAATCTGTTCTCCTTCTTTCTTTCTTTCTTTCTTTCTTTCTAGTTTTCTTTCTTTCTTTCCAATTCTATCTATCTATCTATCTATCTATCTATCTATCTATCTATCTATCTATCTATGTAACTGATGAACTAGCTAGCTCAGACTACTTGAATCTATCAAATTGACGAACGAACTTAAAGAGTTTCTATGAATTAAAAGATTTGACAGACAGATTGACACATATACAGACTGGTAGACAGACATGGTAAAAGGTCAAACAAGTGGCAGAAAAATAGATTAACCGGCAGACAGTCTAATTCCCGATGTTATCTCCCAAATGAGCAGTTTCCGACAATGTGGTCGGCTTAATATGCCGCTCCCTTTATCCGGCGTACCTCGGGACAAAGTAATTCTGTCTATTTCAAGTTCATGAACGCAATGGCTTTGCCTCTTTTTTGGAAATGGGGAGAATGCACAGAGAAATCATTTCAATGCTAATCTCAACCATTCCAAACTATTTGGCCAGGAATTCGTACGATCTGTTTTTTTTTTAAGTTAGGATTAAAGACTCTGGTATCCTGGGACAAAATATTGTCACGAATGATTCGGATTTTATCATTACTCTTTCAATCACGACAGTTCAACCGCTGCATTCCATGGCCATTCATAGGATTATATAGAGCTCTAAAATTAAGTTTATTGTATAGTAGCTTAAAAGCCGCACTCCATGCCGACTTTTAAGCTAGCTTCGGCCGAGGGCTAAATGGCACTCTGGCCAAAAACTAATTGGCCCTCTGGTCCAGCTTAGAAAATAGCAATGATAATTTTCAAAAAATAACTTTGAATTTATCAATTCACTCCATGGAACTTCAAAACCTCACTTTAACTCTTATTTCGGACCAATTCCGGCCAAAAGACCGATTTGGTCCGAGAGACAGATTTGTGCGGAAAATCCAATTCAAGCCAAAAATTGAGCTCTTCAAATCACAAATTCCGTGTCACTTCAGTTAAGTTCTTCAAATCACAAACTCTGCGGAACCTCAAAACACTCACGTCACGAAACCGTTCACTTTAACTGCGATTCCTTGGCATTTTGAAGAAATAAAATTGATTTTCTCAATTCACAAAGTTTTGGAGATATTTTAAGCTGAATTTAAAACAAAAATCTTAAATTTCACAAATTTTTTTGTGTTACTTTAAACTTAATATAAATTAAAAACTTTTAAAATCACTAATTTTTTTTCAGTTATTTTAAAATTTTAATTTTTAACTGTTCCGGGCTCAAATCACAGTGCGGCATGTTCAAGCCCGAGATGATGTTCAGATTTTCAATCCCGGGATCATCCTGATTCCCAAAATGAAGATGTCTGTGTAATGCAACTGTGGGCCGAGTTAGAGGGGTTTCAGACAAATGGACAGAAAGACAGAATTTGCTGTTTATTTATTTAGACTTTTTTAATATTTGGTCACATATTCAATATTTCAATTCATAGATTCTATGTAGCCTAAAAGAGGAAAATTTATCCAAATAATTAGTATGAAAAGTGTAGAAAAGGCACGGAGAAGTTACATAAGAGTGATGGAAAAGTGAAGCCGAGATATCAAGTCAGGACCAATGATATTGCAGATTCTTTGTCTTTTATCAAGGATCAAATAGCAGGAGTAACAGACCATAGACAAAGCATCGACGAATGGTAGACATAAATTTCTAAGAGATTCTAGTGAGAAAAAGTGTCTAACATGAAACAACCAACTCTGAGGCGTGAAGAAATGTTCTCAGCGTCTGCTTTTTTTGTGAAGCTGAAAATAAATCGTTCTCTCTTTGCAGTATTTCTTCAGTATGGGGACGATTATTAGTCGCCACAGCTTCCTTTCTTAAAACTTATTCTTTATGATTCTCTGGCTTTTTAACTTATTCCTCCGTCCATTTGTTCAAATTTGTCAAATAGGTTACTCACTACTTTCCCCAACCTCTCTTGCCTTCGCTATGTTCCGCTGTGAGGGTTAACTTATTCGAAAACAGCTAGTCTACTGATCCTGTAAGCCTAGCTTCTTCTACTATGCATCATTTTTAAGAGTTAGATAAGAAAAAAGCGTAATATTATTGACATTCTGCGAATGAAGGTATTCAATCTTCGCTATTAAGGAATGATAAAGTTAAAAATAGTTTACGCGGTCTTTTTTTGTGGGGGTTGGGGTCTATATTCTAATCTGCAGCCTATTTTCCAGTAGCAAGAACGTCGCAACTCTATTCCTATTATCCATAGCAATTGTTTAGAGGACTTCAATTCTTTAGTTCTACCGGTGCAAATCTTTACAGGTAGGACACGTCATATTAGTTCCACGCAGTTGAATCACCCCTATCTCTTTCATGATCCAACTGCAGGGATAATGCTCCGTTCTGACAGTTCTCCCTCAAGAACTGCTATCTTGTAGAACAGACTCCCGCTTGTTAGCTTACCTGAACACTACAATTTTAACCTCTTCAAACTAAGGGTCAGTCGTTATCTCCTTACCATTAAAATCTTCACTTCCTACTATCATTCTCTTATATTCATACTCCCTACTTCCTACTATCTTCTCATCTTATATTCATAACACACACTTCTTACAGTAATCATCTATCTTAAGTGGCTTTCGGACCTTGTATTGGGTGAATTTAAGTGTAAAAACGACCTCTCTCTTTATTATGCATTTAAAAATTCAATTCATTCTTTTTGCTATCAGCATTTTTTTTCAATTACTTCCTCATTTGTTAAATGACACCGAAAATACCAGTTCACGTTTGATCCCAAAAGTAAAACAGTGTACAAAATGGACAAGATTTGCACTCTCTTACTTTGATCAAACGAAAAAAAATGTAAGAACGCTGGAAAAACTAGAGAAAAAATTAATTAAATTTTCCTTGTCTGTCATATTTAACGAAACATGTTTAAAAGAAATATTGCTGTCCACAAAGACATTAACACACACACACGCACACACACACACACACACACACACACATACATATATATATATATATATGTGTGTGTGTGTGTGTGTGCGAGGATACGCTTGCTCAGGCGCATTTGTGTTTACTTGATGCGGATAAATTCATCGCACTACTACATCGTCGTCGGAGAATAATGTTATTGATACGTACCACACATATAGTGAGCATGGATGCGACTTTTTAGTCCCGCTCGGACATTACATTCTCTTGCACAGCTGTGTCAACGTTGTACGTCTTTTGTAGTAGTTGTTACATGTTACGTGCAAGGACCGGCTTCTGTGTGCACGTGGTGACATTGGTGATATTTGAGAACTGGCCGACTTAGTCAGACACGACGACATTCATTAAACTTAAATTCTGTGCCAATAATCTCAGGGAAATAAACATCAGTTATCTTATAAATGTCTCCATTGAGTTTTTCATGCACAACATATTTCCGTTCAAAGTCTCATTCTGCACTGCTATTCGCCAAGGTTAAAAATTTGCACACACACATATACGTCTATGCGTGTATACTATCTTGCATATTTACAAGTCTACTGTTCATCTATGCTAGATATATAGCAGTGTCACCAGACCACATATGGTCTGGTGACTCTGTTATATATCTAAAGGTCCTTGATAAAACCCAAAGGATAACCAACAATATTTTAAGTGATGATCTGAATCAATCCCTTTCACACAAGCGCAAAGTTGCCTTCCTGTGCCTTTTCTATAAAGATTTTCATGGCAACTTTCTGAATGAGCCCTTCGCTAGGGTACCTAGACTTTATTAATTTACCCCCCCCTCCAGAATGGCGACGAGGTATCACCAATTTAGTCGGCTCGGTGTAACCCTAAGTTCTATATTAACGGTTTCTTTTCTCGCACTTGTGGAACTCTTTTTCGGTTCCATGCTTTCTAGCCAACTTTCATCTTCAATAATTGATATGAAATGTCAAACGCTTCCTTCTGTTCTCCTGAGAACTCTTCTTTAGTAAAGTCTAATTTCTTCCACATCCAGTAATCCTTTTGATACGTTGTTTGCAGTGAAATCGATATATATATATATATATATATATATATATATATATATATATATATATATATATATATTGTGTGTATTTAGGCAGCATTTTTTCATTCATACATGTTTCATTAAATAATATAGCTAAGTGTTGTCTATATATTTTATGTAAGTTCTTTTCATATCGTCTGATAAGCTTAATAACATTATCATTAAACAATATTGATACATATTTTTTAATCCAATCTAAGCTTTCGGCTTACATAAGCCATTATCGAAGATGACAATTACGCAATATATTAAGCAATACACGAACAAGAAATTGATGATAGTCTGTTTTTGTTTACATGGATGATTTCCAAGCAACGAGAAACCCGTGAATATAAGACGCTGAAAGCGAAAATCGCATCACAGCTCATGACGTCACACATGACCACGCGAGAGTGAATCCGATGAGTATTGAGTATGGAAAGCCGTTGGTATGAACCAATGGCTTCTGTTACTAATTATAGGCATTTAAGGATATTTGTGGAGATATATTGTGTAATTGTCATCTTCGATAATGGCTTATGTAAGCCGAAAGCTTAGATTGGATTAAAAAATATGTATCAATATTGTGATTTTCTTTCATTGTTTAATGATAATGTTATTAAGCTTATCAGACGATATGAAAAGAACTTACATAAAATATATAGACAACACTTATCTATATTATTTAATGAAACATGTATGAATATATATATATATATATATATATATATATATATATATATATATATATATATATATATATATATATATATATGGATTATAATATTTTTAATAAAATACTATTAAAATCCGCTATGTGGTGTTTTATAAGTAGCCGGGTTTGTAAACAGTGACTATTACGGCTAATAATGCAAAACCTTTCGGTAAATCGAATCGAGTTCTCTCAGTCACTGTGTTTATCTAAATATAAATATGCTTAAATTCACCTTCATCCCTGCCGTGCGCCATCGGCTTAGTGGTAGAATCCCCGGCTGACACCAATTCAGTTGGCTTTCGATCCTAGCTAGTCACACTGATGAGCTGTGATACAGCGAATCAGTCTGTCTCTGGATTACTATATATATATATATATATATATATATATACATTTATTGTTTTTGATTTTGTCGATTGCACAGTATAATAGAGACAGTAGGGCACCGTCTGTAAACAAAAAGTGGTCCATGACGGCATGCTGTGCTGCTTGGCATTCGTGCCGGATACTCCAATACGGACATTTCACCCAATGTCAATCTGAGGAGAGTGCAGAGGAATCGGAAAGAGTTGGATGATTCTAAAGGTGATTACGAAGGTGTTTGGGGTGATCACTGATGATGGGGACGTTATACCTCCATCCTTCTTCACATAGGGCCTCAGACTTAAGACGGAAGCCTACCTGAAGAAACTTGAAAAGTGTCTGAAGTGTTGGAAGAAACGGTCTCTTTAAAAGAATGCATTTTCAAAGCCATATATAAATACTGCGGCACAAATTACACACACACACGCGCACACACACAAACACACACACACACACATATATATATATATATATATATATATATATATATATATATATATATATATATGTATATGTATATATGCATATAAAGAAATATTATACTCTTAAGGTGTGGTATATTTATGGGATAAAGTGCTCAAAATCAGAGATAGAGCGTGTGTAGATATAAAAGTGAACATTGAAGTCAACACTTAGAGGCGATAGGCTGTTTCATGCTAGACGCAATCGCCAGACCACGATTGCGTCTAGCATGAAACATATATATATATATATATATATATATATATATATATATATATATATATATATATATATATATATATATATATATATACACGCCAACTACTCTCCTATCCAAGGAGACATAACCACCAAGATAATGGGAACGTTCGCCTTTCACAAAAGTAAGTGTAAATTAGTCGCACGTTGCTGAGGCTCGAACTCTTTTC
>OZ038513.1:24196844-24211844 GCA_964036315.1 Acanthosepion esculentum
CTGTTTTAAATCAAAAAGAAAATACTTCAAATTATTTGTTACTATTCATTTTTTGCCTAATTGAAAATTATAGGAAGTTATGGAGAGCTAAGTTCGCCCACAAAAACTTTAGCAACAATGTATTTCCGGATATTTTACACCATTATTAGCTAAATCGTATATTCCACCATAAAAGAGAGATATTGGTTTTGAATCGATGAACTCTTCGATGAAGAATTTCTACAAAGAAGAGGAACGACAAAATAACATTTACGAACAAACAGGAAGAGATAACTGAACCATTTAAGGCCAACAATGAGAAAAAGAGACTTGGGTTGGGCTGGGGTGGTGCTTTTTTTGCTTGTTTAATGCTGGAATCGTTTTTTTTTTTATAATTGAGTCGATAAATAAATTTTGGTCACTTTACTTGATCGAATTATCAGTAAATATCAATTATCAAGAACTAAATGCATTTGTAGATAAATACTAGCAGCATGGCCTGGCGTTGCCCGTGCTTGATTAAAAAATCGTACGACTCATACAGTAATCGCTATCACTTGGCTTAAAATATTTTTGCCGTTCCTTGTCTTTAAAGGAGTGTCCTTTGCCGTGCTGATGTTTCTATATGCCTTACTTCTTGCCTATCTCACACTGTGAATTTTTTCTATGCTCTATACTAAACATTAAATCTGTTACGAAAAAAGAATTAAACAAAATGAACACAAAACGATCAGCTTTAAAAAAGGACTCGTAACTGGAAAAACCGAATGAAAAAAGAATGTTAACAACAAATACTTTTTCACACCCAACCCAGTTCTGCGGAATCAGAATTAACGTTGAGTTTAAGCAAGCGAATGGTTCCAATTGGAGTAAAGTGCCATGCAGATTAAAATTTTTCCCACTTGTGACGAATGCAGCTATCGTTTTTTTTTTTACATGCTAGCATGCTAGTTAACATTCGTGTCAGTCAGCTGTTGGCTCTCACGCTGGCTAATAGAATCTTCCTGTCTATTCGTGGCAGCCAGCTATAGGCTCTCACTCTGGCTAGTAGAAAATGGCCGCAAACTACATGAAAACTGCCGTAGAAGCATAAAAAATCGATTATTTCCACTATCGATGGGAGTTGGGAAATGCAACGTCGGTCTTGACATTACTACTAACTTGGAGCATGTGCATGTAAATATTGGTGCAAATCCGTCGTAAATTGCGGCCGTGCATTCGTTACACACACACACACACACACACACACACACACACACACACACACACACACACACACACACACACACACACATCCTGCCTTTTATAGATAGAGATTAGTCACTTAGACTTGAGTCTATACATAATTAGTGGTCGTTTATATTTGAGTCTAAAGGTATGTATTAGTCATTTAGTTTTTAGCCTATACGTAAACATTGGTGTTTTATATTTGAGTCTGTGAGAATTTATATGTTAGATAACCCGCTTATTAAGGATGTCTTATTCCTTTATAGGGGATGCAGTCTCGGCCTATTCTACGCCATGAGGATAGGGCAGAAGAAGGCTTACAGAAGTTCAAAACATATTGATGGCAAGAGAATTCGAGAAATGCTGTGAAAAATCTATTAGTCAAGTTTGTAAAAATTAATGAAGGAACACATATAACGGGGGCTAAGAAGGGCAATTTCTTTTACTAATTCTCAACTAGTACAAGGCCCAAGGGTCAATCAAGGTAGAGGGTTACTGTGTGGAGTTTTAACGTAAGAAATGTTAAGACAACAGAAAAGATAGTTAATTCTAGACGAAGTAGTTAAGGTTTAATTAGCGAATAAAATTTCAAAGTTCAGACGGAGACGTTAGAAGTCTAAAGTTGAAGTAACAGAAATCAAGGGATGAATCTCTACTCATGTTCAAAAGACCGAGGAGGAGTGTAAACCAGATGATTGGCGAACATATTGCGAGAAGGGAAAAAGTAATCAGTCAGTTATGTGACACACGCTTAGGAGATCATGTATCTTTGAATAAATGACTGACGAGGCAGATTTTTCCTACAGTAGGTTGCCATTTTTTCTGCGGTAGACCAGTTACCATCAAAGGCTATAAAACCCGGTCTGTCCTGCTATCTACCCATAGCTGGGGGTGGAGAAGAGGATTCATACCTTTCCCAAGGATATAAAGCACGTAAGTGAATTTAATGGATTTAACTGGAATTTGAACTCGACTCTCCGATTCCTCAATCTGAGCCGCTAACCATTACTCCACCGTGCCTAGTTCAGGTACAAACATCGAGAAGTACAAAGTTGAAGGAACCGGAAACCCAATCCTAAACAGGAAACAAGGGACGAAATTCTTAAAAAAGCAGTTTTAAGTAGGAACAAGACAGTGCAGGAAGGCGTGGAGAGCATTGACCTTTCACGTTCTGAAGTTTGAGAGAGAGAGAGAGAGAGAGAGAGAGAGAAAGAGAAAAGAAAGAAAGAAAGAGAGAGATCCTTTTTTATTTTTAAATCAAAGGCAAACCAAATTTGTTATAATTTTTTGCCTCTTCTCTTTGATGGAAGAGCATTTTTCTCTTTGCCTTTCTCTGTTTATTTTGTTATCGACATTATTTTTCCTTTTTGTGGAAAGATATACATGCAGAGGAGTGCTTTTTAAAATTCACGCCTTTCTCTTTTCCTTTGTGGTCATATGCGCCATGAAATCAATTAACAAACTCCTCCGCTACCATTCACAACAGCAACGAGCGTTGGGTAGTTGTCCTCAAGACTGCGGTGTGCATGGTAGGTGAGGAAATTGACCGGTCAAGTAAAGCTTGGAGGTGATGGTAGAGGAAAGGCGGGAATCGAGGATGCGGGCTTATTGAACGGGTTCGTCGCAACCGCGACTCAAATAACGGCTCTTGCAGAGCGCGATCGAAGTTTCCGTGTCGCCTCGGGACGGATTCACCCAGGAACTGCAAAGGCGTCAAATACAGTGTCCAAAGTCTAAAGATGATATCCTTACAACCGCCCTAACCATCCCCGGCTACAAACGATGAAGATATGGCGGCTTAGAAAGGCGAGGTAATTGATGTTAGCGTACGTGTCTCTATGTGGATTGAGAAAGAACGATGGAAGGAGCAATGGGAAAGACTGATTCAATTGCACGTCTTGACCAGATACATGAATTTATTTTCCTTTTTACTTCTTTTTTCTTGAGAGAAGGAATGGAGAGACGGAGGGGGTTGTAAGAAAGCAGTAATCATAAAAATGATGGCGGTACTTACAGTGCATTCATACTTGGAGTAAATGTCTTCATAACATGTAAATCTCCTGTCAGTTTGGTCTGGGCGTAACACAAGAGTTAGCAAGCTTGTCTTCAGGGCTAATTCGTTAACACCGCATTTTCGATCCTTATTGAGTACCACAAGGGTGCGGCCTTGTGTCTGACTAAATTAATCAAACATCAGCATTCTGAATATAAATCTTCTATCATCTTGAGGGATCTCAATACTGGATTTTCCTGTTGAGTTATTACCTATAGAGGGTGCGATGGATAAATTGTCGTCTAAATTACGCAGAAATGAAAATAACATTGACATCTTATTTTAACAGATATGTTTACCAAAACTACACAAAAATATCTTGAAATAATAAAGATTAAATTTATTCAATAAAATCGCCATTAGCTTAAACCATAGTTTTCAGGCGAGTTCGAAATCTGCAACTCTTCTGGATGGTCGCCTTTGCTTCAATTGGTGAATGCTGCCATAATCCTTGACTTCAGTTCATCTTTGGCGTTAAAAGGAGTTTTGTTGGCTTCTTACTCAAATGCCACTCACACATAATAATCAAAAGGGTCTTAGGCTTCCGTGTCGAGTCTGACCGTCTGTGCGAGGATGAATGGAGGCAGGGTGACATATACGTCGCCTTCACTAATGATCACTCCAAACACCTTCGTAATCACTATTAGACTCATCCAACTCGTTCCGAAATGTCAACACTGTCCTCAGATTGACACTGAAACACTTTGAAATACTAATCAGTACAATATGCCGTTTCCAAATTTCTGGCGGAGTAAATTGCGTTATGGTGATCTTTTTCTCACGGGCGATGCTCACCTTACCCTACTATACTGTGCAGTCGACAAAATAAAATTTAAAAAAATCAAGCAATGCGCAAAATTAAAAATATAAAATGGCGACCATTTACCCATTGCACCCTGTATATGAAATCCGGCACAGAGTGAGAGCCCCACGGTTAAGGGGTGCTTCACTATTGTGGCCTCATTTCAGACAGAAATAAACATAATTATACCTATCCAATCTAGGATTAAAACAGTTATCAGAAAGTACGTTGGCACTGAGACCAGATTTGAAATGTTGGCACCACTGTTTTGGCGTTTTAATTGTTTTAATTCTACCTCAGTCGAGATCGTAGAGGCCCCTAGATAAAAAATGAATAATTGATACTGCTTAATCTGAGCAATTCTAACAACTTTATTGTACTAATTTATTACATTTCATACTACGACAATAGAAATAAGATAAAACACATTTTTTTAAGCTTATCACCCCAAGCAAGGCTGGAAGCCACTAGCACGCATGGGGTTACAGAAGGTTTGGAGGAAGAGCAGATAGGAGTGGTAAAGGAGAGGATGTGGAGAAAGATAGTGGATCGATCAAGGCAAGGGGGTTACAGAAGATTTGGAGCGAGAGCAGATAGGAATGAAAGGTGAAAAGATGTGGAGTAGGGAAGTGGATAGATCAAGGCAACTGGAGATGTCGATTGACGTTACACTTAAATAGTTGGAGATTATATTTGTCAGGGAAACAGGAATACGGAAGGGAGTTCCACAGGCGAGATGTGCGAGACATGAAGCTATTGGAGTAGAAGGGGCGTCTACATCTAACAGTTTCAACGGTGAAGGGGTGGGAACGGGATGCCAGCCTCGTAGGACGTTTAAATTCATGAGGCCTAGGAACCAGCGAAAGCAGCTCCTCGGAGCAATTTCCGTGAAAGTATTTGTAAAAAAGACAGAGCGAGGTAACGTCGCGTCTGTGAGAGAGCGACTGCGGACGAGATGACAGATCAGGGCCAATTAAGTAAAGAATTAATAATAATTGACAATACTTCATCTAAAATATTCGGACACCTTAAGAGTATTACGTCTATCTACATTGTCTGAATACGATATCTTTTCAGGATGGAAGTGATCATGACACGATTTTTGATTATCTTTAATGCCACTAAAACACAAGGGGTTAGAGGGTTTGGAAGAATTAAGAACAGAAACAATAATGATGAGCAGAAAGAGAAAAGAATAATCAGGAGGATAGCAGATAACGATTGACAGTGCATTTAAATTTTTGCACATAAAAATTGGCTGGAAAGCATGGAGCCAGAAGGGTGTTCCACACGCGACAAGTGTGAGAGAAGAAACTGTTAGCATGGAATTTACGGCTGTATCTAGCCAGTTCAAGAGTAAATGGATGAGATCTCAACACCAGTCTAGTGCTGTACTTAAATTAAAAAAGTCTAGGTATCCTAGCAAAGAGCTCATCCGAAAAATTACCATGAAAATATTTATAAAAATGACATAGAGAGACAACCTTACGGCGGTGGGAAAGAGACTGGAGCCGAGCCGCCAGATCAGCATCAATAATATTGCAGATTCATATTTGGATCTTATCAAGGAGCTCAATGTGAATAGCAGGGGCACCGGACCATATGTGGCAGTAATATTGTAAGCATGGACAAATGGTGTGAGTTAGCATGCATTCATGAGAAAGATCGTAGTGTAGTTCCCCATTGCCTTTTCTATGGTTTCTTCATCAGTTTATTCATTCTACTAGACTGGTTGCCATCCAAAGCTATAGACCCCAATCTTTCCATAGCTGAGCTAAGAAGAAAAGACGGATAGTGAAGCTGATATCATCACAGAAAGTAGAATCAGAGATCCGAGTTCTAATTGCGGGCTAGTCTGTTACGATCAAATGGGCTGGGAGAAAGGTAACCTGTATCTTCTACTGAACTCCGCTATGGAAAGATTGGATTTCCTAATTTTAGATGTCAACCAATCTAAGAGAAGAAATTAACTGATGACAAATCCATGGAAAAACCAACGGGAAACCACACTACGATATGTCCATAAGACCATATCACGTTAAAAAATCGAGTCTCGTACGATCACCGAAGTTAAACAACGTCGAGACTGGTCAGTACCAAGATGGTTAACCGCTTGGGAATACCAGGTACTATACGCTTGAATGTGCGGGTGGTGTAGTGGATAACAAATCGGAATTGTTAATCAACGAACAGAGTTCCAATTCCAGTTTCATTTGTTATATTCACTTACGCTCAAATTCCCTTGGGAAAGGTATGAACTCATCACTTCTCTCCCCAGATATGGGTTAATTAGTAAGAGTTGTATTACTAAATCATTATTATCTCCCCAAAAGAACATCTTACAATCTGAAAATATTTTCTGGCTGCAAGTGGTTGATAAGCTGTAGAAAACGTATCAATCAATGAAGTGATATGTAATTAAGAAAATGTAGTAATATATATAATAGTTTTTCGAATTTTTTGGATGAAGCATTGTCAATCATTAATTATTTTGATATCACCGAACACTCTTTGTAATTCTCGTTGTAGTAGAGACTTTGTAATCGCAGATTACAACTATAGTAACGCCGTTGAACAATACTGGTGTCAGACGCCTTCGAATACACTCGCACTAATAGTACTTGCTCGATAACATTCGCTCGAATAGTAATCCGTATAGTAATCTGAAAAGAGAAATAGTATAGGGAATAGAGTAGAAAATAACAGTCCGTATAGTAATAGAGGATAGAATAGAAATTGCGATCCTTTTACGCTACGCTACTTTCTACATATATGCATTTCTACTGCGGTCACGTGGTCTACTTAATTCAATAATGGGATCACTTGTGTCTGCTCACAGGTGATCAATGTTCAAAGTCAAGTGTCGGCAGTGACACTTTATTCCTATATAATTTTTTTCATCTTGTTTTTGTTTATTTTACAATTTATAGTTGTAAGATACAGAATAGTATTTAAATTATCAACATTTCTTTGATGAAGCGTTGTCAATTTCATGTAAGAATTCTAAATGAATGGATTTAATATGTATCTTTGTTTTTCATATTTGTAGTCGACAAAAAAAAATACAATATGGAAACAAATGCAAAGAAAGAATGAAAAGAATCAACCGACACAAAAAAGATGGTCTCCAAGGAAGGTATTTAGAGAAAATATATTTGAACAAGCCGTATATGCCAGAGAATTCGTTACTCAAGAGGCCGACCTCCCTTGTTTGTAAATCTAGACGCCCGTGAAATATTAGTCGCTTTATTTACAGTGAACTCGACCCCTGACAGAACATATTTTGCTGTCTCCGCCACCATTTTTTAAACATCGTAGACCTCCAGAGGAGGAACTGCTTACATCAGAGAAATCAAACCGCGCGGGAAAAATATGGGAGATGCAAAGTGAAAATCAGGAAGAATTAGCAGGCTGAGAATTTGGATTATAGCAGATATTTCTTCGTTATTTTGAAAATGTTAAGTTTCCTTCAAATGACCAACTTCTATGCGCCGTATTCTTCAGGACTTGTTTTCCACAACTTCATATCTTTTGTAGTTTAAAGCTATATTCTTATACAAACTCATTAGCTAGATTACTCGACGTTTCCTCTCTGTTCCTTTTGCTCTCAATGTGACCTGTGTGTGTTAAATTCTCGATGCCGTCTTTCCTCATTATGTGTCCCTGAAATTTCAAATCTTTCTTTCTAATTTTAATTCTAAGTGGTTTTTGTTCCCATTTCCCTTAAAACTTTCCCCTTGCTCGGATGCTCCATACATAGTATCCTCATCATTCTTATATTGAAACACGTTTCTATTTCCTCACGTCTCGTCTTCGTCAATGAGGAAAATTGTCCAGAATTCAGTGCCATATCGGAGGATGGAGATTTCGTCACAACACTATTTTTCTTTATTTCTAAGGAAATTTTCCCGTTTCTTAATACTTTTCAAAAGTATATTTCGCTATTCCAATGAGCCTTCGGGTGTCTCATTTTCCTTCGTCTCATAAAACACTTCCAAGATTACCAAAACATTAGAATAAATTACCCGTCTTCTATAAACGAAGAAATATAACAACGTTAGAAACCATTTTTATAAAATGTCATATATCTTCGGGAAGTTAGCTACCAACGCTCTCCACAAAGACCTGCTAGGCAAGTTAACCCTTTGGGCCCGGCGTTCCTGAACAATTAAAATTCGCAAATAATTGGGATGTAATGTTTCATGGTGGATGTAAAAATAGTTACAAGTGTTTACCCACCGTTCAACCGGTGGCTGGGGATTAAGCCATTTTTCTCTACAGCCGGTAAAGTGATGGCCAGTGCTCAAAGGAGTAGATACCCGATGCTTTCTCAACGATTTTGAATTAAGAGTAGTTTTTCCAAGTCTAGAGTACCTAATGTACTCTTCTATTTAATACATATCTAGGTTGGGTAGAAATTAACTTATACTTTCCCAAGAGCATTAGTGCGTAATAACAGACTAGACTAGAACTTGTATTCGGCTCGCCAATTCCACTGTCGGCATACATATATATATATATATATATATATATATATATATATAAATATATATATATATATATATATGTTTTTGTGTAAAAGTGACTACGCTTCTCAATATTAATAAGTGTGCGTAAGTGTATGTGTGTGTGTGTTTGTGTGTGTGTGTGTGTGTAAAGGTGTTCCAATATCTTGGACCGATTTTAAATGTGAATTAAGTTTAAGCGTCTAATGCTTTTTTTCCTTTTTCTTTCAGATTTAACAACTTATGCCTTTGGCAATTTCAACCATGGAAAGATTAACAATCAAACAACGTGTTAAAGTTATCGAAGCCTATTACGAAAATGGACGTTCAAACAGAAATGCAATGTGATCCCAGGTAGCATCATCTCTCGAAACAGCGAAGTCAATTGGCCACTACGATCGTGCGACTTGACGCCTCTAGATTTCTTCCTTTGGAGTCATCTCAAAAGTAAGGTCTATGCCAACAAGCCAACAACAATTCAACAGCTGAAGGATGAGATAATTAGGCATATTGATGAGATCGAGGAGCAACTATGCAGAGACGTTATCAACCGAAGGTGTGCCGCCGAATTGGGCGATATTATTTTTCACACATAATTGCCATGACTTAAATAACATGGAGAAATAAATAAATTTTCGCCAATAAGACTGATTTATTTATTGCTGAGACTTTGATCCGTTTTACTGAAACACCCTTTCTATATATATATATATATATATATATATATATATATATATATATATATATATATATATATATATATACGATAAAAATGTGCTATATTCATAAGTAAAAGGGCTCAATATCAGGTATAGAGCGTATGTAAATATAAAATATAAAAGTGGACACTGAGGTCAACACCAATTGGCGACAATCTGTTTCATGCTTGAACACAATATTCAGGCCATGTTGTGTGTTAGTTCTGCCTTTTATATATGCCAGGAAATGTTGCATTATGGGTAGCAAGGTCTATTGTATTATACTAACAGTTGGCGCTTAGACAGCAACGGTTATATTTCAAGTTATTCTAGAGGCTCTATAACCGTTACTGCTTATCTACTATCAGGATAATGCAATAGACCTTACTACTCATAATGCACCACTGAGTAGTATATATAAATAGACGAGCCAACACACAACGCACATGGCCTGATGTTTGCGTTCACGCATGAAACACGCTGACGTTGCTCTGTATTTACTTCATTGGCCACTTATATATATATATATATATATATATATATATATATATATATATATATATATATATATATGCACACACACACACACACATATATATATATATATATATATATACATATATATATATATATATATATATATATATACAACGGTAGAGAGAAAGGAGAGCAGAAATACACATAGGGTAAGAGGAGGCGAGAGATAGGGGAAGATAGATGGAAAGGAGATGAGAGGGAGGGAGAAACGGTGATAAGACTGAGAGAGACCGTAAGAGGGAGGGAGAGAGAGAAGGAGACGGAGAGAGAAAGAGAGAGAGAGAGAGAGAGAGAAAGAAAATATGAATTGTTCTTGTTAATGCGCATAATTTGGGGGTTTAGTTCTTTTGGAAAACTTACAGCCAAACCTTCGATCCAGGGCTTGAATATTTTGTTAAGCACCTCGATGTAAACGACGGAATTGTCTGTGTTTTAAGCGTGTGTGTGTGAGTGTGTGTGTGTGTGTGCACACCGTTAAATGCCACATATACTCCCCAGATGTCATTCGGATCATCTTAGGTGGTGTGTTTTTGAACTGCTCGGATCACGTGATCTGCAAATGTAACACTTGGGCAGACGAATGTCATGTCGGAATGTTCTTTCAAAAAAATGGAAGCATTTTAATGTTTAAAACATTTCACCATTCACCCGCCCTCATATACGTACACAATTAATACACACACACACACACACACACACACACACACACACACACACACACACACACACACACACACCGTGTGCATATGTTATAATTTGGGTGTATGTTTTTGTGTAAAAGTGACTACGCTTCTCAATATTAATAAGTGTGCGTTAGTGTATGTGTGTGTGTGTGTTTGTGTGCATGCACCATAAAATGACACATATACAGTTACATATACGAAAATACTACCGTAGATGCACATATCAAAACAATGGGAACACACAGAAATAGAAATGTGTGGCAAAAAATGTGTTTATGCGCGTTATGTGAAAATGTATAATAATGTTATGTCAATAAACACAAAAACACAGAAACTTATATATGGGGCTTAGTAGGATATAGAATCCGAACGAATTGGAAAAGCTTTTTAATGACAGTGCATTTCGCCATCATGTTTTAGACAGGCAATAAGACTCCGTACTTTTTATACAGCGTGTCCCAAAAGTGACCAAGGGGTCTAAAAGCTTAATAAATTTGATGTTTATTAACTTTTTTTAGTTTTCCTTCAGGTATTTTATAAGAGCTTTGAAAATTAATCATGTAAAGATATACGATTGAAAAACAAACACAAGTAGTGAAATCTTTCTACCAAAACCAAAGATCAATAATTCAAATTCAGCGAGCATATCGTCGCCAATACGGTGTGAGATATTCGCCATATTTTGAGAGAAAATGTTCAGTAAGTGACCTTTACACGAAGCAGCGTACCACGTTTGTTTATTCCCGAAGGAGTAATTGAGCAAGGGTGGGTATCAAAATAAAGGAGTTAGTAATTTCTGAAATCCCTTAGTGACTTTTGGGTCTCTCTGCATTAAAACCGTTAATTTCTGTTTGCTAAGTTGGTGTCTTCCAGACAGATAGAAGCAAGAAAATTGCGAGTGTTTTTAAGCATCTTTACTCGGAATTGGTTAACTTCAAATCCAACTGAAATTAACGGCTTTAATGAAAAAATTCAAAACAACAAAAAAAAAATCACACACACACAGATTTGTTCTTTCATTCCGACCAGAAGACGACCTATGTTTCGTGTCCTTTCTGGACGTGGGTGATAATGACTCTCCCCAAATTCCTCTCCTTCATAATTTTTAGCAATTTTTGTCTTTTACTATTCCTCACACTCCCTGTTCTGCCATCACAAATTCGTTAGGTTGGTTACACGCTGGTTTTCCCAAACCCCTTTGCCTTCGATAAATCATGCGAATACCAAATTTACCAAGCCTTCTTTCTACATGATATGTCTCAGCTGTTTTAATTATCTCTTTCTGAAGCAAGTTTGATTGTTTTTGTTTCCATTTTCCTTAAAACTTCACCATTGCTTACATGATACGCCCATTGTATTCTCAGCATCCGTATGTAAAACCACGTCTCTATCGCATTAATTCCTCTCTTTAACTGTGAGCAAATTGTCCAGCATCCACTGCCAAACATGAGGATTAAATAGCAGTTCAGTACTCTTTTCTTTTTTCTTATGAAGATTTTCCTATTTCTTAATACTTTGTTTAACCTTTGAAAGGCAGCATTTGTTATTTTGAAAGCACCTTCGGATTTTAGAAGCACTCTTTCAATCCACTGTTAAAATTAATTCCCAGATGAAAACAATAAGTTCACTTATACAACATTCCAGACCAATCTTCTGATGCTTCTGACTAAAAAATGACGTTAATTTTATGAGAAAATCAGATAAAAAATATATAGAATCAAGAATCTTTACAAATTAATATCTGATTCATTCCTCTACGCATTTAAAATCTTATTAACCCCTACTTTTTGTTATGCTCTGTTTATCACGTAGTTGGACTTATCTTAACGCAATCTTTCCAACAAAAGAAATAAAGCAGAACTTCTTTTTATTTTTGTACCACTTAAATAGATTTATAGCATCTCCGAATTATGTGAGATTGGCTGCTTTAATCAGTTTAGGTTCTTCTTCCTTGGATGATTATATTTTACAGCGTTTCAGTCGTGTATTCTCCGGTCTTCTAACAGACACTGGAAGATACAAAATTAAAATGTTTACAGATCACGACAGCTATTAGGGAGATGTGATTAAATATATTTTAATGTTTAAAAAAAATCATTATTATTACTGTTTAGGCAATAAGCATTATAACATAGCACAATTAGCTACATACGCATTTTTTACGTATTATGGTTATTTTTTAACTTTTAATAACTGTTAGCATCCCATGGAAAAAGGCCTGATATAAAAGGAATAATATCACATGATGCAATATTTGAAAAACACTCTTTTGTTAGAGATAGAAGATAATCAAGAACAAGGACTATCGCGAAGAACGTTATGTTTTTCTTCCAAGTCGTGACTATCTTATAAATAAATAAATATATAAATTATGAATATATTATAAATATATAAATAATGAATATATTATAAATATATAAATAATGAAAAATATTTTAAAGCAAACTTAAGAACTACACAAATATTCTTACGAAAATTCGGATACAAAAGTGATGCTGACTCTTCTGAATTTATTAAAATAAATTTAAAATTATACATTAATTACGAAGTTTTTAATTAATAACTATTTGTGTTCAGTTGTTGTCATTAATAGTTAGCTGGTGATGTGTTAAAAATTTTGGAATAATGCAATATTAAAAATAATGGAATAATGCAATAAAAAATTTAATTTAAATTTCATCTCTCCGATAGATGTCGCGATCTGTTAAAACAAACAAATATCCATAACGAGGAAATTATTGAGAGTAAACCACATACCAAAACTTGTGAAATGTACGTAGCCATCTCTTCTCCCCCAGATATGGATTAAATAGTAGAAAAGACCAGGCTCGTTAAACTTGGTAGGAAACCAGTCTAGGATAAGGGCAATTCTGAATTCAAAACTAGGTTGTTTGGCGACTTTATGGCACACGATATGGACCGGATGTCTGTATCCCGTCCTTCCGGATTATAATCAAATCACGTATGCAGGTCATTTGGCTGTTCAGTTCTGATAACTGAACTGCAGGACCCTCACACGTCGAAGACGAAGAGAGAATCCATTCTTCTTTTATGTGCCGTGTCCCTTCAGGTTGTGGGCGATTATGGTTCTCCATTCCCCCATGCCTTGTTTTATCCTTTTGCTACTTCTCTCGGACCCTGCTCTCCCATCCACTTGCTTAAGACCGCTAAGTTTGTCACACGTTGCTTTCCCTTGTCTCTCTTTTACTCTATCCGCCCTGTGTGCATCTGATCCTCCAAGCTTTCCTTTCTCATTGTGTGCAAGAAAATTTAGCTGCCTCTTCTTGAAGTTAAGTATAATCTTCCTCCTTGTTTTCGTTCTCTCCAAAACATCATCATTACTCACATGTTTGGTCCATGGTATTCTTAGCATCCTTCTGTAGAACCATACATTCCTCGCCTCGAGTCTCTTCTTCATCTTTGAGGAGACCGTCCAACATTTGCTGCTGTAAAGGAGGACAGATATCACGTAGCAGTTCAGTATTCTTTTCTTTGTTACCAACGAAATCCTCCTGTTTCGTAATACTCTGCCTAGCTTTTGGAATGCGTCTTTGGCCATCCCAATACGTCTTCGGATCTCAGGGTCGCATTTACCGTCCTCTGTCAAAACACTTCCCAGATATTTAAATTACTGCACCTGCTTGATTTTAGTGTCCTGTAAATCGCATTTCAGGCTCATCTTTTTACTGATGACCATGCATTCTGTCTTTTTGTAGTTTATGTTTAGATCTTTCTTCTCGCTCTCCTTCGCTACCTTCTGTAGGATGTTTTGTAATTTATTTCCCGTGGAGGATTTTCAATTCTCTCAGAATTGCCTATGTCTATAATATGATGACCATTCCTCGAATTGTATCAAAAATAGTGCACTACCAAATAAGTTATTGTAAATATTTCTAAGAAAAACAGATGATGTAAGCTGAAAAACTTATGTTGGTTAATGCTCGACAATATTGTGAAAACACTGACTTACATAAACTGTAACATAATGTACACATTACTTTTTCCTTGTTTTAAGTTACTTATATGTATTTGGTGTCGGTGGATGTATTTAGTCACGGATTTTTTTTCTCATTCCCCTAGGAGTCATTCTGCAGATATTTGACTGATTTGAGAAAAGAGACGCGAACAGGCGAATCTCAAAGAGCTTGTCCAACAAATGTTCAAGTGATCAATCATTTACGCTATTCACATTCATACCAACTGGACTTTAGATAAGAGTTCTCAGTGAGAAGTAACAACGTGAAACTCGTCTGGGCACAGGGGATCTGTTCTATAATACCTTAATTTCTTAAGAAAATAAGGATTCAGTTTTTCGAAGAAAACTGTGGTGAATTTATAAAGATAAATTATCAATTTATATTTAATATTTAAGTTTTTAAAACTCTTAATGCTTTAAGAATTTCAAATGTGTATAATTAACAAATGAGATCTGGAATATTGAATCATTATTAGGTG
Source organism: Acanthosepion esculentum (assembly GCA_964036315.1). Lineage (NCBI taxonomy): Eukaryota > Metazoa > Mollusca > Cephalopoda > Sepiida > Sepiidae > Acanthosepion > Acanthosepion esculentum. The sequence goes on from OZ038513.1 coordinate 24,211,784, forward strand.
ACCTGTTTTTAATATGACAAAATGAATAAAACGGTACAATCTGCAAGTAAGGGCACTAAAA
>OZ038513.1:24216844-24241844 GCA_964036315.1 Acanthosepion esculentum
TCGTAGCCTAAGGACACAATATTGAGACGCCGAATGAACAAAATACTTGTCAAAAATTAATAATAATTTTACTTCATATGAGAAATTTGGACAACTAAATTGGCTGAAAAGTTGCTTCTATATCGAAGATGAGTTTGAAGGTCTTTTAATTGTAAGGAGGCAGAATATAAGGTTGTCAGCAAAAGGAACAATCCAAGATGCGAATTATATCCTGGAGACGACGAAATCAAGCAAAATACAAAACTATAAATATCTAAAATAGTTTTAACAGAAGACAGAAAATGCAACATCAAAATTCCAAGGCGGGTTGGAATAGTGAAAGAAGACTTCCAAAATATTAAGAAACAGGTAAGTTTAGTAAGGAACAAAGAAAAGTGTACTGGACTTCTACCTAATATCTGTTCCCTATATGACAGTGAATGCTGGACAATCTACTCACAGATGAAGAATGTATTTTAGACAAAAGGTATGTGGTCCTACAGAAGGATGCTGAGAATATCATGGACCGAACATGCGAGTAATGACGAAGTTCAAGAGGCAATGGAAACAAAAACGGCACTTTTACTTTGAATTAGAAAGAGACAATGGAAATTTGTGGGGCATATAATGAGGAAAGTGGGCTTGGAAAATTTCACATACACGTGATATGTTGAAGGTCAGACAGACAGATGGAAGCGGCGAATAACCTACCTAATGGGCTGGTGTATATGATTGACAGAACAAGGATTAGGAGAGATAGCAAAAATACAATCATTAACAGGTAAGTGCAAGGGACGGGAAATTGTGGAGAACCTGAAGGAACACGGTACATAGAAAAAAGGTAGAAGAAATCAATTTAGTCCTTACATTGATCATATGTATTGGCAGTTGGTAAGGCCTATACAAGACCAGCAGAATTTACTACAGTGGTTGCAGTGGAATATCTTGTCTTTAGACGATTCTGATTGGTTCTGCTTTTTTGATGGCGCGGCAGTTTGCCTCAAAATTGCTTGCAGCCTGCTCGATTGTCATGGGCCAAACCTACCAACGAGAAGCTTCTATACTCGATTGATTTTACTCAGAATGAAGACCTTTGATATGATATCCATATGAAAGCTCGTCATATAGTATTTTTGCTTAGCGTATCTGTTAAACTTAAAGAAATAGATGACAAAATCATTTTTGAATAAGTCCTGAAAAGTTCATTAAAATCAGATTATTATTTGATTTTTGCAAGAATTTCCAAAACAATAAGTTTTTACTGCAAAAAAGACGCTAAATTTTCCATACTAATCTTTGACTCTCCACTTTTTTAAAACAAAATTTTGAACGGCTAGAAAGGATTAAAAAATTTAATAAAATAGTAAAAAACAAACAAACTGGTCTTTCCTCTTAATAATTTTGAACATTTTGACGATAAAACTTTGTTTTTATCAAGTCTGCGACCTTTTTTCATCATGTTATGCTATTTTTAGCGAGTTTTTTAGGGACCTACTACCAATAAGTATAAAATAAAAAAAAATAAGACGAAAGAAAGATTCGTTAAAATGAATAATAATAATTGACAATGTGTCATGTAAGAAATTTGGACAATTTAAGACTAATTAGTCTATTAATACTATGAAGTGTAAAATCAAGAGAAATAACATGAAAAGATACTAGTCAACAACATATCACATCTCTGTTCATTATTACGTTTTTTTAAAGCTAGTTTCCATTCATCATATTGTTGCTGTTTTTATAGCAGTTCCACTGCAACTTTAACCTGCATGAAATTAGAAACAATAATAATTTTTTTTTTATTTCGTACGCAAATGTGAAAAAATGAAAAGCGTTTTGCAAAGTCAGATTGAGAACGAATTCTGTGTGAGTGAAGAATTGAAGATTTGGTATATTGCATAACAGGCGTCAAACCGTGACGCTTATAAATGTTTCATTGTGAAAGCCTCCTTTCAAATTCTATTTTCACCAATAATATTGAAGATTCAGCAACAGTGGGAAAATAGCCAGGCCTACTGATCTACAAACACAATTGTCTCTTTTCAGGTTTAGTCGCTCGTTAAATCCTCGCAATGTCACAAAATGTGATCACTGAAGAAAGGAAGAAAATAATATTATTGAGACATAGAGCACTTTTTTAGAGTCATATATCAGTGTTAAAAGAAAAACAAAATGCGCTGAAAAGATACGTATCTGATCTGGGGACAAAGAAGATTAGATCAATCTTTACTCTCCCTTATAAATGATGGGGAAACTCTCTTGTTACGATAAACCGTTTAAGAAGAAGAATAAAATAATCTGTTGGGTCCACTGAAACAGACGAACCGGCCTAGTGGATAAAAGCGTTGGTTTGTGTGTCTGGGTTATGCAGTGCGCATTTACACCGGGTGAAAATTACAGAGCAATTAATGAACTACATAGAAATACGAACTAGACGATATCCCTTGTCACGAGCAGTGGAAGGGGAACGGTTTACCCTTCTAGATTAAAAAAGGGGTTCAGTTCAGATTTCCCTGTAGGTTAGTCGGATCGATATTCACCTGAGGAAGGCCGTAGGGCACAACGACCGAAGCGTTGTGATAACAGCAACAGAGACGAGGACTATAAATATTCGACTATAAATAGTGTAAATAAGGATAACTCCTCATTGAAGAAATTCAGACAGAAAACACAAAGGTTTTGTTTGTCAAATATTGACATCTTTATTCCAACAGAAGCCTGAACCAGTTCTGCCGTTGAGCCGACCCGTAAAAAAGCAGAACAACTGAAATTCCAAAGTTACACGAGTTCCGCAATCTGTCGCAGGCAGAGATAGCAACTACATATATATTTTTTTTTAGTTCTGAGGATTTTATTTATTAAATTCTAATGAAATATGATAATATTTATGAGTTAGTAGATCGTCGGAGGTAATATGCTCAGGACATCATCGTGAGTGTTATTTGGTAATAACCGACTCTTCGCCAAGTAGCATGTAACAGGCGTCCCAATTCATGCTTTGAAACCGGATCTTTGATAAAGATAATTCAACCTGATATTGCCGTCAAGTCTTTCGTGGCTGGGAGGGTCTAAGGCACATCGGGATGTACGGTGGTTTCCATTGCATAAAGAGGGTTCGCAGGTTTGAGTCTTGCCGAAGACTTCATTTTATACCCAGGCCTGTAGATGTAAACGTACTGCTTAAAAAGCAGAAAAGTCTATTCAAAGACGTGCCCCCACCACTGACGAGTGGACGGAGTAATTCCGGGCAGGGGGCGTCTAGGAGTCTGGAGTCGGGATGCTGAAGGTAACATCAATCAGCTAACAAATATTTTACTTGCATTGATTATATATATATATATATATTTAAAGACATTTATATTATGTTTAACGTTCTTTTTATAGATACAAGTATTTAAGCAAATGCTCTGTTTTATAATAAACAGTATTAAATAACATTTACCGGCCTGAATGTCCGAGAAATTTTCATAGAAAATTTTCGCTCTCCGACAGGAATCGAACCTGTATCCTATACGGAACCATCATTTCGCGTGATGTGCCTTAACCTTTCGGCCACAGATGAGCGTCTGGTTAGCAAGGTCGATTTTACTATCTTTAAACTTAAATCTTCCATGAATCTCTTCTATTCATATCTGCTCTAGCGTATCAAATGTAAACAAATGACGTCATATATTTTAGAATTGGACATTGTCGGAGAGCGAAAATTTTCTATGAAAATTTCTCGGACATTCAGGCCGGTAAATGTTATTTAATACTGTTTATTATAAAACAGAGCATTTGCTTAAATACTTGTATCTATAAAAAGAACGTTAAACATAATATAAATGTCTTTAAATAAATTGTCGAACAATGTCCAATTCTAAAATATATGACGTCATTTGTTTACATTTGATACGCTAGAGCAGATATGAATAGAAGAGATTCATGGAAGATTTAAGTTTAAAGATAGTAAAATCGACGTTGCTAACCAGATGCTCATCTGTGGCCGAAAGGTTAAGGCACATCACGCGAAATGATGGTTCCGTATAGGATACAGGTTCGATTCCTGTCGGAGAGCGAAAATTTTCTATGAAAATTTCTCGGACATTCAGGCCGGTAAATGTTATTTAATACTGTTTATTATAAAACAGAGCATTTGCTTAAATACTTGTATCTATAAAAAGAACGTTAAACATAATATAAATGTCTTTAAATAAATTGTCGGACAATGTCCAATTCTAAAATATATATATATATATATATATATGGGCAGAACCATTTCATTCAAACATGTTCCGTTAAATATGACAGATCAGGAAAATTTTATTAATTTTTTATTTACTTTTTCTAATATTCTTTCATTTTCCCGTTTAGTTGAACAAGGGAGTGTAAAAATTGTCAGTGTTGTCTGTTGTCCCAAGCGCTTTCTGTCACTTCTGTAGCCATTTCCAAGGGGTTTTGTTGTTTAGTGTTGTTAATTTCTTTTCATGGTTGTCTGTACGAGATATAGTGCGTAGTGCCTGTATTGTAGTAACGTTTATTCCGAGCCCCGCGAAAGTAAAATTGACTGTAATTCGAATTCGAGTCTCTCCCTCTCTCTCTCTCTCTCTCCTTCTCTCACTCACACACACACACGCACACACACACACACATATGTATATAAATTGCTGATATCTCCTGAGGAGTGGATGGTCAGGTCCGCCTACAAAACCCAGGAGTCATGATGCTGAAGGTAACATCATTCAGCTAAGTGACAAACTTATATATATATATATATATATATATATATATATATATATATATATATATATATATATATATATATATATAAATATAAAAGTGAACATAGAATGCAACACTTAGAGGCGACAGTCTGTTTCATGCTAGTGCAATTTACACACGCTCTATCTCTGATATTGAGCACTTTATCCCATAAATATAGCACACTTTAAGACTATATTTCTTTATATATATATATATATATATATATATATATATATATATATATATATATATATATATAGAGAGAGAGAGAGAGAGAGAGAGAGAGAGAGAGAGAAACATGGCCATTGAAGTCAACACTCAGAGGCAACTAAACACAATCGTCAGGCCTGGCTACTATTATATTTACATACGCTCTATCTCTGATATTGAGCACTTTATCCCATACATATAACAGCTTAATACTATATTTCTTCATATATATATATATATATATATATATATATATATATATATATATATATATATATATATTTCTACATATTTCACACTATAGCTCAACTCACTTGCCACATCGTTTCGCAATTTTCTTTAAGACTTAAACAAAATCGATGTTTGGTCATTGGAATACAGATTTTGGAAAGTAGATCGGGCTGAGAAGTTTTCAGCGCCCCATGTATACTTACCACTTGCAAAATGGCCGTGAATCGGATGTAAATTTCTTGAGGGAGCCAATCAGTGAACACATTTTTATCTTATCTTATCTATCTATCTATCTATCTATCTATCTATATATATATATATATATATATATATATATATATATATATATATATATATATATATATACATATATATATATATAAGTTTCTTACTTAGCTTAATGATGTTACCTTCAGCACTCCGACACCAGATTTTTGTAGGTGGACCTGTCCGTCCACTCCTCAGGGGTATCAGCTATATATATATATATATATATATATATATATATATATATATATATATATATATATATATATATACAATAATAATTGTAATGATAATAACTAAATTAATCTATTGCATAAAGTTTCCTGAAATATTTTAGTCCTTTTGTTTAATCTATCTTGTATTTTTTTGGTTGGTGGATTTGAAATATTAGTTAACCGTCTTTCTAAAAAAAGTAGATACCATTCACTAATGGGTAAAATCGTTTCCGTATAGTTTTCCGTATTGCCGCATGAATTATTTAAACCAAAGATGGCATGAAACTTACTAATTATTAAATCCAGATGGAGGCTTAAACTTTTGGTCTCTGTAGTGTAAATATGTTTGTCTGCGTGCTGAATTCAAATCCATGTGTGGTGGTGCTGAGAACTTCTTGGCTCTATCCACTTTCCAAAATCTTACTAAACCTCAGACATTTTGGCTGTATCCCTTCTTAGTCAGAAGCTCCACCCCCATTTGTTTATCAGGAATCTTTGGAATTTTTATTTGGTGTATATAAATAATTTTATAGACTATCGCTAACAAGCCAAACAAACTAGTTGTGTTTTGCAATTGCAGACAAAAGTCGACTCAACGAAAACGAAGGCGGAAAAAGTAAATGACGAAGAGGTCATGTGATGAATTTTCACTAATCAGCGTGATCGGCCCACGTTCTTTGCCAGACTTTCATGGCTCACTAAATATGTCTAGCCAGAAAAGAATGCAACAGTGAATCAAACATTATGAAGCTGTTTTAAACTAGGAGGTAAATTTTCCAAGAGTTATCTTTTTGCAAACTGTTAAGGAAATCTTAAAAGAGTTTTCGAAGAGACATTGTACATCCATACCATTCTACATATTCCACACTATAGCTCAACCCACTTGCCACATCGCTTCGCAATTTTCTTTAACACTTAAACAAAATCGATGTTTGGTCATTAGAATACAGATTTTGGGAAGTAGATCGAGCTGAGAAGTTTTCAGCACCCCCGTATATTTACCACTTGCAAAACGGTATATATCTGCCTTTTCTAATTTTTGTTGTAAGTTAGAAAAATATTAATGTGTTTACGTTTAATTAAAATATAAAATAAATACTAACTTCTAAAAATAATTTTTTTTTTTTTTTAAAGAAGCGACGATAAAGTAAAAAAGAAATTAAAAATATTAAAAATTCTATAATTTTAATCCCGGCAACGTTAGTCACGATCTTATTTCTATCAATGTTCGTAGTAACCATTGTTGTCGTATGACATTTCATATTATTAATATTAGTGGAGCGGAACCGAAAAATATTTTTTTAAGTAATTATATAAATAAGTAAAAATAATCCAATTGTTTAAAGAAGTGAAAATTGCTAAATTGATTTTTATTATTCTTATTAATACGAAGATTGGAAAAATATTCAAATATTTATTTCATGGTCAGCTTCATTGTAGTTATGTCTAGAGTTGAAAATTTAAGTGGACTTGGCATGATAACAAAAATAACCTTAGAAAATAGATGCGTTGCTGAAACTGTTGTTTATACAGAAATTTTAGATTTTAAGATAACTTCTACAACTTATTTTTCTCTGTCCGTAGGATGAATATTCAGTTCGTTAAATAGAAAATGGAATTTTAAGTAAGCAGTTGGCAGGATATATGGCATGACTTGACGAGATATCGCAATCTGTTGCGGTGAAAGACCCAAGAATAACACGGAGAGCTTACCAGAAATCAAATGATAGCACAAAAAATGCATCTAGAAAGCGATCAATATAACCAGGCTTTATTTTGGCACTCAAAATGGCTGCTAGTGGAATAGGTGGTGTCAGTGTGATTTCTAATTTTGAGATTGGTGAAATCTGTTTTTCCTATTATTTTGTTTTTGTTACTCTTTCTGGAGAATAAATTATTTTTTTGGTGGGTTGGGAAATATTAGATCTTAAACTTGTCGTTGTGGTGTTTAACTTGGCACGAACAATTTAAAATGTTTGTTTTTATTCATGATACCAGTTAAAGGTGGTTGGTATCAAATTGTAATAATACACACAAGCACACACACAGACGCGTGTGTGTCTGTATTTAAGTAGAAACTAGGGTTGCCATACGACCCTTATATAGTACACGAGTCTCATATTGTATAATTTAGTACCTTGTTCAGTACTGATCATTCAGCAACATCACAAATATCCAGGATTTAGTTCATTTTGAAATTTTGTAATAAAAATGTATTTTTACTGCCTCCTTACGAGTTTTGGTCGTAACGAATGCACGGCCGCAATTTTCGACGGATTTGCACCAAAATTTACATGCACATGCTCCAAGTTAGCCGGAAGGCGAAGACCAACTTTGCATTTCACAACTCCCATCGATAGTGAAAATAATCGATTTTTTCATGCTTCTACGGCAGTTTTCATGTAGTTTGCGGCCATTTTCTACTGGCCAGAGTGAGTGTCTATAGCTGGCTGTCAAGAATAGGCATGAAAATTATATTGGACAGCGTGAGAGCCAACAAGATGACTGACAGGAATGTTAACTAGCATGCTAGCATGCAAAAAAATCGATAGCTGCATTCATTACAAGTGGGAAAAATCTAAATATGCATGGCACTTTACTCCAATTGGCTCATTAGCTTGTTGAAACTCAACGTTGATTCTGATTCCGCATTACTGGGTTGGGTGTGAAAAAGATTTTGTTGTAAAAAATTCTTTTTTCATTCGGTTTCTCCAGTTACGAGTCCTTTTTTAAAGCTAATTGTTTTGTGTTCATTTTGTTTAGTTCTTTTTTCGTAACAGATTTAATGTTTAGTATAGAGCTTAGAAAAAATTCGCAGTGTGAGATAGGCAAGAAGTAAGGTATGTAGCAACATCAGCACGGCAAAGGGCACTCCTTTAAAGGCAAGGAAGGGCAAAAATATATTAAGTCAAGTGATAGCGATTGCTGCATGAGTCGTACAATTTTTGAACAAGCAAGGGTAACGCCAGGCCGTGCTGCTAGTAGTTTATATAATTGATATTAATAATAATATAATAATATAAAATATAATAATATACAATAATAATATAATAATATATATATATATCATATATATACATATATATATATATTCATATATATATATATATGTATATATATATATATTCATATATATATACATTCATATATATATATTTATATACATATATATATTCATATATATATATATATATATTTATATATATTCATATATATATATGAATATATATATATATATATTCATATATATATTCATATATATATATATATATATATATATATATATATATATATATATATATATATATATATATATATATTAACTCGACTGGTGTAAAAAATCCGGATACCAAATAAAAATATATTAAAACAAATCGCATAATTTGTAATTTCTAGTAAAAAAAAACAAAAAAATAATCGAGTAAAATCAGCCAAAAATGTAAATTGCTCAATACACTAAGTAGAGCAGAGTATAAAAAATCCCAGTGAGCCAGAAACTACCTACTTTGGTTTCCCCTAAATTGATCTTCAGTGTAATATATATATATATATATATATATATATATATATATATATATATATATATATATGTATGAATTATATGAATAGTACAAACCATATATATAAATTTGTACGAATGGGTGTTGAAGAGTTCTCGGCATAATCAAGAAAATCTTTTAAAATAAACCTGGTGACTGATCATGTCGTTAGATTTTGGGAAGTGTTTTAAACCGATAATTTTTCTTATATCTCCATTTGTAAAATTCTCTCTTCTTTGTTTATAATGAATTAACACTTTGTTTAACATTTGAAGGGCCTCTTTTGCTCTTCCATTGCACCTTCGCATTTTGCTATCGCATTTTCCGTCATCTGTTAAAAGTACTTGCTGATTTTGAAATCTCCAATTTGGAGGTCCTATCTTCTTCCTGTTGTTAACAACCATATATTCTGTCTTCCTACAATTGGTAGTCGTTTCTTTTCATTTTTCTCGCCAAACACTTTTCCTCTCTACTGTTCCCTCTTTTTTAAACTTTTTCGCCGTTCTATTGATGATTCTTGAATGATCTTTGAAGATAGAAGCCAGAATATGAATGTTGGTAACATTACTGAAGGTCTGAATGATCTTTTCCCCCTCACCATTGGTCATTTGGGAAGACATAGTAGGGCTGACACAAACGATTTTAACATGTATTCTTCCTAGTTAAATAATAGCTAGGGTTTTTCAGTGATTTTACTATGAATTGTGTCAAGATGTCTAAACATCTTATCTGAAAACTTGGCAAAAACAAACTCAATTAGTGTTTTTTTAGATGTTAAACATTTCGTGATGGACAATTATGATGTTACACCATTTGTACAATTTCGTTGTTACACCCGGTGTGTGTGCATATATATATATATATATATATATATATATATATATATATATATATAACATAATGGTATATATTTTCATATATCAAGGCTAATATTGATTAAATTTTATGACAAAGTGGAAAAAATTTCCTTGTGACACGTTTCATCCTTCAGAACTTCATCGGACAAAATTTGTTATGTTTGTGTGACTACATGTGCGCATGAACGAGGGGTTCTGGTTTTAGAATATTTTTTTTTATCTAGCCAAATTCATTTAGAATCATTCTCTTTTTGTTTCCGTCATTTTTGTTATTGCATATCCCACATTGGGATAATAGAATAACTGCCAGGAATGGGTAAATATTGCAAGATCCACGGCCCAAATATACTGTAGATGACCTTCGATCAAGGCACTCTGTAGACATTTACGTCGTAGTGAAATGATTTCTCCTTTGATCAGAGTCGCATTTTTATGTCAAAATTTTGCTCGGTCTCGTTACAATGGGAAACTAACGCATTTGACGTATTATTTTGCAAAATGTCCCGTTTGTGTTCATATAATCTTTTATTCAGATCCCTTGAGGTTTCTCCTATATATTTTTTGTGACAATTATTACAGGTGACGGAAAATATTCCGGCTTCAGGTTTTAGATTATTGCTTTGTTTAGTATTGATAAAACTTTTATTGCTTTAGATCTAGTTGTAACAAATTTTAGGTGGAGTTTAGATCGATTACTTTTACTTTTTCTTTTTCCGTAGCTACCTGTTCCTTGTCCTTCTGACAATCTTCATGCGTTAGGAGCAAAACTATAACCTATCAGTTATTCTAGTTTTGGAAGGAAACCCCATCAATGCTGGAAATAGCACTGTACTTATGAAACTTATTCCCCGGAATCATTATTTTAATAGAAAGATTTTATAAATTTCAACCAACGGTAGAATAGACTGAATTCTGAAAATTTCCTTGTAAGGAAACGGCTAATATTACCATTACCAGAGTAGCTGTTACCAGCATAGCAGTGTAGAAATGCAAAATGTGATTCATTTTTCAGTCAATGGTAAATTTGCCAATCTCTTTTTAAATGGGGTATTGGTGTTTGATCGGTCTTCTACGCCCCACATTAACTGAAATTTTTATTTTTTAAATTTCTTTTAGGAAATAGCTGTGATTATATATTTCAGTAGATACTATACATTGCTAGTTTTTTTTGTTTTTCTTTTGTAAGTGGGCTCTGCCGAAAAAAAAGGTCGTCAAGGATAACCTATCCTATTCCTTCTATTTTCAAAGGCGACGGATTGGAATGGAATTTGGGGTTCAAAAAGTGATCGAAGTTGAATCAGATCGAGGCGGGCCTTTTGTGTCTGTGTCCGTCACGTGTGACGCCAGAGTCATTCGTAAATATGAAAGGGTGGTGGTGGGGGGGTATAGAAAATACCAGGCGTCTTTGTGATCGTAACAAAAGCAGTTTTATGATCTTGGCATGTAAATCGTTTATTATACAATATGAATGCAACATGAAATATTCCCAGTCAAATCTGCGTGAAGTTTTTTTGTTTGTTTATTTGTACGCTTATCATTGGATGGGAGGCTTTGATGACTGTTTTCAGAGGAGGGAGACATAAGTTTCATCTCGGCAGGAAAAAATTGCCTTAGACGATAAATAGAGAGAAAAAAAAGAAGAGAGTACGCGAGGGTGGACAGTGAGAAAATCTTTAGTAAAAACGAATTGAGATTTCAACAAAGATAGATGGAAAATCTTCAGTGTATATGTGTATATATGTCTGTGTGTGTAATCAGTATTGACAACACGGCATGATAACTGGGTATTTCATAAATCTCTGATGATCGCTCAAGGCGTGAAAGCGTTATGTTGATTTCTACGTTAGTATTCTTTGTGTCTACAAATGATCCAACACCGGATCACCGGTAGTGAGAACTCTCCCTCCAATAAATATAGCAAATTTGAAACAATATAATTATATATATATATATACATTTCACTGAACATGGGCACAATAGACCGTAGAAAATGATAACATTATATAAATACATACATACAACAAACTAATTCTTGTTAACAGTTAATATATTGCAACCTTGAAAACGGCTAAATGTATAGCCGAAAGCGCTCGGGAAAAAGAACATTCGGACAGTTTTTATATACTTTTTCATCTGAAAAGAAAAAAATTATTAGATCACATTAGAAATTGTATAAGAAACTAAAGCAAATCACTTTGTCGTATTCAATGAAATGTGCATGAAAGAAGGATTGCTGCTTAAACACACAAATATATATGCGTGTGCGTGTGTGTGTGTGTGTGTGTGTGTGTGTGTGTGTAAATATCAGGAACAATGACCTTCTTGCAATCACAGTTTATGCCGAAATGGCTTCGTTAAGCAACAAGTCATCGCTTCAAAACCTACCTCCAATTTTTTTTATCCCCCTCTGCCTCCATCTTTCTCTTTTTCGCTGTTCTATATTTCTTTTCTTTTCCACCTCTTTTCTCCTCCTCCTCCTCCTCCTCCCACTACCAGTAATGTATAATTATGCGTAGGTATTGAGACGAAGCATTGACTTGTCGCCTGACGAAGCATTGAGACGAAGCATTGACTTGTCGCCTGACGAAACCATCTCGGCTGAAACCACCTGAAGAAGGCCGGAGCGTACAACGGCCGAAACTTTGTGACAAATATGGCGACAAAGATGAGAGTCCGACTAATGTAAATACTGTACATAATACCTCATCTCAGAAATATAGACAGACTCAGAAAAATGGATATATTTTGATAGATTGGAACACATACACGTCCCATATATATATATATATATATATATATATATATATATATATATATATATATATATATATAAAGACGAAAGGAAAACTTTTCCCTACCAACGAGTTTAGTTCCCCGAAGGACTTTATCAAGGTTAACATGACTTTTTCATTATGCTACATGTATTTATAAAAAGAAATAAAGTCGAGGAAAACTATCGCAAAGTTTTCAACATTTTAAATTTAAGAACGTTCTAAAATATTCTCAGTTTAGTACTTGGCCCCATCTTCCTCTATATGTTTTTTTCTCGACTGAATGTTCTACCCATTAGAAATTAATGAAGCCAGTTTGTTACTCAATCTGTCATCGTTTCTTCATGCTACGTGACTTGCTCACCTACATTTGGAGCCCGCTTCAATTACATATCTTTAAAATTGCTCAGACCTGTATTCAGTGTTAAACTCTTTTTATCCCCTGGTTATAACTATGACTCTACATATATTTGCATGTCTAATTTTGCTTTCAAGTGGTTTTGTTAAATTTGTAGCCTCACATCATAACTGGCATTATACATCATTATAAACGTCATACAAGAGAAAGTGTTTTTCATTATATCTCTGTTTTCTATAAATGGTCTGATACTCCTGCTGTACATCTCGATATTTCTCACAAAGTCCAAAGAAGTGTGTCTAATGTAATCGGTCCTGACCAGGCATCACGACTTCAGTCACTATCCCACCGACGTAACGTGACTTCCCTCTGTCTTTTCTGCAAATATTTGCATGGGAACTGCTCAGATGAGCTTTTTTCCCTCGCTGCACCGACTACAGGAATTTAAGCGTGCTACTAGATTGACAACAAGGTGTCACCACTTTATTATTGAACTAGCTAATTGCAACAGACACTTTTACTCTAACAGTTTCCTTTCTCGAACTTCCCACCTTTGGGCTATATTCCGATTTCTTGCTTCCCTGATAACTACAATCTTCAAAAAATTCTTATTGAACTCCGTTCTTTTTTTGTCCTTTCCTCAATCCTACCCATCCTCAGTCTTATTCTCTTTCACTTTCACTCCCTGTTACCCTCAGCGTTCTAGTTGCATGATCGCTTTGCTTTGGGTGAAATCATTAAAATAAATATCCTAATACGTCATTTTATTTAATTTTTGTACTGATAAATCATCAGTTACCTCCCCTTAAGATGTAGGAGGTATAAAAAGCAACATGTGGAATCCGTCAGTAGACGAGTAGTCAAAGTAAAGTGCAATAAAGCTTTGGTATAAGTTTATTCACTGGTTCTGTTTTTACTACAATTTTTATGGTCTTTTCAAAAAAGTTTGATGACCTGTTCTAAACAGATGTATTTCTGAATTTCTTTCAGCTCTTTATTCTCTATTCGTATGATTTATTCAGAAATTTACATTTCATTTACTTTTCTTTCATTTCTAATCAAATCTACATTCATATTTCTCCGATTTAGATAAGCTTAAAATTTCTTTTAATTGGTCCCATGATTATTTTCTGAAATGCTATCCTACCCCCTTGTCTTACTTTTCCAATGTTTATTTTTGTTGCTTTTGTGTAGTCGAATTATTTTTTAACTCTTATCATATATATTTAGAATAAGCTATATTATTTTTGTCAATAGTATAGATATTTGAAAACAGGTGAATGTTCTACTGAGTCAAATGCCTTTTCATAGTCAACAAAAGGTAAACAGTTTGATTTTTTTCTATTTTGATATTTTTTTCGATCTTTTGGTCAATTGTTTGTTGAGAGCTTTTTCTTTTTAGATGAACTATTTTTGACAGCCGCCCTTCCGTGTGTGCTCATTTGTTAGAAAATGAACATTTAAAAGTCTCACGCATATAAATTTAAAATATTTCTTTATCCATCTCGTTCCAGTCAAATGGATATATTGGTGCAACACCCATATCTGGAAAATTTCTCGAGAGTTTCCCATGAATATTTATAACAATGTAATTTCGATAGGAGGAGAGAGAAGGAAGGTCACGCTAAAAATGTTAAGAATGAGAGACAAAGAAGGAAAAGGCGGGAAAGAGAGAAGAATAAGCAGGGGAGAAAAAGGCAAAGAAAAGATAAAAGAGAAGGGATGAACGAAGGAGAAAAGCTTCGACTGAAGATGAGAGTAGGAATGGAAGAAGACGTCTTTGAATAAACGAAGATAAAGAAAATAAAAATGAAAGGACAAAGAAATGAAAGGAGAAAGAATTGGCAGTGAAGAAAAAGTGAGGCAACGAACAAAGAGAACAGATATGAAAACCATTTAAATGAAGGAAGGAAAAATCCAATAAGGAAATGAAAGAAAACACATGAGTATTCGAAAAATCTCAATAAAGATATAAGCAGGCTGATAGACGTAATGCACTGTTTGAAATAAAAATAATAAATGGTTTGTCTATTTCAAAAAACGAGTAATAAAAAAGAATATATATATATATATATATATATATATATATATATATATGTGTGTGTGTGTGTGTGTGTGTGTGTGTGTGTGTGTGTGTGTGTGTGTGTGTGATAATTTGCTGGTATATAATCCAAGTGATTCTTAATAATATAAAATATATTTTGCCAATATAGATTTTCTTGTTGGTTGAAATAGTCATTCGATTGGGGTAAATTTGGATTTCTATTCTATGTAATATATATATATATATATATATATATATATATATATATATATATATAGTTAAATTCCCAGATCAACTCTAATGTAACTATAACAACTATAACAACAGAGATATCTCGATTTCATTTTTGCCTTGAAAAAGTCGGAAGACGAAACGCGTCGGCAAGATCTAAGATTTTTCCAATTCTCATTTTATACCTATATATATATATATATATATATATATATATATATATATATATATATATATATATATATAAGGAGAAAGATGTATGACAAAGTGAAAAAGTTTTCCTGTGACGCATTTTCGTACTTTATTTTAACGTTGATGCTAAGTAGACTTTATGAATTTAACCGCAGTTTTAGATTGACAGCAATGTCTCATCATTTTACAATTGAAATGGCTAAGATATAAAACGTAATTTCTATATTAACGCTTTCTTCTATTGTACTTCTAGATCGTAGAACACTCTTCCGGCTTCGTGCTTTGCAACCAAGTTTGACGTTCAAAAATTTAAATGCAATGTCAATTTTTATCTACAGTCTTCTTGATTACATTTCTATTTTTCTCGCCCCTTTATAATGTTTCTCATTTTTTTAATTCTTTCACACTCAGTAACCCCTTGTGTCTTAGTGCTTTCACTGCTTTGCATGGCGCGATATGATTTAAAAAAAAAGAACTTTTGCTGAAGTCGAGTTCTTAACAGAACCATCCTATCCAACTTCAATAGGAAATATATTAGTCGTTGAGATATTACTTAGACGTTACCATTACAGAAAACTACACTTTTTCAGCTTACACTGATGTGCTCAGTTGATATTTGCCTAAAAATATTTATTCAATTACGTAATTTCTTTTAGAATCAGTATCATCATTATTGGTCCCTGTTGTGGTGTGCTCACTCTAATGAGGCTATTGTGGACTCTTCCACTTACTATAAAGTAGTAGGAAAGTAAGCCTCAAGATGTTGTGATCAAGTAATTGGTTAAGGAATAACAAAACAAGAGGTTGCAGATAAATAGTGTATTGAACAATAAATACAACAGAAGTGTGTTACACGCCTAGGGAATGTATGTCGGTTGACCAGCGTTCAGTCTATATCACTGTTTCCCTCCGAGGCTTACTTTCATAGTACTTTATAGTAAGTGGAAGAGTTCACAATAGCCTCATTAGAGGGAAGCACACCACAACAGTCCCATAACTGGATATGGTCGAAAGGTCTCTTCGGAGCTGTGAACGTGACAAGTTCTCTTCATATATATGGGTTTAAAGCCAGAAATGTATTCATTTATGTATAACATATCTTAGGCAATTGAGCCTGGCGAAGCCCATCCCTCTCCAGTTCAAACCAGATGCCTTCCAACCTAAAAGCTCCCTGTGGTCATAGACACGTATGCGTGGATTCCATGAATGGAACCATCCACCTTGCTCGTTGAATTTACTCTCGGAAGTCCTCCCCCCAGCAATGCCGTGTCATCAGCGCACTGGCTGCATTCGTATTTATGGAGCCCCGTCGACCTCATTGTGCTAGATGGTCGTGTTGTTTATAATCCTGCTGGATCGCAGATAACCCGACCATGCGGGAATATGAAATAAAATATATATGGTATTTTATTTCATCGCAATTTCTTTTATGATTTATTCACAGGGGGGGGGGGCGTTTCATGATGGACTGTTCTCACATAGCAAAGAATGCATTGCTTTCAAAAGACAGTTTGTTTACTGAAACACGCAATTGTAGCAAGGAATTGTTTTTCTGTGAAAGAAACAATTCTTGAAATTCTTTCCAAAGCTCTTTTCAACAGCGAAAGAATTTCCGCTGTCAGCCGAGAGGAATAGACGGAGCAGCCCAGTTGTTGTAAACTTGCTCCATTTTTTAAAAGGTCGCGTCAAATGTTCGTAGATTTATGATTTATATACATAGATCTTCTTTCCTTTCGTGTCGGTTACTCATCTGAGAGAACTTTTTTCTGCCTACCAAAAGCATGGCTGATGCTAACCTCCAGGAGGTTGCACCTTCTAAAGCTAACGTCTTCTGCTGACCTGAATTGAAAAGATTATATCGAATCAATTGCTAGGTCTGCGGCTAGGAAAGTTGCTTTACTGTATCCTGCTTGACAATTCTTATTTCAAAAATCTATCGTACATATCTATAAGTCTACCATTCGTCCATGCCTTGAATATTGCTGCCACATATTGTCTGGTGCTCCTGTTATATATTTCGAAATTCTTGATAAGATACAAAGAAGAATCTACAATGATCTTGACCTGGCCTCTCTGTTTCATTCACTTTCCCACCGCCGTAAGGTAGCTTCCCGTGCCTATTCTATTACTTCCTTTTATTGGTATAAATCGATATTGAAGTGCTATTTGATTTAGTCGGGATATTCATACAGAAACAATATTGCGATCTGGGTTCACATTCTTTCAATGAAAACAGATTTTAAAATGATTTCTTCAGACTAGCATATACAACATCCCTTGCAGCTGCAGCAGTGAATGGTAATTGTTTTGATGAACTTTCCTCTATGGCACCTAGACTTTATGAATTTAAGCACGATACTAACTAGATCGGCAAAAAGGTTTCATCATTTTAGAGTTGAATTGAAAACATGTCACCATAATTTCATTGCTGTTTCTTTTCTCGCAGTTCTCGCCTGTGAAACTCTCTTTTCACTTCTTAATTTCCAGTCAAGTTTTTGATCTTCAAAAATTTAAATGCAATGTCAATCGTTATCTGTTGTCTTCATGATTCTTCTTCTTATAATGTTATCTTTCCTTAATAATGTTTTACGTTTTTTTATTCTCTCAAACATAGTAGCACCTTGTGCCTTAGTGGCTTTATTGCTTTGTTTGGGATGAAATGATAAAAAATGCAAATATCCTCACAGATTCTTATTCTTTGATCGCAGTTTTCGTTCAGCAATGATTTATTTTCTTAAGTATATAGAAAATAATTTTTTCCATGCCTCTACGTGTAAATACGGAGCCGGGGACTTCTCACTGACTTTCACCCCCTTGAAAAATCACCCCGTATTGTGTTTCGATTCCCGTTTGTGTTGGTTTACCCGAACATTAATAAAGGCCCTTACAGATTCACAAGGGAACAGGAGGTGGAAATATTGCACGGCGAGAAATGAAAAACGAATCATTTCCAATATATCTTTATTCACTTTCACTGGTGGGAAGACAGCTGACATCTTCGCTGTTATTTCTGTTTTCTCTTACGACAGACTACGGCGAGTGAGAATTCAATAGGCCTCCGATTCTATATCTCTCTTGCTTCAGGTTAGATCTGTAGGTCTTTCTCCTCAAAATTTCTTCCATTAGAATTTCCTCTCTCACCATGCCTCCTGTGGTTACTTTGATTTCTGTCGCAAATAGTTTTTAGTGAGGAGGAGTTGACACGACAAACCAGTTTTGATTTTAGAGTTGTTATTCTCATAGAAAGCCTGCAAACCTGGGTCAAAGAGCCCAGCCTGCTATACTATTTAACCCATAGTTGGCAAGAGAAATCCATACCTTTTACTTGCGCCAAGTTGATCTTAACAAATTCGACCGGAATTCAATCCCGGCTCGCCGATTTCTCTACCCAAGCTGCTAGCCAGATAAGCTTTTTTTAACAACCTGGAATTCAAAATATTTTATTAAGTCATTCATATACTAGTTGTTTAACTAATTATCATTATAATACTGGAAAATTTCTCATAAAGCTAATACTTGTGCAACTATCAAATTTTTTTTTTTTAATTATTATTCAAAAAGAAGAAACAAATTTAGATTAAAATAAAAAAAATAACGTTATTGCTAGTAATATTTTTTTTTCAAAAATTCATTGCTGGTAATAATTCTTTACAAAAATATATTGCTGGTATTAAAACCTGTTTTTAAACTTTCATAGTGTTTTGATCCCATTTTGGGGAATAACTATTTTCCCATAGCTGGAACCCTAACAGGTGCTACCACCCGAGGTCAGGGTGGACCTGGGAATACCAACAATTAAAAGGTACTTCCACGCTCCTCAAAACGTCCTGATCGTAGGCCTTGCTGTTCGATATAGTTTATCGTTTTACCCAGCACACGGATGTAGTATATCGTATTGCCTAAGACGGGTGTGAAAATGAAGTTCCCACCTAGATTTTTATGCATTATCATTTACCCCTGCCTTAGGAGCAAGTCCAACAGATCCGGCAAAGTAAGCCTGGCAACTACTCTTGAAAGGACCTCCAATGTCTTGGGGCACGAAATGGCATGTAAATTTCCAAAACAAAACTGCTTTCATTTAATCACAACAGAGAACCTTTTCTGCTTACCATCAGTGTAGCTGATGCTGAACTCCAAGAGATCAACTCTTTACACCTTCCTGGCCTCTCGTTTTCCACTGACATGAAGTGGAGCGACTATATCGAGTCAATTGCTACGTTTGCTGCAAGGTAAGTTGGTTCACTCGATCGTGCCAAAAGATTTTTCTTGTCAGAATCCATCTTGCACAGTTATAAATCTACCATTCGTCTGTGTATTGAATACTGTTGCCATATCTGGTATGGCAATCCTACTGTGCATCCAGAAATTCTTGACAAAATCCAGAGGAGGGTCTGCAACAGAATCGATACTGAACAGGCATCTCGTCTCCAGTCACATCCTCACCGCCGCTTCGCTATGTCTTTTCTATAAATATTTTCATAGCAACTGCTCGGACGAGCTTTTTTTTCCCTTGATGCCCCGACTCCATGAATTTAAGCCTGTTACTAGATTGTCAACTAGGTTTAACTAGCTACTTGCTACTGTCATTTCCACTCTAAAAGTTTTTGTCTCGCGCTTCCTACCTTTATAATTCTCTTGGCTTCCCTGACAGCTACTACCCTCAAAAGGTTAAATGCAACGTCAAACGCCATCTTCTGTCTTCTTGAAGCCTATTCCTTTTTTATTCTATCCTCAATTCTCCCCATTTTCAATCTTTGACATTCACTTTTATTCCCTGTAACCACCTTTGTTCTAGTGACATTGTTGCCTTCTCGAGGCGAAACGATAAAAAAACAACGTTCAACATACACATAACCTTTTATTTCTTTTGTTTATCATTTTTGTATATATTCGCTAAAGAATCAACTCTATTACAAAGAAACCATTCTGAAGAAATACATATATTAATCATCCGTTTCGCACTCCTTTCTGGTCTCTTGAACGGGGGTAGAGGTTTATCTCTTGGTTTTTGTTTAGGATTGGGTTTCCGGTTCCTTGTAAACTCTATTCCAATTCCATACTTCTAACGTCTTCGTCTGAACTCTGAAATTTTATTTACTAATTACTCTTTTTTTTCTCCTCAGTAGTGGTAGACAGGTTCGCCTATCGTCCGCTTCACACATCTCTCGTCACCATTTGGACATAAGTCGATTTTTATCTCTTGTTTCTTGCGTCGGATCGGGTTTCTGGTATCTTCTAAAATCTTGTTATTCTGTTCCACTCTCTGTAGCTACTTGCGTCATGGTGGCATTGTTGCCTTGCTTAGGGCGAAATGACTTAAAGAGAAAGAAAAAAAAACAATTTAAAAAAATTATTTACAAAAACAGATGCTAAGATATGTTCATGCCTTTCACGTGGGAGACCAGTGGATAATTGTAAAGAAATTGGACTTTACATCAAATTTTCTCACCATCATGACTCAACAGGATGATACGTCGCTCGGCTTAAACAGAAGCAGCAGCGTCTCCTTGAAACATTTTCAAATATCTTCAACCTCGATCATTGCTGCTTTTCAGGTTTAGCAGATTATTTTCACTTTTGTATTCACTGCTGCAGCTGCAAGGGACGTTGTATATGCTAGTCTGAAGAAATCATTTTAAAATCTCTTTTCAGTGTTTTGAACAGTTACCTGTTAAAAATATGGAATTGACCTCTAATAATTGCAGAACGCTAGAATTAGTTTTCTATTTTTGAAAGGAACATAAAAGACCCGCAGTCATTCAATTACTTCCTTTTATTGGCATAAATCGATATCGAACTGCTATTTGACTTTGATATTCATACAGAAACAATGCTGTGATCTGGGTTCATATTCTTTCTTTCATATTCTCTGGATTAATTCAACTGTAAATCAGTGAAAGAAGGTTTTATTTCAAAACTTGCGATAAAAGCAATATATCGTACTTGCTGACAAGGCAAACGAAAAATAATTGAACAAAAACATCTTTTGCATTATTTTCCTCCCACGTTAAAATTCTATATTTGAAAATGTTTATTGAAAAGAAACATTCATTTGAAATTAAATATTTTAATTCTTATCTCATAGTTCACCAAATTAAAACCCACACTGGAATAAAGTATGGCCAAGAAATGCATATACAGATTTCCATATAGTTGAAGTGTGGCGATATCAGTGCCAGTCGATAATTTGCTAAAGGAAAACATTTGAAAGGTGTTACAGAAATTGTTTCAACAGTTATAATCTGGGTAAAGAAAGCCAGTTTAATGGAGTGGACATCGGAACACCAGGTCAAACGATCCTAACAAAGGAGGTTACTGAGTGAAGACAAACCCTGCGTTCTTTATTATTTTTTAGAGCGAGCTGACAAGACAAAAACACTGTTATCTATAAGACAGTAATGCCTTGGAAAAAACGTTAGAGGCCCAGAGAATGACACAAACTATGACAAGTCCGTTAGACTTCTCCTCCTTTCACCTCTGTCTTGTTCGTCTACAGCAGGATGTTACAACCGAATAAAATTTACCTACTGCTACAGTCGGCTCATGGTTTTATTTTTTTTTAAGCACACGCGTTTGACTGGAAGAAGCTACAACCTAAGAACGAATCTTGGTGTTTGGACTGAGCTGTAACGCTACAGAAGAAAAGAGAATAAAGGTTTTGCTGACCACCTCTTAGATATAAGAATTGAGAAATTGTAGAAGCTTGTAATACGTGGATAGAATTTAAAATTAGTTAACACTGCTTATCTGTGGCGTGGGTGGTGGACACGTGACTTTATGGAACAATGTCAAAATAATAAACAAGGAACATTACTGGAGAGGGAAAAGGTTAAAAAAATTTGTTCACATAATATACGAAAATGATCAGATCGGTCGACCAAGCATGAGTATTCACATGAGCGCAACTAGCAAAATGGGAACAAATGCTGAATTTATAATTCCATAAACATGATACTGAAAATATATCAACCCATATATCGGAAGATCGGAGTTTAGTGCGTAGGTGAATGAAGAACGATTAGTGCAAAATAATCGTAATGATGGAGAAACGCTGGAGCAAATGATAGCGGCCCGTATTGAGAAATCGGAGATCCCAGATCGAATTCCAGCAGAGTTTGTTACATTCACTTATGTGTAAAAACACCCTTAGGAAATGTGTGAATCCATCTTTTCTCCAATAACTATGAATAAATATCAGGACAGACGGAGTTCCATAGCCTTGGGTGGCAGGAGGACAATTCTGAATTCAAAATGTGCTCCACTTTTCTGTATTCGGTTTTTCCTAAAAGTGTAGTTGCACCTGCGCAATATTTCCGGTTTTTTTTCTGTGCCCTGTCTATTCAGGCCGTCAGCGATCATGGCTCTCCATCTATTCATTCAAACTATTCATATATGTTATGCTTTCTCTTCTTCTGTCCCTCTTGCCCTCAGTCTGTCCTGAGAGCATCAAATTTTACAAGTATTTTGTCCTGATTATGTGCCCACAAAATTATGTCTCTTCCTGATGTTATGTAAAGGGTGTTCCAATAATTTGGATCGATTTTAAATGGAAATTAATTTTAATCGTCTAAAGATATTTTCTTTCTGATTTAACAACTTAAGTCTTTGGCTATTTCAACAATGGAGAGATTAATAATTAGATAACGTGTCACAGCCAACATGCCACAGAGCCAATGCAACAATGGCTTTAGTGAATGAGAAGTTACCAGATCAACTGGCCACTTGACGTCTTTAGATTTCTTCCTTTGCGGTCATCTCAAAAGTAAGGTATATGCCAAGCCAACAACATTTCGACAGCTGAAGGATGAGATAATATGGCATATTAGGAAGATCGAGGAGCAACTATACAGAGACGTCATCACAAATTCTGAGCATCGAGTGGTGGTGTGCTGCCGAAGCCTTGGCAGACGTTTGGGCGATATTATTTTTCACACATAACTGCCCAGACTTAAATAACATGATCCAATAGAGAAATAAATTTATAGATTTATTTACTGCTGACTTTGATCCGTCTTAATGAAACACCCTTTATAAGTATCGTTTTTGTTTCTATTGTCCCTATAACTTTGTCGTTGTTCACATATTCAGTCCATGATATCCTCAGCATCCTTCTGTAGAAGCACATTTCTGTTGCTTCAAGTCTATTTATCATTTGGAAGAACTTTGTCCAGCATTCAATGCCTAGAGGAGGACTGATATGACGTAACATTTCAGCATTCTTATCTTTGTTTCTAACGAATATTTTCTGTTTTTTGTTATTTACTTAGCTTCTGGAAGACATCTTTCGCTATATCCAATGCGTCTTAGGTTTTTAGTTTTCACCCATTTCACCCATCATCAAAACTCTTCGCAGATACGTATTTGATTTCTGCATCACATTCTGATTTGCATGTTGGGCCCTTCCTTTTGCTAACAACCATACATTGTGTCTTTAGCCTTTATCTAGTCCTTTACCTCAGCTTTCTTCCTGTGGTTCTCAAATGCGATAAAATAATTCAGTATGCTGTATAAAGAAAATCTCATGTCTAGAATTCAGGTCAGAATTTGTTATGTGAAATCCAATGTGGTACAGAGACCCTTTGAATGAGCAACTCTGAAGAAGATAATGCGGTCAAATATTTAATGTAGGTACGCTCAAATTATGTCAATCTTGTCGGCATGTCGAATTCATTTTGAACTGTCTCGATGAAAGGTCATTCGCTTGTCAAAATATCAAATTGCCCGACGTCTCGATGTGGGCACACAACAGACGGCAATTCTTCTGAGATATACCGATCTGCTCCATTTATTGTACCCCACGCCATTTATTTTGTCTACGTAAATTAAGCCTTTCGAAAAAATATTTAATAAATTGTCCTTGCTGATATTGCAATTACTACAATAAAAATGCAAGTAAAATAGATCACTGGCTTATGAAGAAACATTTTGATTTTGTACAAATATCCATTTTATGTGAAGAAAAATAATCGGAGAAGATCGAATAAGATATATGTATTTTAAACATAATCTCTTTCCTTAACAATGCTCTCATTTTATATGAGACAGATCGAACAGAAAGTAATAACTACGGACGGCGAGTAAGTCTTTGGGCATATATATATATATATATATATATATATATATATATATATATATATATATATATATATATGTATGTATGTATGTATATATATGTATGTATGTATATATATGATTATATGTATGTATATATATATCTGTATGTATATATATATGTATATATATATGTATATATATATGAATATATATATGTATATATAGATATATGTATATATATATGTATATATATATGAATATATATATGTATATATAGATATATGTATATATATATGTATATATATATAT
>OZ038513.1:24246844-24251844 GCA_964036315.1 Acanthosepion esculentum
CCTTACATCTGAGTAACTGTATTGACTTTCTGGGGGTGAATAATCTGCACATATTATGTCTATTCATTTTTATCTGAGAAGAATTATTGCGGATGATTACGTTGGCTGCATTTAATTTAATATAGTATACAATTCGTTTTATTTTTTTTTACTGGGATCAGTTGGGGATTATATTAGTAATTTTCGTTATTTTAGGATTTTTTAATTTTGTTAGTAGTGTATTTGGTTTCGGTATAGCAGGTCGATATTTTTAGGGTTTTTGAGGAAGTATTATGGCCTTTTTGTTTTATGTTAATATTTCTAATAGATCGTCTAATTTGTTCATTAACAATGTAATTAGGAAATTCATTATTAATGAGAGTTTGTTTAATTTTTTTTTAAGTCAGCGGAGACATTTTTTCCGTGGGAGAGTTAACTTTTGCACGATTTCTTAAATTTTGTATAATAATTGTCTTGTAATAGTTAGGACATTCACTTTTATAGTAGAGAGTGCACGTGTTTATGCTGGTTAGTTTATATATATATATACTAGCTTAAAATCCGCCCTATAGGGTGGCATTTAAGTTAGCTCCCGTGGAGGGCTCTTGAGTGGGCCTTTATTACAATAATTAGAGAGGAGTATATGCGATAGGCAACAATAAACGACAGAAGAACACAAAATTGTTCACTGCAGTTAAGTATGGCATTAATATTTAAGCTTACCTTTTAAAAGTTCAACGATAATTCTTCTGTCGCCATTTAATTTAAAGACAATTTGATATACGTAGGTCCCTACTTTCCGTACAAACAATTATTTTTATTTCATGGGTGACTTTCGCTGGATTTCGCTATTAATTTCGATTATTCACATTTTATTTGCAAGTTATAAAAATTGTTATCGTACAAAAAATTCATCGCAACAAAAATCACGTAAAAAATCGCCGAAAACAATCGCAGTAATGAAAACTTTGGAATTACAATTTTCAGGTCCGGATTCGACCCAGGATGTTTTTAATTTGCTTACGGAGTCGACCTGATTCCAAAATGATATATGTTTGGGTTCGGTCTCTAGGAGTAAAGTTGAAACACTGACATTCGCATTTATTATATGGCGCCTGGGGTGGCGGTCCCGCCATAGCCACCGAAACCGTGAGATCACCCCTGGTCGGCGGCTGATGAAGACAGGGTATCGCACGTGCTAACACACGTTGTATATATATATATATATATATATATATATATATATATATATATATATATATATATATATATATATATATATATATATATATATATATATATATATATATATATATATATATATATATATATAAACATTTAAATTTTTGTATCTATAAAAATAACGTATAAACAGTATATATATATATATATATATATATATATATATATATATATATATATACTGTTTATACGTTATTTTTATAGATACAAAAATTTAAATGTTCTGTTTATATTAGTATGAACTACATTTACCGACCTGAATATACGAGAAATTTCACAGAAAACATATGTCCTCTGACAGGTATCGAACCTGCATCCTACACGGGACCATCATATAATTTATACTGTTTATTATAAACAGAGCATTTACATAAATTTTGTATCTATGAAAATAACGTCTAAATAGAAAATGTGTGTGGTGTGTGTGTGTGTGTGTTTAATTCTGTCGTCGTGAGCGACAAATGAGTGTTCGACAGAATTACAAGATTATTTCTTTCTCGTCTCATGACAACACATATGTAACTTTAAACCTTGTCGCGTTCTACATAGTTTCAACAAGAAATGCAAGTAAATGTCTTATTATTTTCTACTACATCATAAACTTTGAAACGATATACAAATCCTGTTTTACTTGTCGCTCTGCAATACACACTGACATACAGAGCATTGCCAATCGTCTTTCTTTTGTGGCTTTCCTTGAATCTTTTCTTTTTATCATTATGACTCCCCGATCTTGAATTTTCAAAAAAATCTTTAAACTATACGAAGCACAACGTCTTCCGTTTCGTTTGGCTTTTGCCGTCTTTTCCCGAAGTTTTACAGTGATGTGGCATCATTTTAATTTCTCCTTCAACTTATATCCGTAACTGAAAAGAGGCCGACATACAGAACGTAAGGAATTTGATATCTGACCGAAAAAGATTTCTTTTAGAATTCTGCTGTCACCCAACCTAATTTTGTCAACAGCTACCTGAGTTGTAATCTAATTAGACACGCTTCAATTCCTGTTAAGTCCCATTTTGACGAGAATCACACCATTTCTTACCTTGTTTTCCCATTTCACGTTTGAGATTTGGTATGAACAACGCATGGTGGAAGAAGTTTGTGGAATAATTCACCCGGTAAAACAGTCCAAGACACGACTCGATGCAGATTTCAACTGATCTCATACATCGGCTCGTGACGACGGAAGGAATTACTTAACTGCCTCTAATGCAAAAACATGTCTCTGAAAGTTTCTTTGATTAGAGAACTGTATGTGTAGAATCCCTTTCAGTATTCTGTGGAATTCTTTTACTCTTAAGTCGATGATACGGTAAAACGAAGTGATTATATCTTTCTTTCGAAAAACATTTATAATTTGGACCTGGGCTGGAATTTTGAAAAAGAAAAGATAAAAACTCAACACCATTTGTAGAAACCAGAAAAGACATCGATACATAAGGAATCTGATACATGTATAAGTATGAGCAGACTCCGATAAAGAAAAAATAGATAGATAGAGGCAGACATAATGGTCTGGGGAGATTGATAGACAGTAGGAACAGACAGGGACGGGCAGATTGATACATATGATGCAGACTGATATATATATATATATATATATATATATATATTTTTTTTTTTTTCCTCCGGAAAACTAGTTCGTGCGAAAGTCACTTATAAATGTTTTGAACATTACCACCAACAACAATACAAAAGGGATTATTTTTCTCGGTGCAACATTAAAGCTGGATAACGATTACCATAAACCATACACAAAAGAAGTACACACCCATAAATACGTTAGTAAAAATTCAATCCACAATCCCAAAAATTCTAGGTAATTTTCATAATTCTGTACAAGTTAGATTATCCACCAACTCCAGCAACAAAGAAATATTTAATAATGTTACCGACAAATATATTAACGTTTTTGAACTGAGCAATGATAAGGTAAAGCTAGAGTATTTGGGCAAAAAAACAAAGATGATCAGACGGTAAATGCAACATCATATGGTTTAACTCACCTTTTAACCGTAATATACAAACTCATGTCAGAAAAAAAATTCATAAAATTAATATTTTATTTCGCAAAACCGATAATTGTTGAAACTGGTTTTGGTCTGATGAGACGAAACCGAAGTATCTGTTTTGCGAAATAAAATATTACCATGGGCTTCTAAAGTCTCCGATTTCATAATTATCATTTGCTCTGTTCTTACATTGAGCTCTCTTTGGATCTATATCCTCTTTGGAATTATCCATACGGATTACCAAATAATATCATTATATATATATATATATATATATATATATATATATATATATATATATATATAGAGAGAGAGAGAGAGAGAGAGAGAGAGAGAGAGAAAGAGAGAGATGTAGGGTGAAAAGTAT
Organism: Acanthosepion esculentum; assembly: GCA_964036315.1. NCBI lineage: Eukaryota > Metazoa > Mollusca > Cephalopoda > Sepiida > Sepiidae > Acanthosepion > Acanthosepion esculentum. Next base: position 24,250,448 of record OZ038513.1, read on the forward strand.
AGGTTATTGCATTGAAAAGATTTTAAGATATTATTTTCGTATGTGTGAGCTTGCAATAACGAAAATAATTTGTTCATCTTTAAGATGCAAGTAACTGATTTGCATTTCGCGCGGTTTTCTCCACAATATAATCAAAACCTTTATCATCCGAAAAAATCTCTTTCAGGCAGTTACTTCGCATCGTAAACGTGCTGAAGAGATACCAACCAAAGTTTTTTAAAATTTAAGGGTCATTAATAAAACTAAAGGAACGACAATTTAGAAGCACTACTAGTAGTATTTTCCTTAAAATCCTCCTCCTTAAATTGAATTCCATCAGATTCCATTGAATTCCATCAGATTCTTTCTCTTTCTCGAAGCTATTAGGAATTTAAAAAGAAGAAAAAAGACCAAAATGTTTAATTTATTCTTTAATTTAAAGGAGAAAAATAGAAAAGATCCGATGGTGAACTGGGAAATTAAAAAAAAAAGCAAAACCTTATAACAATTATAGCAATCTCTGCAACATTTGTCAACAAGAGAAATTAGCTATGATAACATATCCAACTCCCCTCCCCACCAAAAACAAATTAAATTAAATCAGAAATGATGTCCCGTTGTATCCATACTAAAAAGTTCGTTTTGAGTTCATTTGAAGTGGGAGAATAAGAACGTATGTATATTTAATTTAATCCAGATACATTTGCAATAAACCTGACTTCCCCTCCTACTTCTCACCTCCTACCGCACCTCACATCGTCCGCTTATTTCTTTATTTCTTTCTTAAAAAACATAGCGTTTATATATTTTATTTTTTTTAAAAATAAAGCATTTGGAAATCAATTGACTGAAATTGCCTGAAGAGACTGAAAGGGTGAAACCATGGTAGTGGGATTGGCGATTTTCCTAATTTTCAGCATTTAAAACTTTGTTAAATTTGTATCTTTTTATATATTTATTGAGAACTTTTAATACTAGTGTTTCTTTGTTTAATTCAACTCTGACCATTATATATATATATATATATATGTACACACATACATATATATATATATATATATATATATATATATATATATATGTATAATTTTTTATATACCCGAACAATGTTAGGAAAATCAATGAAAAACGGAAAGATGTTTTTTAGTGTTATGTGAATTTGAAGATTCTCTTTGTGGCCATTATTCAAATTATGGCTTATTCTTTTGTTTTGATATCAAGTAATTTATTGTTTTAGAAGTTCTAACAAATGTTATGTTTTTTTCATAGTTAAATTCTTTTCTATTGTAGTTATGATATAGTTGGTAGGTGTAGCAAGTCACATCGACGTAAAAATGACTTTAGCCCGATGAAGTTCTATAGGACGAAATGCATCACTCAAACGTCACCATAGTCGATTTGTCAGGAAGGTAACTTCT
>OZ038513.1:24256844-24266844 GCA_964036315.1 Acanthosepion esculentum
GGATTTTTTTTAAATTATGTTTTTAGTCACTTAGATTTGACTGATGAGATATCTTTAAAAAAAGTGTTTTTTCTTGGAGTGGCTGATGAGAGCTTTTCTAATCGTTTGTCTAGAATTAATAGATCCTTAAACTATTTATGCTTCGCTTAAAAACAGTGTGATTTAATTTTCCTGTATTTGTAGTATACCCATGAGCTGTGCTGGATTTAGATGAAGAGAGACCCTAGGCTATTTCACTTGTGAGGCCCCCTCCAAATCCCCAATTCTCATGTGTAGAGGAAAATGAAAGAGTGTTTTTAGAAATACCGAATATAGTGACGGGTGTTTAAAATTACTGAAAGGTTCGTTTAGAGTCTGTAATGAGTATGCATGTGTAAGAAAGGCCTATGACAGTGTCAAAAATGTTATGCACTTTGGCTGGAGACCCCCTAGATTTTGAGGCCTTAGACTTCATCCTGCTATGCCTCGAGGTAAATCCGGTACTCTATACCACTGCCTCTAGTAATGTGCACACAAATATATATATGAACAAAGGATGAGTATTACCAATCATGTATACAATCGTGAAAGCAGAATAAGATGTATCATATTTTTATTACTTCAAAGCTCCGAAGAAAATTAAATTTTAGCATTAAATGACCCATAAAGAGTTGATATGCCGTTGAACAATCAAAACAAATATCTCTCTTTCTCTCTCTCTCTATCTATCTATCTATCTATCTATCTATCTATCTATCTATCTATATATATATATATATATATATATATATATATATATATATATAATATATATATATATATAAATATATATATATGTGGAAACGCACACACTCATATATATATATTAATATTTATATGTGAGTGTGTGTATATATATATATATATATATATATATATATATATATATATATATATATATATATATCAGAGGGATAAATGTGATTATATTTTTCTATTAAATATATAAAATATAAAATGGATCGTATAGAATAACGCATTGACATATGACACTTCAGAATATTCACTGCACCTTCTTTGCCCTCACGTCTCGCGTTTTCTATTGACAAGAAATGGAGTGTTATTATATTGAAACGATTGCTAAGTCTGTTGCTAGGAAAGTCGGGTCACTGTATCGTGCCAGACAATTATTCTCATCCGAATCTAACTTATACATTTATAAATTTACCTTCGTTTAATTAATAAACTTTGTTGGATTAATAAGTGAAAATCCATCACTTATTTAGAAATTGTTTTGTTTACATTAGGATACGAAACTGAGCAGATATTTTCCGAGAGTCCGAGAAAGATTTGTTTATAAGGCAACCGCATTGCGTTCAACTTTGCTCGATCGACGAAGCTCTCCGTGTCCGAGTCGATCTAAAGCGCTTCGGATCTAAGCGTTCTCCTACCGTTCGTCCGTGCATTGAATAATGGTGCCATATCTGGTCTGGTGCTCCTGCTATATATCTCTCGAAATTGTCGACAAAATCCAAAAAAGGATGTGCAATGTTATTGGTCTTGACCTGGCATCTCGATGAAGTCAGGTCACTTTTAATAACATTACGCTTTCCCACTTTCTGTCTTCTATCAATAATTTCATGGCAGTTATTCTAATGATCGCTCCTTCTTGGTACCGCGACTTCATGAATAATTCTAATAGTTTGGCTGGAGGCACGGTAGAGTAATGGATAGCTTAAGGAATCGAAGTCCTGAGTTCGAACTGCAGTCGAATCCATTACATTCACTTACGCGCGAATACCATTGGGAAATGTATGGATCCTCTTCTTCTCCCCTCTATCTACGGATAAATAGCAGGACGGGACAGACCGGGTGTTGTAGCCTTGGATGGCAACTGGTCTACCGCAGAAAGAAATGACAACCTACTGAGGGGAAAAATTGCTTCGTCAGTCATGTATCGAAAGATACATGATCGCCTAAGCGTGTATCACGCATGGCACATAACTGATTGATAAAGATTTGAACTCTCTTCCGGTTTCTTGCATTCCTGTCTTCAAAAATGTCAATGCAATGTCAATCGATATTTTTGTGTTCTATTATTGTCTTTTCTCCTCAATAAAGTATCCCCCTCCTCTTTTACTCTCAGTAATTTTTTTTAGTCTTAGTGACAATATCACCTTCCTTGGGGTGAAATGATTTTTAAAAAAAGGAAGGACTGAGCGTCAGATAAAGCGCGAATAAAGAAGGAGACCTGTTTGTTTTGCGAGCAAATATTTTATTAACGATGCGAAATGTATTAATTAGAGAAATGTCGTGTCACAGAGGCGATGGAAGGCAAAAGATAAAAAGGAATTCTTAAACATTAAACACGGTCCATTTCCGCCACTGAAGCCAGAGTTTCTAATGCCTTTTCGTCATTATGCAAATAGGATCAAAAATTATTTATTTATAACCTCCTCAAAATTCATGAATCAATGTATTGTTTTCGTGATTTGGTTTCTCTCTCAATCTTTTAATACATTTTATCCTTCCTCGATTATCTATCTATCTATCTATCTATCTATCTATCTATCTATCTACTTTCCATCTTTTTTATCTCCCTATTTTAATCAGACCATATGCATGTGCCGATTTTTACGGCCGTTCCCAGCGAAATATTAGTGTGCTGAAGGAACAGACGAGTAAAGAATTTCTGTTTAAATTTCTAGATGAGGAGCTATCTTGATTTGCATTATTTATATTCGGACTATTCTCCGCATATTTTTTATTATCACAACGTTTCGGTCGTTGCGCTCTTCTTCAGGAGTCAATCAATCCGGGGAATCTTTAGTGAATTTCGAACTGAAACTTTATTTAATCTACGGGGATATATTGTCATTGTTGGGACGTCCTTGCCTTGGAGATATAGAAACTTGCCTTTTGGATTAAATCGTTGGTTAGTGAATTTGGCGGCATAATAGTTGCGAGTTCAATCTCTGGGTCGGGTGGCACGGATAACTTCATTGGAAACGAGGCGAGCAATAACTGAGCCGATCTATAAAGGACAGCGGCGTGAAACCAATTCTCCGTAGTAGATTAAATAAAGGGTTCAATTCGGAATTCACTGACCGGATCGATGGAAATCTGAAGAAGGTCGGAGGTCCAAACAGTCGAAACGTTGTCACAAAAACAACAACGATGAGGATATTAGTCAAAATATAAGTAAGACCAGCAGACATTCACTAAATTTGCATGAGACCACAAGTTTAGAATACTGAGTAAGTAATAACAGTAAACATTGCTAACGCCTGCCCCATGGTATGTAACAACCTCTCTTTTTAAAAATAATTACATAACTTTATGCTAAATTTGTTGTTCATGCCAATATTTTGTTCGAGCATTCAGGTCGCCTTCTCGGCGGCTAGTTCCCATATTACGATTGCTATCACGTGTAAACTACGATGGACAGTTACATATTTCAGTTGTCATTGCACATGACGTTTCTCAGAGGAACGCAGGTTCCAGTCCTGCCAGACAGAGTCATTTTTTCTTTAATAGGATTTCTCGTACATTCCGACCGGTTGATAAAAATAAATAATTATACTGTTTAATAAATAAACGAGGCGTCTACTCAAATACGAGTATCCACTAGAAATAACCTTTAAGGTGATAAACAATATGTCGGATTAATAAAAAACCATTAATTAGAAAATTCGCTTTGTTTACTTTGGGATACGGAAGTGTGCTGATATGAACAAAATAAAGAGATCTTTGACGAGAGAGGTTTTGCTTAAAGGCAAATTCGACCTTGCCTGTTTAGCCGGTTCTTTGCACCTTAGTTGGTCAGAGAGACCTAGGGTCGTATCCTAGCAGAGAGCATAAATATTTTTTTTTTGTTGATATTCCTCGAACATTTAGGTCGGTAGAAGGAAATAAATATATTGGTTAATAAACAAACGAACCGTCTATTCAAATACGAGTATCCCCTAAAAACAACGTTTAAAGTACTAAACACATACGGTAATAAATTAATTTCGACAGGTATTTTTTTATATTTACCTCATCAAACCGAAATTACAAAATGGTTTCAATTTATCCAGACAATTCATGAAAAATTATTTTTAAAATAAACCACAAGTGAAAAGGAATAAATGTCTAAATTACCTGAACTAGAAGAAATTTCCTGTGGATTTACATCACTGAAGAAAGGAGTAGGGAAAGAAAAAGGGGAAGCAAGGCGTCAGCACGATGAGCAGGGTTTGGTGGGGGAAGTACAAGTGACAGCTAAATACATTGAAATTAAATCAAAATTTATATCCTCATCATCTAATCTACATCAATATAATATCAATCATCATTATATATATAAAAAAAAGTTTAAAAAAATAAAAATTGAATAATATAATATATAAAAATCCTTCAATTCATTATATCAAATTGATCTTTATAATTATAAAATAAATCATATATATGTCTGGAATATACATATAAAAACATATACAAATATCCACATCCATAAGAAAACAAGTAAACTCATATATACAATGTACACGCATACACATACATATATACATACACACATGTCCACATATATACACATATATATGCATGTACACATGTACATACATATAAACACATAAACATAGCCACACATAACGACTCACATAATATATATATATATATATATATATATATATATATATGCACATACACATCCCATTATATGTATTATATATACATACAAAATAATACACATATATGCATCCATATATAATAGACTCACATATATATACATATATATACACATACATACACACATATACACATGCACATATACATATATATATATATATATATATATATAGGCATGCGCACTCATACACACAGACACACACACATATATATACACATATATATACAAATATACACACACATATATATATATATATATATATACACACATATATACCATATACATATATATATATATGCACATATACATATATACACATACATATATATACATATATACACACATATATATGCACACACACGTGCTTACATATATACACAAAAACATATATATACACATAAATCAAACATATAACTTACAATAATGCAAAATAATTGTCTGACTACAAAATAAATACAAAATAAAAGTCTATCTATAAGATAATTTTAATCTATTTTTATGGAGGTATTTAAATATGATTTCATTTCTTTGGTTCAATAGCTGGCTAGTATTTTTTATATCTAATTATTTTAATTGTTTCTTCCAGGAACAAATTACATATATTTCTGTAGCTATTAAGGTTTTGAGACTTCCCTTTAATCTTCCATTCTATCTGTGGGGTGACGTTTCTATCCCTTAATGTTTAGAAATGATTAAAAAGACCTGTTTGGTGTTTTAGATAAGGGTCACAGAAAGAAAGCTTGCTATTGTAGAACCTATGCTTCCAGATTCCAGCGGAAATTCTGATGTATACCTTTTTTATTATTTACATTTTCTTTAGGGAAAATGGTTGCTTTGTATATAACAATTTCGGATTTGCACACACACACACACACACACACACACACACACACACACACACACACACACATATATATATATATATATATATATATATATATATATATATACATTTAGGCAGAATATTTTCATTCAAGCAAGTTTGGTTAAATTAATTTAGACGTATTATTTTTTCTATTTATTTTAGCTTTAAACCTTTCAAGTCCACTATTTAATTTCTTGGTGACCGTAGAAAACAGCTCAAGAAAAATAATAAAATAATTTTCATTTTCCCATATGCACATAATAAGTCCTCAAATAACTCTAAATATATCAACCGACTATACCGCAATCAAACACATTCTAAATATAAGCAGGAGGAATAAAATGTGTGTGTGTGTGTGTGTGTGTGTGTGTGTGTGTGTGTGTGTGTGTGTGTGTGTGTGTGTATTTATAAATATACATATCATACCTGACTGCTAGCATTTGTGATATGTACGTTGATGTGACTGGCATGCGCACGAAGGTGAGTAGATACTAAAATTTTAAATTAAAATTTAAAAAAATATATTTGGTTTTAAAATCTATGCGATTTTATTTGGTTTCTTTTTCCTTTTGTTGATATTTTTATCACTTTTGTTAAGTATCTCAGATTGCGATAATAGAAGATCTGTCAAGAAAGGTCAAATATCGTAAGAATCTGGGGGTAAGTTTATTGCAGATTATCTAGCGATTAAAGTACTTTCTATACACTTTCTTCTAAGCGAATTATTTTCCCTGTTTATCAAAGTAGCATTTTTAAATAAAAATTGTGGTCAATCTCATTCTACTCTACTGAGTGAATTGTTTTATAAAAGTTCACGAACTCTTTTATTGTTTTAACATTACTTTTCATTTAAATATTACATTTAATTCTACTTGTCACTACACACACACACACACACACACACATATATACACACACACACACACACACACACACACATATATATATATATATATATATATATATATATATATATGACAAACACTTTTTAGAATTATTTTAACATACAATTAATATGGATCAAATAATTCCTGACACGATATAAACATTGAATATATAAGATAAAAAGAATTTAACTTTAAAATTCAGCTATTAGATATTTCATATATGAAAACCAGTGTGGTAGAAGGTCAGGTAAAATGAGCACCTAAAGAGAAATCGGTCACGATTAAAACATTCAATGTATGTTCGTTAACAATATGTCAACATTGTCGGCATGTCAAATTCATTCTGATCTCTTTTGGTGAAAGGTAATTTTCTTGTCAAAATATCAAATTGCCCCAAGTCTCGATTTCGTCTCAGAACAAACAGGAATTCGTCTGAGAAATTCCAGATTTCTCTGTTTATTCTAACTCCGTGATTTGTTCTGCCTGCGTAGATGAAGATTTTAAAAATATTCTGTGAACAATCTTTGATAATATTGTAAATGTCAATATGTCAATATATATATATATATATATATATATATATATATATATATATATATATATATATATATATATATATATATATATATATATATATATAGGTTGGTAAATCAATAATTGTTTTTAGTAACTTCTTTCTTACCAATGAACTTAACACACACGCGCACACAAACAGAGGCTTACGACCATACCATGTTGAAACACTGGTTATTTAAAGATCTGCGGATATAAGCAACATCGATCCTGGTCAGTACCTAGATAGGTGACCGCTAGGGAATACCATGTGTATAAGCTGGGTCGTATGGGTAGTGTAATGAATAACGGCTCGGAATTGGAGATTAGACCCAAGGTTCGAATTTCAGTCGTGTTCGTTATATTCACTAACGCGAAAATTCTCTTTTATGAATCAACCTTTCTCATCCATTCAGCTATGGATTAATTAGCAAGAATTTATATCAGTAAATCATTACTATCTCCAAAAATTCCTACTATCTAAAATATTTATAAAGGTTGATAGACCGTAAGATAAAAAATCAATCAATCAATATGTGTGTGTGTGTGGAAACCCGTTACAGAATTGTAGATAAATGCAATGGATTTACGTTATATTACTTAAACTAAAAATTGATTTATGTTTGCGCATTCTGTGTGCTCCAATTTCAATTTCTATATTCGTATATATTAACCAATCAGTGATGTTCACTTGAAACGCGCGTTAATCTTTGAATTTTCAAACAACAATTTTTATCGTCTGCTACAAAATTTTGATGGCTTACTCCAAAGAAGGATCAACAATATTTTCACTCGTTAAAATAGATAATTAAAAATTGAGAAAATATTTATTAACCAATAAACTCTGAGTTTAATAAAAATCTAACTTTTTGTAGTGTTAAGTTAGTAAGTTAGTTTTTCCGTTAACCTTTGAGCGGGGTTGTTCTACGTTATACAGGCCGAAATTATCAAACCTTAATTAAATTTTCGCATATTTATTCGAGTAGTACATTACCAAAAAGACTTATGGATGTTGAATTAAGAAAACACAAAAAAGAACATACGAACCGAGTTATTGACAACAATAGTAATATTATCAGTAGTATTAATGCCGCTATCTTTCACTGACTGCTTATTTCTGCTATTAGGAAATTACACGCATACATAAAACGACGTAAATACGTGGCGCACACATTCTCACATGTAGCTGCATTCTGTTTCTTCTATGAAACTGAATTGGTTATCTTGTAAAGAAAAACAAAAATATTTTGTGTGAAGTTTTTTCGCAAAGAATCTTTGTGATGCATTTGTTTCAATTGGAAAGAAAACTAATACTCAATAATAAAATTTTATTTAAATTGGTAGATTCATGTTGAAAATCGTTTATTTCTTCACTTTATCTTTGCCTGCTCCTCTACACAGACACACACACACACACACACACACACACACACACACACACACACACACACACACACAGACAAATAAATATTTATATATATATATGTGTGTGTGTGTGTGTTTGTGTGTGTGTGTCACCATCAACCTTACCGTAACAATGATAACGGATTATAGAAAGTCTTTTAAGAATAGTAAGTTGTACAATCGAATTCCAGCTATGCCGAACACATGATGTCTCGGAATTAACGCTCCTACTATAATTCACAAAATATTTATCTCACACACACACACACACACACACACACACATATATATATATATATATACACACACACACACACATATATATATATATATATTAACTGAATGGCTAAATGATTAGACTGTAACATACCCAAAAGATTCTTTCTCCCCACTCGTAGAAATTTACAGAGCAGAACGTCGTATGTAAGGCGCAATAGATTGTAATGTAGTGTAGTTGTGACAGCATGAGATTGCCAGCCCTGATAAACAGTGTGGATTCAACTCTGCTTGATCATGGTATGATTACAGTGACCAGAAAGTTGGGCCTCTCTATCCACGATGTTGCATATCCTCTAGGGTCATTCCCAAATACAGAAGCCACGAAGTACTAGGAATATGAAAATCACGGATAAAATCACTAGCTTCCCCAAGTCGATGGAAGAATGAAACTCTCAACGAATTACAAAGATAACAGCCATCAAATTGGAAATCTACATTAAATCACATCCTCTTTTATCATTCGCCTCAAGCAAGGTGATAAAGTCACTAAGACGCAAGGTAATACTAAGGAAGATGGTCAAAAGAAGAGAATTAAAAGTGACGGATGATGACGGTTGATGTTGCATTTAAATTTTTTTAGATTGTAGGAGAGCAAAACGCTGGAAGAAAGTTTTACGGGTGATGAGTCCGAGAGAAGGAACTACTGGAATAAAACTTACACCTAGAAATTTTAATAGTAAAATCATGAGACCTAACTACCAATCTTGTACTAGTCTTAAATTCGTGAAGACGAGGTTCATAAGGGGAAAGTTCATAAAAAATGCCATTTAAACATTTATAGAAAATACACAAGGAAACTTTTATGGCGGTGGGAGAGTGATTGAAGCCGACATACCAGTTCAGGACTGATAACATTTCAGATTCTTCTTTCGATTTTTTGAAGAAACTCTAGACCGAGTGAAGAAGCATTAGAGCAGATATGACAACAATGTATGAATGAATAGTAGATTTATAAATGTCCAAGAAACGTATTAGTTCAATGATTGTGTCGCTAAACCCATCAGTCAGCGTACTGCACGCTGTGCACTTCCTTCACTGTAACCATGATATCACTTACCGTATCTTATCTGGGCTTTAGTACATCAACATTTGAGGATGAAAACTCGCACATTTTCAAACATATTAAGTTTCCAGTTGTTTTTTCGCTGACAATTGCGTTCGTGTCTGGAGGATATGGTATGATTTATGGACCCGGCCTTTTAACAGAGTGTACAAATCTGCATCTGCTTAGTAACAGTGAGTCTTGCAAGAGTTCACAATGACCACTAGTGAAAATGGAGCATATCATGACACGTATGTCATACACAAATCTTGTTCAGTCAATTTACATTCCTTTATACTCGTCATGTTTCCTTGTGTGTACCAGCAAGATAACACGTCATC
>OZ038513.1:24271844-24276844 GCA_964036315.1 Acanthosepion esculentum
AAGCGGTGTTCATTTGATCAATAGAATTAAAATTGTTAATATCTATCTTCTTATAATTCCTAATTAGATTGTTTCTGATTAATGCCATATAGTCCTTGAGATTAAATTTGTTAAGATTAGTGATTTTTGTCAGATTTCACAAATATTTGGTCGGATTTATTAATAACCTCAATTATAGGAAGTAGACGCTTCTGAAACTGGTTCCTGTATTTATGGAAACGGATGTCATTTATAATGCTTAGAAGATCCATTTCAAAACTGTGTAAGCGTTCTATCGGAGGTGCAGTTTTTAAATTTCTAAATTCATAAGAACCCGCTGTATCCGAAACATCTCGATCCGGAAGCAAGGAGTAGGCTTTCCATCTAATTCTTCAGTCTTTAAAACCAGTTTTTTAAAATATTCCCGTTTGTTTGTGATGGGAATGTTTTTGAACGAAATTGAATGTTACGAGCGTCGGAATTGGACTCTATTCGTTCTCATTTTACACATATATGCCACAAATGCACTAACAAGAAGGCTTACATTACACATGTCTGACAATTCGTCCATTGCGAGACATCTACAACATGGCCGCATTCACAATATAAAAAATTTCTAATCGACAAAACAACTATCCTACACCATGAAAACAACAAATTTAGATTACAGATACTAGAATCAATTTATATTAAAAAAAAATTAAAGCTGGCATTGAACAGAATCAACTATGAATTCTGCAGTAATGTTCTGAAATGCCTGTAAAGGAAAAGTTTTTTCACGTTTTAATACATGCGTGACCATGACATTATAACATAGAGAGAAAAAAATTCCATAATGGATAATTTTTTTTACGTTCTAATGAACGCTCGGAACACTATCAACCGTTTTGCATTTAAAAGAATAATGAAAGAAATTACAGTAATGGATGACAACGCACAACTTTGTATAAAACTTATATTAATGAACAACATATAGTTTTGTATTACTTGCAGCCCTGAAGATGATCTTGGAAAAAGATCTAAAGTACTTGGGAAATGAAAATAAAAGAAATTCACACAGCTATAACACATTTCTCTCATAATTTAACATCAATGCACGAGTGAGTATGAACAGATTTTATTAAAAATTAGCAAACCTAATGTCTTTATATATATATATGGAAATCAAATTTGATGATCCGCTGTCCTTTAAAAGGGCTGTGGTGAAATAATTTATTATATGGAACCTTAAAGCGGTCTGTTTTTTTTATTTAAATTATTAGCTCTGATTTACATTGAGCTCCCTGGATTTTATCCTCCTTGGGTCTACCCATACGGATTACCTAGTTTTTCGTAAACTAAATATATATATATATATATATATATATATATATATATATATATATATATATATATATATCCAGGTATTGGATAAGAAGAAATGGAGTATAATTCTACTCTCTGTGGCATTTAATTTTTAAAAGGTCTCAATACAGAAAAGAGCTTAATATTTTTTATTATATGAGATTAAAACAGACACATGTTAAAATCGGCATAGAATAACTTTTATGTTTCAGCACTAAAATTGTGCCTTCTCAGGCGATGGTAAATAACTGGGGAGTAAAAAATATTTTTAAATAAAAAGAAGACAGCAAGTCAAAATTAAAATGAGGCTTGTTGGTTTATCCTGATTAACCTATTAGGTGTCAGACAACGCTAAATTCAAAAATAATTTTAAAAAGTGGGGAGGAATTTTGATCCTGGTAAAATGTAGTTTGAAATATAATCTTAGACAAGGTCATGAGTGGCAGACAAGAAATTAATTGAAACTAGAAGCGAGTGGCGACTGTGTATCATAATCATGGAACAAATGTAACTTGTTCAGTTTTAAATAAATATCAAAAGATTAATACATCATAAATATTTTACATTTTATCATTTTTTTGTCTTTTTATTCCTCTAATTTTATTAACAGCCCTATTAAATCTACAGGTGCTGATTTGAGACATTATACATTATATATTAAGATATTGTATATATATATATATATTTTATATATATATATATATATATAATAAAGAAGTAAATTGTCAGAGTTGAATTGGACCAGAGAACATTAGTATTAAGAGGTGCTCAATATACATATAAAATTATATAAAAAAATTAACATATGGAACTTTTAAATCTAGAAAATTAGGAAATCATCCGTACGTATATTTTATTTAATCCCCCGACGATACATTTCAAATATACTTGATTTTCCCATCCTCCTACTCCACTCCTCCTCCTCCTCTTTTACTCCTCTTCCTCCTCACCTTCTACAACAACTCATGTCGTGTGCTAATTCATTTATTTTTTTTTTTTAAATATAGCGTTCATAAATTTTTATTTAAAAAAAATAAAACGTTAGGAAATCAATTGACAGAAATCGCCTGAAGATAACGAAAGGTTAAAACCAAGATGGCGGAATCGGTTGATTTCCTAAGTTTTGTATATATATATATATATATATATATATATATATATATATATATATATATGAAGTGATAAGAACATTGGACGAGACAGAGACAAAGACAGACAAAGTTAGATAGACAAATATAACATTACGTTTGATATATGTGCGTTGTTAACAAAAAAAAACAAACAAAAAAACAATGAAAACAATACAGAAATTTTCCCCTCAAAAAGAAGAAAACTCATATTTAAACCAAAGCGAGAAAACAGAAAATGTTTTAAGTGAAAGAATCAGAGCAAGAAGTGAAAAAAAAACCTACTGGGCAGAAAGAGGAATGTTTTAAAAAGAGTAAGAAAATTAATGAGTGAGAATAATGGTGAGAAAAATGAAAAGGATCTGAGAGAGAGAGAGAGAGAGAGAGAGAGAGAGAGAGAGAGAGAGAGAGAGAAAAGGGAGCAATTATAAGGGTGTGGGGAAGACACACCAAGAATGCATGATTCAAGAAATCGAGCAAGCGAGGAACGCGATGGTAATATCCACCATTAATATCCGTTGGTCTCGTCTCTGTGTGTTACGATGCTCGAAAAGTAATTATATGAGCCTTCTTTGTGTTCTGCTTGGCTACCCGCGAATGTTAAAACCAGTAGACTGTGGACCGATCAGCACGGTCTCTTTTGAAAGCTTTCAGCATAACAAGTGGATGCCAAGTGACCTTTTCTCCATCGAGAAGATCTTCACATTCAGTCGAGGCTTCTTTGGAACAATAGAGAAGTAGTGACAGAATGATAATGTTACTCATTAAGAAAAGAATGGGCTTGTCTTTTCGTAAACGCAACCTAAATACACTGTCTCCGTTTTTTCTCTCTCATGCATTGACTAACATACACATTATATGATATAAATAACTGGGTTACGATTTACAGTGACTAATGACATCCAAAGCATTTGTTACGGGACACAATAAAGTCATAGTTCTTTTCTAGATACTTAAATTCGCCAAAAATGGCACGATGGAGTAATGGATAGCGGCTAGGATTGAGGAATCGGAAAGCCAAATTTGAATTCAATTCGAGTTTATTACATTCACTTACGTATTAATACTCTTCGGAAAGGTGTGATTCCATCTCTTCCCCAACTGGGTCCTATAGCCTAGAGTAGCAATCGGTCATCACGGATTTTTTAACCTGTAATCTAGTAGCACCACATGAACTTCCGCAGCAGGAGCAGTGGTGATTACTGGAGACCAAATATTTTACTAGACGTTTGGATGGCATCTTTCGCTATCCCAGTATGCGTTCGGATTTCAGTGCGGCCTTTTGTATCTTCTGTTAAAATAATTCAAAACGTACAGCAATTGTTTCATTTTGTCTGACCATCTCCGGAAAACCCGAACAAATACTTATCAACCTAACGAGTTTGTGAAAATGGATGGCAGAACAGAGACTGTAAGGGAGAGTAAGGAGACAAACGTTGCTTAGACCTATAAAGGATCGAAAATTGTGGAGAACCATGTTCGTTCATGCCGTAAAGTGACAGACCACATAAAAGACCATCTCGTTAACAAAAACCCTTTAATTTGCGCGTTTGATTTCCTTCAGTTGAAGAGAGGTCGAATACCGTCACTGCATTTATTATTGTTTCATTTCACAGAGGAAGAAATCATAATCCGAAATCTGTTTTCAACGAGTAAAAATTCCCAGTCAAGCTGTAAAAATGTTCGTTACGAAATATGCGATCAGCTGTCATCCTAATGTCCAATATTACGCCCTCTCTCTTAAAGGAATTAAAAATTTTCGTTGACTGCTGGATTATCTCAATTAGCTAAAATCTTCAAGAAAGTTCCTAATAATGGAATGATTTCTGTTATCATAACCTTATTATTCAGACTACAACTGACGGTTAGTCCTTGCCGTGGTGGAGAGGCTTGCGTGGTCCAATGACTCAAAGCGATGCCATCGGGGGTTCTATACTCCTAGCAGGGCCACCCTTGGTGGCAAGGTCAATAAGCAGGACCCAAACTAAGCGCGACCAACCCCAAATACTCGACCGGTGGAACAAGTGGATGATGATTACAATAGATTTTGACGGTTGAACCAGCGGATGAAGAGGGCTACGCATGATATCCTATATAAGGGGCTACTCGAAATTATAACGGTTAGCGACAGCCCGTTTCAGTTTAATAACTGGATAACATATGTGCTGCAGAAGAAGGTCATGAAATTGTGTGGCAAGTTGAGGTCCACCTTAAACAAATCCAGCCATCGGCGTTTACTTCTACACTGATTTTCTTTCACCTCCAACCAATTCTTGCAAACCAAACGGGAGTAAGTTTTTGGAAGCTTCTCGTTCTGAACCTGCGCGCGTTGTTAGCGAATTTAGCCATCAAAGTCATCATCAACAAGAAAGAAATAAAGTTATTGGATATGAGATAAGCGACGATGGTTATTCGGACCAGCAAACTGATCTCGGATGTTTTACTCAAAACTTCCAGCCGTTGTTCCCTCCAAAATTCTTTATATACCTTTTAGCACACACAGTAACCTTCCAGGATCGCATCAATTTACAGTTGAGCTAGCTAGATGTA
>OZ038513.1:24281844-24309344 GCA_964036315.1 Acanthosepion esculentum
TGGGTTTATTTTTCTTCCTAATTATATCTCTGATTGACTTGGGGGTGGTTGTAACGATCTTAGCATTAGGGATAACTAATTTGTTTGAGAGATTAGTAGAATGAGTGTTGGAGGGCAGGATTATAAATTTTGTGTAGTTTTTGTTAGAAGTGTTATTGGTTGTGTCTGTTTTTCGTTTATTTTTGTTTTGTTTTTTTCGTGGGGGACTTTTTTGGATTCATTTCAGAGAAGATTAAATGAATTTCTAGCTTTCGAACCATTCTCATAATGAGAAAAGCATTTGCCTTTAGTTTTACAGAAAAGCTTGATTAACGTTATATATATATATATATATATATATATATATATGTGTGTGTGTGTGTGTGTGTGTGTGTGTGTGTGTGTGTGTGTGTGTGCGCGTGCGTAGCAATTGCATAAATATGGATTATAAACTTAGATTAATTACATTCGGACTAATGTCCTCATCTTTTCCGTTATTCTGACAACGTTTCGGTTGTTGTGTCATCCGACCTTCTTCAGGTGTCCGTCGATCTGTGTAACCTACAGATAATTTCGCACTGAACCATTTATTTAATCAAAGTAGATAAATTGTTCTCGTTCTGCTGTCCAGGCCTCGTGATATCCCGTCTTATTCATTTTTTTACTACATTTCAGCCTGTTTCTACCACGTCTCAATCTTAGTACTTTTTTATTAAGTTTTACTTTCAACCCTTTTCGAAGGATTGTATGAGGATTTGCCTTGGATTCATTTAAGGAAAGACTAAATGAATTTCTTGCTTTCGAGCCGTTCTTATAATGAGAAGAGGATTTGCCTCTAATTCGTTACAAATAAACTGGGATTATACATTAACAACTTTCCACTTGAACTAAGAATTGTAAACAAAAGATACCAGAATAAATATTAGCGGCTGAAATGCTAGCTTAGGGAAAAATACTATAATTCATTTTTTAAGCATACAAACACATAGACACATTTTATTCTTTCGTTTTTAGATCTGATGAAGCCTTGAATATCGAAACACGTAATCAAATCTATTTTCAATGAAACATTTTCCATTATACAAATTTCTTAAAAAAAAACCTTTGTTGGGTTTTCTGCATCCTATTTTAAACACACACACACACACAACATATATATATATATATATATATATATATATATATATATATATATATATATATATATATATATATATATATATATATATGTGTGTGTGTGGAGAGAGTGAGAGAAAGAAAGAGAATCTGATCAGATCAGGTTAGCTTGAGAGACAGACAGATAATTATACACATTTGTGAATAGCCGGAACATAGGTGATGAACAAATACAAATTATCATTCCTTTATATGTAATGATGCGTTCAAGACGGTCAAGCAGAACAAGAATTTCGCAGAACTTTTGTCTGATGAGATCATCTCATGTTCAGTTATGTCGACGAATAAAACTGGTCGCTTCAAGCGAAGGATTTTCGAATTCGTTTCGGATTGCATTTTAAATATTTATCTAGACGATAATTACTTATGTGGTCCAAAATGATCTCCGAGAAAAGTGTAGACCGTCAGTCTGATTTTCAGAAGTATGTAGAATAACTTTTAAAACCGTCAATCTTGTAAACTCGATGTAATATGCTCAAGTAAGACTGGATTTTCAGAAGTTGGTATTTTTAATAAAAGATTCAAAGGAACTGGAATACGCTTTTAAAACAAAACAAGAATTATTTTTATATTATTGTATCTCATCATCAGTGTTTCCGACATTTATTTTGAACTTTCATTTCTTTTCATTATTTACATGCGGACTATTGTCCCTATATTTATTGTTATTATCACAAAGTGTCAGCCATCTTGTTCTCCAGCCTTTATCAGGTGCCTGTCGATCTGGGTAAGCTTTAGAGGCTTCAAACTGAACCTTTTATTTAATCTACAGTGGTTGCATTTGACCATATCTTGGGGTATGTCGTCTAGTTCGTACTGGGCACTGCTCAGTTGCAAGTCGGAATCGTCCTACCCAGGGATTGAAATCATAATCATTATATCAACAAATTCACGAGCAAATGTTTATTCCACTCAATTACAAGAATTCTTAATGCGAGTTCATTAAAATGTTGGTTCGTGAATTTATTGATAATAATTGTCAAATTCAGTCCCTTAGACCGGTTAGTGAGCAATAACTGAACAGTACTAAAATGAGAATTAGACGAGATATCCCGAGACGTGGGCAGTGGAAAGAGGACATTTTATGCCCGTAGATTAAACAATTCCCTGAAGGTTACACGGGCCAACAAGCACCTGATTAAGGTTGCAGAGCACAACACCGGAAACGTTGTGATAACAATCACAATGATGAGGACAATTGACAACTGAGAACAATACTATAGATTCAGACAGAACATTTTTTTTCTTTTCATTTGTCTAGATTATGAATACAGCTAAAAGAAAATAAATTACTAGTTTAAAAACGGAAAGTTCAACGGGTTGTGATTATTATTTCATAGACGTTTAGACAAAGACATGACCAGGTTTGAAGTGGAGATATTAAGTGTTTATTCCTGTGTGTACGGGCTGAACTGCAATCGACATCATGGAAGGTTCACCTCCGTGAGGCCTCAATTTAGCATCATTGTTCCTGAAATTGAAAGAGAAGTTGAGAGGTCAACACTTTTCATCCGAAGCTGAAGTCGAAGACACTATAGGCAAATGGATGAAACAAAAACGATAGATACAGCAACAGAAACATCACTTTCGCACGATGAAGTCCTAAACGATTCACACAAAATATTTTTCTATTTTCATTATTTTTCATAATATATATAAACTAACATGACTCCAGGTCTGTCAGGAAGGACATTAGCATAGTCGGCATTACACTGCCGATTTTCATGTGATTTTCGAAGACTGGCAAATCCAGCACGAGATAGAACAATGTACACGCTCTGAGTGAATATCTTCCGGGATCGAGTCTACATCACCTTTTCTAAGAGTTCTTTCTCAACTTCAAATGCTCAACCAGACCTATTTTATGTCACTTTTCCCTAGGTTTCATAAAATTAGTTGAACTGTTTCATGAGAAAACAAATAAAACTTTTAGCGAAAATCATGCCACCCCACCCTGTAGATAGATAGATAGATAGATAGATAGATAGATAGATAGAGCAACATAATTAGATAGATAGATAGATAGATAGATAGATAGATAGATAGATAGATAGATAGATATAGCAACATAATGAGATAAATAGATAGATATAGCAACATAATTAGATAGATAGATAGATAGATAGATAGATAGATAGATAGATAGATAGATAGATATAGCAACATAATTAGATAGATAGATAGATAGATATAGCAACATAATTAGATAGATAGATAGATATAGCAACATAATTAGATAGATAGATATAGCAACATAATTAGATAGATAGATAGATAGATATAGCAACATAATTAGATAGATAGGTAGATAGATAGATATAGCAACATAATTAGATAGATAGATAGATATAGCAACATAATTAGATCGATAGATAGATAGATAGATATAGCAACATAATTAGATAGATAGATATAGCAACATAATTAGATAGATAGATAGATAGATATAGCAACATAATTAGGGAGATAGATAGATAGATAGATAGATAGATAGATAGGGTAACATAATTAGATAGATAGATAGATAGATAGATAGATAGATAGATAGATAGATAGATAGATAGATAGATAAGGGTGTGTGGGTAAGTTAACAATCCTCTGTGCGGAAAAAATGAAATCGGCGATCTGACTTCGAGATCCGCCGGAGACTGTTGCATTCACTTTTGCACATACGCTTATCGCTTCCTCTACTTATGGTTTAACTAGCAGCTTAGACCCTGGCCCTCTAGATTCTATAATAACCGACATTCCTTTACAGAAGAAGGCCATCTCATCAACGATGAGTGAGCGAACGTGGGCCCGAAAATGACTTTGCAAAGCAACCTCGCTCCTGCGTATCTTATGACATATGTGAACTAACGCCATTTTTACTAGATAATTGGCTGCAAAGGCTCACGGTCGTCAGCATTTGGTTAGCTTCGGAAAGCCTATGAATTCGTCTATCCATTTGCACTGTTGTTTTTCTTAGCGTTCCCGATCTTTGCCTATCCTTATATTGTCCAGTCTCCTGGCAATGCTTCCAAGCCTGGACACAACCCGTTTTGCTGCACTTTAATTACTTGCTTATGCTCATAAAGGAAACGTTTTGTTGATGAAGTAACACTATTTTGATCTAGTCACTGGGCTAAGACTACAACACTTTCCCTTAGTGAATTAATTGTATAAAAATGCTCAGTTATTACATTATATAATGCATTAATCACCGGCTATTTAGCAAATAATTTGCAGAATATCCATGCAGCCTTAAACTTATTTTGCCAGAAAATTTTGCTAATTTAAATTAATAGAGGCTTAAATTCTTCAAGTTGTACAAAAATATACAATTTTTACATCATTCAAAAGAGAAATAATTTCTGCATAAAGCGTATACAATAAAACTAATTTGTATCGTTTTAATAGAAACATATTCTTGAACTTATTTTCGCCAGTATATATATATATATATTTCTGTGCGCGCGCGTGTGTGTGGAGAAAGCGTGAGAGAGAGAGAGAGAGAGAGAGAGAAAGAGAAAGAGAACATGTATTTTAACTATATTTAGTACTCACTGGCTTTTCTTTTTATTAAGATTTCTAGAATATTCTGGCCAGTAGACGAAATAGAAAAACTTAAAAACAAAACTACAGCTAGCGACCGCCTGATGATTGTGTGAAAGCGTATGAAACTAGTAGTCGTGGTAGGTCATTGCCCACTTGTAATTTATTAAAGCTATATTAAAGCATTTTTTAATGGCATTGAGCACTATTTTTTCCAGTGTGCCATCTTATGCATGCTCTTTTGGGGGCTAGTTTTTCTTATTTTTAATTATACATACATATATATATATATATATATATATATATATATATATATATATATATATATATATATATTATATGTACATATATATATATATTATATATATACATATATATATATATTATATATACATATATATATATTATATATATACATATATATATACATATATATATATACATATTATATGTACATATATATATATTATATATACATATATACATATATATTATATATTCATATATATATATATATTATATATACATATATATATATTATATATACATATATATATTATATATACAGATATATATATATTATATATACATATATATATTATATATACATATATATATATATTATATATACATATATATATTATATATACATATATATATATTATATATACATATATATATTATATATACATATATATATATTATATATGCATATATATATATATTATATATACATATATATATATTATATATGCATATATATATTATATATACATATATATATATATTATATATACATATATATATTATATATACATATATATATATTATATATACATATATATATATTATATATACATATATATATATTATATATACATATATATATATTATATATGCATATATATATATTATCTATACATATATATATATTATATATACATATATATATTATATATACATATATATATTATATATACATATATATATATCTATATTATATATACAAATATATATATATTATATATACAAATATATATATATATTATATATACAAATATATATATATATTATATATACAAATATATATATATTATATATACAAATATATATATATATTATATATACAAATATATATATATTATATATACAAATATATATATATTATATATATAAATATATATATATTATATATACAAATATATATATTATATATACAAATATATATATATTATATATACAAATATATATATATTATATATACAAATATGTATATATTATATATACATATATATATTATATATATACATATATATATATATATGTATATATATATATATATATTATTATTATTTCCAAGGCACATTACACTTACACACACAGACACACAAACATATATATATATATATATATATATATATATATATATATATATATATATATATATATATATATATATATATATAATGTATGATTATCTGTACACATGTAGCCTAATTATTAAGAAAGGAATTCTTTTACACAACAAATATTTATTTTTCAGCATACTCAGAACATTGTACAATGGGCCTATCTGGTTACGGTCTTGTTGGTCCCTTTCCTATATGGGCATCTGCAATATATATTTGCATTTGTGACTATTTGAAAGCCTCTACCAATATCTGCTCAGACACATCATCCGCAACAAATCGGCAATTTTGCTTTAAGCAAAGACATTATTTTCTTCAAACACCGACATTTTCGCACCATTTGAACCCCCCTCCCTGTTGAACGGACTTGTTTTTTTTTTACTTATGCCAAGTGATGCCACCATTTGTTTTTTTTTCTTTGGACTGTTTCTCTATCAGCCACTGTTTCCTCGCGTTTTTTCTCTCTCCTTTTGTTAAAATAGATATTCATAGATATTTAAAATACTTTTCGAAATGGTACAACATTTTATGGGAGCGATAGAAGCAGGCATATTAAAATGCATTTTATCACAAAAAAGAAACAGTTCGTGACAAAAAACGTATATATATATCTGTGTGTGTGTGTGTGTGTGTGCATATATATATATATATATATATATATATATATATATGCGTATATTTTGGAAGCATGTTTTGTATTGAGGCATGTTTCGTTGAATAATTTAGATGCTTTTTTCTACTTATTTTATATTTGGATCCTTTCATATTCACGAATAAGCTTTTTGGTGTCGTTATTGGAGGACCAAAGAAAATCGCCGCGGTGATACATATTTCTTTTATTCCAAGTACTTTCGACACAGCCCAATGCTATCATCAGGGTATTGTTTATTGCAAGACAAATATTGTAGTGTTCATTATTGTCAAAGACAAAATTCCTGTGTTGAACTTAAGGTTAAGTACTCGACTTGTGAGTGAAATTGGCTAGAAAGAACTATTCAGAAGCCGTCAATCGCTGTGCTAGCACGGAAACACAAGTCATTGTGACCGAGGGTTTGCGCTTACGTGTCTTGTTCGAAGTGCTCATCATGCGGTCTCTACCAGAAACTGTAACTATGTTCTGCCCAGTATAGCTGCAGTATAAACCACATGTTGGCTCTGCAGGCGTTGAACGAACACAAATGTGCCTGAGTCGGTGTCTGTAAAGGGGATTGGTTAACCGCCATAGTAGACGAGTGTGTCTGGAAATGAGTAATTGGACATTATTATACACTAGTTTTAACCCGAGAAAACCTCATGTTTTTTCAATTTTAATATTCTGAGGAATCTAAATTCTTAAGTTAATGATTGAGTACGCTCATCGCAAGTTCTACGACACTAAAATACCCGTAGAAATTCCGCTATCGTATCCTTAAATATCTGAGCTTTAACTAAATATTGCAATAACAATCGTAAATATGAATGTTAGGCGTCATTTTAAGAAGTGGTTACAGATGAAAAGATTTGAAAATGACTACTTTTTCCATTTCATTGAAACACTTGTAAAACATATCTATCGTCACTTCTTTCTTTCATTTTCTCACTGAAACCAAGTAGCGTCTCTGATGTCTTTTGTCTTCTCACTCGATTAAAACGGAATGGTTTATGAGGTAGTAGCAGGAGATTGTAAACACTTTTATCTTTCTTTCTTTTTCACTGAAACCAAGTAGTGTCTCTGATAATTCTTTTGTCTTTCCACGCGATCAAAACGGAATAGCCCATTGGCATGGCGTAGCGGTATTGCGAACTAACGAAGGAATGGGCAAGCACAATTAATATATGATAAGTACGTGTATAGCAATAGACCTCAACTGTAAAACGCAAAAAAATATGTATTTTTAGCCTTGTCTATGCACTTGATTCTTAGGCTACGCGAGCAAGAAAAATTACCTTCAGTAATTATATTTTGCATATGCACTTGGCAGTTAAACAAATGTGCTAAATCGTTTCTGAAGTTTTTTGTGTGAAATCTGGACATTCGATCGCGCGAAATACTGAAAGGATTTGGGAAGCGTTAGAAGATTATTTAATAATCAATTTAATAATAAATTCTTCTCATACGAAGCCTCGTTATTGGCAGGCAATCCGTTCATAGCAATCGACATTGTGGAAAGCCTTCAGTAAGCAGAACACCCGAAAAGTGTGATTGCGTGCGGAGGTGTGATTACCAGTTTGGGGATTTGAAGATAATATCCACCCGCTTTTTGAATTGCTCGATACTAATGCCACATGTATCATTTTTTTTTTTTTTTTTTATAATCGCATCATCTATAGGCTCGTTAGCCTAACTGCCGAGCGATTTCTATCGTTTCCCTGAGAGAAATTCAGGTGAGGACGAAATCAACAAGATCGTAGTGACGAGCCAAATGGCGATCCCAAAATGGAAGGAAGGCTAAAAAATGTATGTAAGATAACAACGGGTACTTTTAAAAGGCAGGCGACTGAGACAACACTGCTGTCGTAAAGGTGATTTTTCGCTAATATAAAATTGTTTAATTGTTTGTTTCCGGGCATAATACACACACACACACACACACACACATACACACACACACACACACACACACACACACACACACACACATATATATATATATATATATGCAATCTAATAATGAAAACATAGCCTCTAGCCTCACGTGCTGTTGACAGTTTATTTACTCTTGTCCCAATTCGAGTAACAATTGTTATAATTCTAAAGAATATTTAAAACAATCCATCTCTCTCTCTCTCCATTAAAAATTAAATCTAACATATTACGGATATATTACTTACTTTTATTTTGCACAACTAAGGTTCATTTCCATGATCATCAAATAATATCTACGTACAATCAACGTACAATGTGGTGGTCCTCTAGCTGTCCGCCAGAGACGAACAAGCCGGCGGTCCAACAGCGGGCCACCAACGGTAAAATCTAGTGGTATGCCACCCAGTAGCAGATTGGTTGCTTGCGTGTAGGGATGTCTATATTATTCAATGAAACATGTTTGAATGAAGATATGCCGCCTATATATATATATATATATATATATATATATATATATATATATATATATATATATATATATATATATATATATATATATATATATATATTCTGTTTATGTGTTATTTTATGGATAAATTTTATTTAAGTAAATGCTCTATTTTTAATTAAACAGTATTAATTACATTTACAGGCCTGAATTTTGAGAATTTTCGTAGAAAGTATGCGGTGTCCGGACACCGCATACTTTCTACGAAATTTATCGAACATTCAGACCGGTAAATGTAATTAATACTGTTCAATTAAAAACAGAGCAATTGCTTAAATAAAATGTATGTATAAAATAACGTATAAACAGAAAATATATTAAATAATTGTCGGACATAATCCATTTCACTACACACATACACACACACACACATATTGTGGGTAGGGTGAGAAAGATACACGTACATTTAGATTATCATTCAATACATAAAAAACTAAACTTATCACATTTCATCACCACCAAGCAGATTCTAAACCTGCACTAACCCTGATGAGGATCAGGTATATTCGTATCATCGCTAAAGACGCTGAAAAATGGTTGGTTCCTTTTATTGCTCCAGAAAATACCTGACTCTTTCTATCATGCTCTACCTTTACAAGAGTCAGACCAGACCAAGAATGTAGTATTGCTGCCATATCTCAGCTGGTGATGCCCAATGTCCACAAATGTCTAGAGTTCAAAATGCGCTTACGTGGCCTTCTGGTTGATGAATGATTCTCCACCCTGCTATTATTATTCCACAGACGAAACGTCTCCAGCCTTTCGCTACTATATCGCTATTTCTGTGAAAGATGTTCGGACAAGTTATACTCCTTAGTGCAATCAGCTCGGACTTTCACAGCTAGGACCCGCCCTGTCATGTTTATGATGGCAATCCATCGCCAAGTTCCACTCAGACTGCTTCTTCCCCACAACTGATACTTTGTGGAACAAACACCTGAGTGAATGCTTGCCTGACTACAATCTTGATTTCATTAAGTGTATGGTCTATTCTACTCATACTCATAATACTCTCTTACAGCCCCTCCCCATGTTTACAATCTGACTCGGTGACCCTCTACACTGAGTAGCCTGTCTTGGTTTGTTTTACGGCCTATCAACACATTGGGTCACTTAATGCCAAAATTTAATATTTTTTCTAAATAAAATCTTGTATTTAAAAAGTGAAAAAAAAAAACAAACAAAAGAAGTAATTAAAGTTATATCTTTTACTTTTAATTATATTTTTGAAATCAGTTAAATTTATTTGTTTAGTGGCATATCAACACTCTATGGGTCATGTAATGACGGAATTTAATTTATCTGAGAGTATTAGTAATTTCTTTTGCAAACCTGCGTTGTTGGAAGAAAGCTGGAGTAATTGATAGCGGCTCGGATTGAGGAATCGGAGAGCAGTGATCGAATTCCACTCGAATCTATTACTAATACCCTTGGGAAAGGTATGAATTCTCTTCTCCTCTCCCCAGCTGTGGGTAAATAGCAGGACAGACCGGGTTCTATAGCTACTGTTCTATCACGGGCAAAATCTGTCTCGTCAGTCATGTTTCGAAAGATGCATGATCGCCTAAGCGTGTATCACGTATGACACATAACTGACTGACAGATTTTTGGTAATTTTTTTCAGAAATGTATTTCTAGTATTCACTTGGGAAAGATATGAATCCTTTTCTTCTCTCCCTAGCTATGGGTAAATAGCAGGAAAGACCGGGTTCTATAGCCATGGATGGCAACTGTTCTACCACGGGAAAAAATTTGCTTCGTCAGTCATGATCACCTAAATGTGTATCATATATTACTCATAACTGAATGACAGTTGGTAATTTTTCTTTCAGAAATGTATTCCTAGTATTTTTGCTATAAAAATCTATTTTTATACTTTCATAGTATTTTGACCGTAGTTTCAGTGGCCCTTGGGCCTTTTATTGAGGGAACCCTCAATAATAAAAAAACAAAACAAAAGGTTTCATTCCGCCATGATTGTTAGCAATATTTGCTCTCTGTGTGAGTTAAAGCTGGGGTTGAAAACGGACGGCTTTAATCCATTTATGCATTCAAATACAATTCAAGTCTGTTTATCTTTCGGCCAGACCTTCTAAATGCATGATATTAATTTCATCTTGATTGAAAGAGAACTAATACTTTCGTCGTTTGCTTAATTATGAGCCGTCGACGTGCGGCTTGGCTTGTTTGAAATGAGAAAATGAGTCAGAGCGAGAAAAACATCTGCGTGCTTCAAATGCATGTACGCATACACACGCGCATGCGTTCACACGTAAAAATGCTTCAGCTTCTCTATAAACATGCACATCAATCTGAACCATATCTTTAAACTTTTATATGCATGTCTATGTATGTGGTGGGTTAGTAAATGTTTTCGAACCAACACGCGTCCCAAAATCTGATTAAATGATCAAATATTTGATTTTGTGAAGAACGGCATATTGAACTTATCACCACTCTCTCATATATTTATAACACGGTGGTTATATATATATATATATATATATATATATATATATATATATATATATATATATATATATATATATATATATAAGATAGAATGTCTTGAGAATGTCTGATGATACGATACCAAAATTCTTAATGTACAGCCAGTTAGATGAGGGCTACAGAAATTTAGAACGCCCATGGCTTAGATGCAAAGACAAGTTGAAGAGCAACTTGTCAGCTGTCAATATATACATCACACCTTCGAGCGCTTAGCCTTGGAGCGGGTAGAGTGCAGATCAACGTGTTTTAGTGGACTCAGCGGTTTTCAGTCTGTTAGTCTGAGTCAAGAAGCGAGAGCAAGATCTAAAATGTCAGACAATCTAACAGTGACCTCATCCCAAAATCCTCACTCTTTCTCCATATGCGGCCTCTTTTGAAAATCACTTGTGGGTCTTAAGAGACACTTAATTAAGGCACAACATTCATAGCTTAATCAACTGGTTAAGTTGTTAGATCCAAATACGTCGAAACCAACGGGAGAGTTTATTATTATATATGATAAAATATAGTTTCATGACATAGTATATTTATAGGCTAAAGAGTTTAATATCAAGGAATAGAGCGTATGTAATTATAAACGTGAACATTGAAGTCAGCACACAGAGGCGACAGATTTTTCTTATGCTTAAACACAATGGTCATGCCATATGCTTTGTTTTTGCTCGACTGTTTATATATATATATATATATATATATAATATATTATAATAATATTTTTAGTTTTTAAAAATATGATTTTTTAAAAACTAAAAATATTATTATAATATATGCTCTACTTCTGTATGGAGCACTGTCCTTTTGAAAATAAAGCTAAATATTAAGGAACACCGGATTATCTACCTAACGTGTTCTTTCCTATTTCACTGCACACCTGCATACATATATATATATATATATATATATATATATATATATATATATATATATATATATATATATATATATATATATATATATTATAGGTCTATTACATAACATCGAGCACGGTTTCAATAACACCATGCATAAAAGGTTAATGGTCAGAGTTGAATCAGAACAGGAAATAGTAGTATACAAAAGTGCGTAATACACGTGTGAAAAAAACAAAACATGTAGAGCTTTTAACTTTAAAAATTAGTTGATTTCGCTACACCTTGATTTGAACCTTTGAATTGGACTAAAGAACAGTAGCATAATGAATTGAAACCAACGTAGTGAAACCAACTGATCTCCCTTTATATATATGTGGGTGTGGGTGTTTGTGTGCTAACATTCCCACTTTCTCCTTTCTCGGTCTATCCATCTGTATGTATGTGAGTATGTATGTATGTATGTATGTGAGTATTTATGTATGTATGTATGTATGTGCGTGAGTATTTATGTAGGTATGTATGTATGTATGTGAGTATGTATGTATCTATGTAAGTATGTATGTATGTGAGTATGTAAGTATGTATGTATGTATGTAAGTATGTATGTATGTATGTATGAATGTATGTATGTGACTATGTATGTATGTGAGTATGTAAGTATGTATGTATGTATGTATGTAAGTATGTATGTATGTATGTAAGTATGTATGTATGTATGTATGTGACTATGTATATATGTATGTGACTATGTATTTTATGTATGTATGTATGTAGTATGTATGTATGTAGTAAACCAATTAAAACAGAGCTATCAGACATTTTTCTCCCGGCTTTCACCGAAATCAGAGGATAAATGGATTTAACTAATCTAATCCCTAAAGAGCGGATAACATTTGCGAAACTTAAAGTCAAAAAATAAGTTTCTTAATACTGACCACTTTACTTACAAATAATGTATGCTTTAAGAGCTTTATCTTCCAGTAACACATTTTGGTCGGTGGGTTCTTTTGGGGGATGAAATGCAACCTTTGGTATTATATATAATATTTGGAGCTTTTTAAAAGTGAGAGCTGTATTGTATTTGTTATTGTCTGCTAATATTGGTCTTATATTAATACTTGAATTTTCTTTCTTTGCAACAGGATTATCGATATGTAAAGAAATTACACTAAGTTTCAGTAAGTAACTCGGCTTGGGTATGACGATAAACTACACCCGGGAGGTTTTGAGGAACGTGGGACTACCTCTTAATTACTGTTTTTCCCAGATCCACCCTGACGGCGTGGTATGTATATATGTATGTATGTATGTGAGTATGTATGTACGTATGTCAGTATGTATGTGAGTATGCATGTATGTATGTGAGTATGCATGTATGTATGTATGTGAGTAGCACATGTTAGAGTCCCAGGTACGGGTAAATAGTTAACCACCAAACTGGAATCAAATCTCTCTGAAAGTACAAAAATAGGTTTTTATACTAAAAATACCAGCAATAGCTTTTAATAGTAAAAACAACATTACCAAAACTCTCAAGAAAATTATATTTCGGCATTAAATGACCCATAAGGAGTTGATGTGTCATTAAACAAACAAACCAACCAATCTGTAAGTGACAAGTTAACCTGCTTGATCATCGATGCAGAGTAAGACGCCCTCTGGTTGGTGCCAGCCTAATCAGCTCTCGAGATATTCGAAATGTGTAAATATTTATCTTACAGATCACATATCTTATAGACCACGTGTGTATGAATGAATGCATGTATGCCCCTTACTTTTGTTTCTCCTCTCTCTCTCTCTCTCTCTCTCTTATATATATATATATATATATATATATATATATATATATATATATATATATATATATAGTGTATCAAAAATACTTAAAAATAAAAAACACATGTCCGCAAATCCTTCGTTTTTTTCGTTTTAGACTTATTAAGTTTAAACGAAGTTTACGGCAGTTGGCGTTGTGTTGTGATGTAAACTAAGGTACATTTGTTACTCGTGTACATTTGTGGCTAGCCTGTATTTAACATTTAACGAGTGTAGTATGAGTTAACTGAAACAATGGCAGGATATTCATAATGTGAGTAGGCAGATATGATTTTTACATATGGTAATGGACGCGAGGCTGCACGGCTGTATCAGATTGCGTTTCCAGACCGAAGGCAGCCGATTCACCAACCTTCGCTGCTGTTTATTGTCGCATTGCTGAGACATGGATCGAGGAAAATCGAGATCCGCTCATACGCCTGACCACGAAGAACGCATTCTACTCTAAGAGACGATCCAAGTATTAGCACACGTCAAGTGACCCTAGCATGTCGTACCTCTCATAGTACCGCATAGCGGGTACTTTAAGAGCAGCTCCTTTATCCGTATCATTTGCAACATGTGCAGGGTTTTTTGCCCTCTGATCATTCACCATGAGAGAACTTTTGCCGATGGCTTATTGCACCAAATGCCGATCCATTGTTCGTCTCTCTTCAGTCTTGTTTACGGATGAGGCAACATTTGACAGCGATGGAATAACAAATTTACAAAGCCAACATTTGTAGGAGGATCGGAATCTCCGTGGTCCAATACAGGCTAGACACCAGCATCAGTTTACGATTAATTTGTGTGCTAGAATTTTAGGTGAATCTCTGAGGTTCATATGTTTCCATAGCACGTCTTACAGGAGCTGTCTACAGGGACTTTAATTCGAACACTCTTCCAGACATGCTAGATGATGTATCCCTGCTAATACAAAGATGCATGTGGTTCATGCATGATGAACATTTTAGTCACATTGTACTCGATGCACTGGCTGGCATCTATGGATATATAGGGGAGAACCGGTTCAATGGCATGCAAATTGCCTCGACCTTCATCCTTTGGATTTTTATCTGTGGGCCACTTAAAACAATTGATTTATGCACTAGACATTAATAATGAAGTGACGCTCCATGAACGTATCACAGGGGCCTGCGTAACCATTCTCGACATTGTATATTTCAAAGACTCCGCCAGTCAATGCCGACGGGTGCATGCGTGTGTAGAAGGAAGTGGAGAATTTTGAATATTTGTTATTATGAGTTTTTGTGCTGGAGTAAAACGATGTCAGTAAATCCCCCCCACCCCAACAGTATGTATAAGTATTTTTGATACACTATATATATATATATATATATATATATATATATATATATATATATATATATATATATATCGTCCTCACCTTTGTTGCCATATTTATGACAACGTTTCGGCCGTTGTACGCTCCGTCCTTCTTCAGGTGGTCAGAATGTCGAACTGAACCCTTTATTTCGCTGGCTGAGTTAGACTGTCCTAGTTCCACGCGCAATCTCTAATGGATGTCATTTATCAGTTATCTCCTGTTAATTCCCCACTCCAAGTTCTCCACCGCCTTAACAAGGTATTGAACTCACACACTTTGGGTCCTGTCACTGGATATAACTAACGCCTCTATCCCCAGTGCCATATGCCCTCGAGCGCAACAAAGTTGAGGACGTTAGTCAGAACAATGTAAAGAAGAATGTTGTGTATATACTTGCTTACTCGGAGATTGTTTCTCTGTAAATAAAAGCGCAGAACGTATTAAATAGGATATACCACAACCACACTGCCACGGGGATTCACTTGCCAGCTATAAAGCTAAAATGCCAAGAATCATAGCAACATTAAACTCTACTGATGTCGCAACACTCTTTAGTTCTACGACTTTAGATCCAAAATGTGTTCCATAGGCTTTCATCACATACTTCTAACTGCTTATTTTTTAAAATACCCTCGTTACACCTTTTCAGATTTTTAATAAATGCATTAGTTGTCTCTATCTAACGTAAGAATGTCTTAAAAAAGAAAGTTTGGGCCATATTTCCTGTACGTTCCTTCCGAAATAAGCTTGAGACAATATTTGGCGAAATTTCCTACTTGGCTGAGAAGGTTCATTCGTAACTTGTAAAAGTTGATCATTAAAAGTAATCAACACAAAATGTTTGTTGTTTTTAATAGTATTTCGCTTTACGTGACGTCATGAGCTGCGGTGCGATTTTCGCTTTCAGCGTCTTATATGCACGTGTTTATCGTTGCTTGGAAATCATCCATGTAAACAAAAACAGACTATCATCAATTTCTTGTTCGTGTATTGCTTAATACATTGTGTAATTGTCATCTTCGATAATGGCTTATGTTAGCCGAAAGCTTAGATTGGATTAAAAAATATGTATCAATATTGTGATTTTCTTTCATTGTTTAATGATAATGTTATTAAGCTTATCAGACGATATGAAAAGAACTTACATAAAATATATAGACAACACTTATCTATATTATTTAATGAAACATGTATGAATGAAAAAATGCTGCCTAAATACACACAATATATATATATATATATATATATATGTATATATATATATGTATATATATATATATATATATATATAGAGAGAGAGAGAGAGAGAGAGATAGAGAGATAGAGGGATGTAGAAATTATTTAAATAAAGAGATATGATACACTATATATGTGAGTGATTGCGTACACATACAGGTGAGCAAATAACTAATCAATGGTGTAGACGAAACAATGTTCAATGTAGTTAAACAGAGATATAAAATATATATTAATAATTACACATATAGCTACGTTTACAGTAAGGCTCATAGTTTCCTTGTTTACTCATTCATCATATATATATATATATATATATATATATAGAAAGAAGGAAAATTAAATATTTAATTTAAATTTAATATTAAATGAAATTAGATTCATTGGATATGTAAAAAGATAAATTCAAGTATATATAGAAAGTTGGTACATTTTTTGAGACACCCTGTGCACACACACACACACATATATTATATATATATATATATATATATATATATATATATATATATATATATATATATATATATATGTATATATTACAGTTTATAACAATGTGTGTGCTTTTAAGTACAGATTCTTTTTTCAAAATACCCGTCTCTTTTATTTTATTTTATTTTTAAACCTCTGGAGGTTCATTCGCCGCTTTACCTACTTAGCGAAGACCAGAAATTGTATTCACAGTAGTTGAGCTTTACTCTTACCAGAATTGACAGCAGTTAAGGGAAGAGCGTGAATTAAAATAGAGGAGCTTTTAGCCTGATCCGAATGCATTTTTGTAAGCAGAGAACCATGCCGTCAGAACGGAGCCAGAAATATTTAAAAAAAGAAAAAAACGAGAAGGGATCATAAATCACCAGTAGAAGACGAACTCTCCATTTGTGAACTTGATGAATTCT
Source organism: Acanthosepion esculentum (assembly GCA_964036315.1). Lineage (NCBI taxonomy): Eukaryota > Metazoa > Mollusca > Cephalopoda > Sepiida > Sepiidae > Acanthosepion > Acanthosepion esculentum. Next base: position 24,299,677 of record OZ038513.1, read on the forward strand.
CACCGATTTCGAGATTTCAATGACATCTCGCACGCGATCTCGGCCGCTTTGCTTTGACGCTGTTTTTTTATCGTGTTACGTTCTTTTGCGATACATTCTGTTCCTCTTTCCTTCCCTGCGGTTAATTTTGCCGCAGCGAATTCACCGGGACTTTTGGGAAATGGATGATGGAAGAAATAAATACAATATAGGAATCGTTTTAATGTAATTTTTAAAATCTTTTTTTATGTAATATGTCGGAGCGATTTCTTTGTAGTGGTGTTGGTTCTGTAGTGAAGACATATAAAAAAGATAAGTAAAATTACAAAAATGTTTAACTGTATGTCAGCAAAACATTTAATCTTTCTGATTTAAAAAAAAACAAAACTTTTTATCTCGATATTTTATCTTTTTTTTTATTTCTATTTTTTATTTTAGTTCAATCGGCTTTTCTTCTTTTTAAATAATAATTTAAAAAAATTGACACAGATTAACAAGTATTGACTGCGAGAAAAAGTTTCTAGTACTTTTTATTAAAATTAGTTAAATAATAACTAGTACACGTATTTCTTGACTAATAGAATATTAACTTTGACTTTTCCGTAAGTTTTCGATTTTCATAGTTAACCAAAATGCTCGTGAGCCATTATACCGAAACATCCTAAATACTAAGCTTAGCTTAATTTTGACACAAAGCTACCACTATAGTGAGGCTATAAATCACAACTTCTTTATAAAGTTCATTTAGATAACTCGTTAACCATTACACCGGCACGTTCAAAACACTAAAATTGACTTCGTCTTGACACAATGCTGCATTGTATAAGCACCTTGTGAGGGTCAATGTCACTGCTTATAGTCCAGCATACGTTTCTTTGTTTCTAATGTTATTCTGCCAATCCTGAACACCTTTCGCTCTTTCTTTGTGGCCTCAAATGTCTATCATTTCCTGTTATTGCGACTGACTGTGTTGAAAATTCTCACAGTATTTAGTCTTCTATTAGTTCTCTGTGTTCTAAAGTTATCACTAACATTTTTGTTGAGATTTACATACTCTACGTTTTATTCAATTTCTGAAACCAATCGATGAAATTTCGAATAAACTGATTTGTTTGGAAAATACTTTGGAAAAAAAGAAGATTTTCAGTTTAATAATTTCTTTTATTTAATTTAATTTTATAGGATTTTATGGTAAATAATATTTTTAAGAAAATTTATTTTTTAACAGCGAAGAATATTCTTAGGATTTCTTACTCTTGAGAATGCAACATACAACTGACCATGCGTAAATATTTCTTTCGGGAGCCAAATTCCAACTCTTTTAAACGTTTGGATTTTTTATTCGTTTATAGTTCTAGCAAACGTAGGGCGAACTGGGAACTGGATTCTTGTATATATAAAAACTTAAAGAAAAGATATGCAAAAATAATATTGCATTTTTATTAAATATATATTTGTTATTTTAACCATTTAATTGTTTTTTTTAAATAGTGGGAGTATTTCGATTGTTAAATAATAAAACTTTTATGTTTTCCAAAAAAGTGAAATAAAATTTATTGTACTAAGCTACGCACCCTAGTAAAACCAATTGCACTTTGTACCCCTTATCTGTTTGCACTTCTCAAAATTTGGTTTCGATGTATTGCTATTTTAGAGGGTGTAATGGACGGACTAACGGAAGTCACAGAATTTTATATATAGATAGATGCACTGTTCAGACAGTTGAATTTCAGCACTTGTTTAATTTTGGCGTCCCCAATATGGGCAATGACCATGTAAATATTCCATACCGCATCTCAAAAGAATCTACTTGTAGAAGACAACGAACCTGCTTTCCTTCCTGAAACCAATGTACAGATGATGAGATGGAGGTCTGCTGATGACATAGTGGAAATAAGAATGAACTTTAGCAGAAACTCAGCACCCTCTCCACGAGAACGCCTCACTGTATCTCATTGGCTTCACGATTTCCACTGACCTGAAGTGGAACAACTACATCGAATCAATAGCTGCAACTTCCGCAAGGAAAATTGGTTCTCTGTGTCGCGCTAGAAGGTTTTTTTCTCCTCTGAGTCCATCCTCCAAATCTACAAATCAACCATTCGTCCATGCACTAAATACTGTTGCCATATATTGTCTGGATCTCCTGCTGTTCATCTTGAGGTTCTCGACAAATACGAATATGCAATATGATCGGTCCTGACTTGGGGTCTCTGCTCCAAGTCACCTTCTCAACGACGTAATGGAGCTTCCTTCTGTCTTTTCTATAAATATTTTCATGACATCTGCTCTAACGAGCTATTTTCACTGGCGCCCCGACTGCATGAATTTAAGTGTGCTACTAGATTGGCATCTCGGTCCCACCCTTTTACCGTCGAAACAGTTAAATGTAATACACCTCTTCTTCTCCAACAGCATCTTCTGTCGCACTTCCCGACAGTGCAACTCCCTTCTTCTTGTTGGCTTCTCTGACAACTATAATCTTTAAAAAATTAAGTGTAATGTCAATCGACATCTTCTGATGCCTTGACCGCCGTTCTCTTTTTGTCTTTCTCCGTCCTTCTTTCTATCCTTTCCTCAATCCCCTCTATATCCAGTCTTTTCCATTACTTTCACTTTCTGTAGCCCCTTGAATACTAGTGGCACTTCCGCCGTGCTTGGGGTGAAATGCTTAAAAATGTTCCAAGAAATGGTACTCAAGATAAACTAAACCTTTCCAAAATGATTTGGAATTGGAATGGAAGCACTGATGAATTTATCATAAAAATTTTGGATGTAGATAAAAATTTCTCGCTGTTGTACCGCTACTTCTACAGAAAGTGCTCGGACGAACTACATTCTCTGGTGCCACCAATTCAAACCTACACGGCAAGGACACATCATAACATTGCATAGTAGCAAACCAGCAACATTCTCTCCGTATTCCATCGGCGAGAAGTAAGCTTCTTCCCGCGATGCACTGCTCTGTGAAACCGATTCCCAAGAGGATTTTTCCCCGATTAATAATGACAATTAGAATGAATGAAAGTTTTAGATAGATTTGTAGAGATATACACTGATCGTTTAAGCATTCCATGCCACATCTTAAATGAATCTACCAATAAAAGACATGGATCTTGCTTCCCGTCACGAGTCCAGTGCTCATGATGATGGGGGCTATGCTAATGGCAAAGGGATTTATAGTGGAAATAAGAATGATCTTGAGTAAAAAATCAACATTCTCTATCAAATGTTCAAAGAAATTGTACTCAAGACAAACAGAAACTATGATTTGGAATTGGAATGAAAGCAGTGATGACACCTACCCTAAATCCATTACAAAAATACAGAATGTGGAATTATTAAATATTAAAACACTTCATATACCTCGGTGTATGGGTCGTTATAACAAAGGAGAAACCGAACATAGAATAGATGTTGTGTCAGACGTTGTTTTACCCCACACAGCAAATTGGTACAAAACCAAAATATCAACCTGAAAACATTAGTCTTCCTCAGATCGAGACTTTCATATGGATGCCAGGCATGGCGCCAAACCCATTCAGAAATATCTAAACTGTCAGCTGTATACAACCGCTTTCTCAGATCAATTGTTAAAAATGGCTTTAAGCGAGTAAAGCCTGAGGGTCTTGTCAAAGATCACCCTTCTTTGAACATTGTGAACTGGCGCTACAGAATCACAAACAAAGAACTGTATCAAATAACAAAAAGCACATCACTAGAGGACTAGCAACAACAGCAACAACTAAAATGGATAGCAAATGCAACTCGAAGAGAAAATAATGACAATCAAAATGTTGACATTCCACACTACATCAAATAGAAGGTTACGAAGAAAATCCACATCGATACTGGAAGGAACGATAACGGCTACTGGACTTGAAAAAAAAAAGTCTTTTAAGAGAAAGATTTTATAAATTTCAACCTTGTGTCAAACTAAACTGAGTCTTGTAAATAGCTAGGATGTTATTTTGGCTAGCTGACATTTACTGGCGAGGAGTGGGTTTTAGCCTCATTTGGTGTTCCATATATATGACCTTGTGTCAAACTAGGCTGAAACTAGTAAATAGCAAGAATGTTATTTCGACTGTTTGACCACCACTGATAAGTAACGTGGTTTATTCCCAACACATGCTCCTTATATATGACCTTGTGTCAAACTCAGCTGAGCCTTGTAAATAGCAAGGATTTTATTTCGGTGTTACAAGGTTATCTAAAGAATAGAGTTTCTTAAAAATGGTCTCGTTTAATTACCAGACAGCTGGGAGAAGGTTCAAAGAATTTGATGCGAACAACTTACGATAAAAACAGTAGCCTACACATGTTTTATAGAAAGACAATTTGTACTTTTCATTGGCTAATTTTTGAGACGCTGAAATCAATATCTAATACATTTTTACTGGTTAGTTCCAAATTGTACTGTACCAAACTTTAGTTCTTGTTTTTTTAATTTATTATTTCGAGTTAAATTTCCCATAATGTTCAAATTAATTCTGAATGTACGGTTAAAAAAAAAAGCAGGCATATTATTAAATTCCTGGTTTGCTCAAACACCTGGGTTTTATATCATAATAATATCTGATGATAATAACAGTTTAATCTCTGGTTGAACATTATTCTTAAGTAGAGAGTTCGATTCTTACTAGGTGTATCATACTTCCTTTATTCTCGCTTTCCTTCACAACTTTCTGTAGTTTTGTAGTTTACTTTCCGCGTCTGCTATCAACCCTATGTTATCTGCATATCTTATGCTGTTAAGACTAAGATTGCGTTTAAGGTTCAAATAAGAATTTGTTTTTTCTTCACATTTATAGTGACCTAACCCAGTCATGACCACATTTTACGCAGGGCATAGTATTCTGGAGCAGAAAAATCTAAAACCAGTGGTGGAAAATATATATTATTATTTTTTTAATTTAGAACCCTAAAATGGTTCAAAATTATCCAAAACACCCACTGCACCATCTTGTTGCGAACTGTTCATCCGGCATATGCTAGATTTGCCGGAAGAACGGTTTTCTACCTACACACACCTTTCTAAGTTTGTTTAATTATGCTCGAAATGAGATCTAATCTTTGGTGATAACACTTCGTCGGCGGCTGGCTCTTTATCTCCGCTGGCAATGCGCCAACTCTAAACGTTTCTCGCAATCGCATTCCGTGATCCATCGACCCATCCCTTGTTCAAACCATTCCCACAAAAACAAACCTATCTCAGGGCACACTCTACCTTTCTAGCCGTCCGCAATGAAGTTAAAAGCCTATATTCATTTTCAACTGTGGAACATTGAATGTCAATTTGTGGTTTACACATCTGCCGAACATCAGAGAATATGCAACCTCAACGCTAAGATAAAGATTTCGGAATCGGGTGTCTTCATGCTTACACTGCTTGTTAATTTTGTTGTTGTTGTTTTTTTGGGGTTTTTTTGCTCTTTGTATTTTGTTCGTAGAGACGATTGCCGCTTACATCTAACTGCTCATCTGACATAAAACCCCGAGGAAGAAGAACCTCAGATATAAACTGAAAATGAGAAAATAAAGGAAGTAGAAGCTAAAAATATAAGATAAATCAAGGAAAAACAACAGGCGAATGAGAGGAGATGAAAAAGAAAGGCAGTAACGTAAGAAGGCAAGACAGGATAGGGAAACGAAAAAGAAAATGTGTAAGAAGGAAAGAGCTCAGGAAATAATTGGTAGATAGAGAAAGAAAAGCGGTAAAATAAAAGTGAGGGGGGGTAAAATAAAAAGAAAAGGAGGCGGATAAGAATAGAGGAAGGGAAGGAAAAAAGAAAGAAAAAATGAAGAAGAAAAATATATTAAAAAAAGAAAGAAACTAAGAGATTGATTTGTTTGTTTCACGGCATATCAACTCCTTATTGGTCATTTAATATCGAAATAAAGTTTCTTGGGAGCTTTGAAATAATAAAAGTATATGTTATTCTGTTTTCACAATTGAATACATGGTAGATGATACTCAGCTTTTGTGCATATACATGTTTGTGGGGACATAATTACTAGAGGTGGTGATATGTGTATTTTATGTTGTTTTTTTTTTAAGTTATATTCTGGAATAAAGTTTGATTTAAGAAATTGTCGGATATTATATGGATTAATGTTATGAAAGAAAGAAAAATATATATATTTCATATTGGTTGTTTGCTTTTGTTTAACTGCATACCAACCCCATGGGTTATGAAATGTGAAATCTAAATACTTTAAACACAATTTTATAGCTTCAAATAAATATATTTTAAACGCCACTGTATACTTTCAACTTCCGATAAAAAGTATTGCTGGATATTTTGCTTTAAAAATAGATTGTTGGTCATTTTACCATAAATATATATTGTTGGTCTTCTTTATATCAAAATGTGTAGCTGGTATGTTTACTATAAAAATATATTTTTACACTTTCATAGTGTTTTGTTTGGGGTTCATATTTTCCCATAGCTGGGACCCTAAAATGTACTACCATCACTGGTCAGGGTGGACCTTAGAACAACAACATTTTAGAGCTGGATCCACACTGCTCAAAACATCCAATCTACCGATCAGAGGCCTTGCTGCTGGATGCAGTTTATCGTCATACCCTGAACTAGAAAGTAAAAAAAGGGAAGAAAATAGATGAATGAAAGTTAGAAGCTAATATTAAGGAGTTAAAAAAACTAAAAGTAAACTGTAGAAAAGGAAACAAATGAATGATCTGGTTTATCTGACCTGATAGGTATAAAGTAAGAGTGTCTTATACTTACATTAGAAATCAAAATCGACCCCAGAAAGTTGTCAAAAAATGAATCTAATACAAAAATATTTCGAATGTGCGTATAAATTAGTGTTTATCGGCGATGAAACTAAAGTTGGTGTGGCGATTTCAAATTTCAGTCGAACCCCTTGCGTTCGCTTTTATACAAATACCATTGGAAAGGTATGTGTACACCTATTCTCGCCTCAGCAGTAAATAACAGGGCAGACTGGGATCTATAGCTTTGGTTTGGCAACCAATCTAGGAGTAAGACACATCTGAATGCAACACCGGTTAGGTGTGGGGTTAGCAATTCCATCCCGTACAAACCTACTTGCTTCGGGAACTACAGTAGCCACGCCCTTACTTGGTGAGGAAGTAGCTCTAATCTCCTCTGAGTAATCTACAGGGTTAACACACACACACACACACACACACACACACACACACACACACACACACACACAAGGATATGTTTCGGCGTCCCATTAGAATGAGAGAAGATTTGGTGTCTGTAGCTCTATCATATATAAAAAAATAAACATCCCCCCTTCTATTAGGCATAGTTCTTCCCACGAACCGCTACCCTGTGGAACCGATCCCCAAGAGGCTGCTTCCTCGATCACTACAATCTCAGCCATTATCTTCCGTACATATCCGCATAAGCTGTACCTCTTATTCTGTAACACTCTACCTCGAGTGGCTCTTGGGCCTTTACCAGAGTGAACAGCACTTTAAAAAATGAAAAAGAAAAAAGGTAACTCAAGACCCTTAGGTACCTAATAGAAGGGGAGATTTTAAAAACATTTTTAGGAAAATTTCATCCCCTACCCAAAGCTTACTAAATCCTCTGGTTTATTAATTCCCCACATTTTAATCTTTTAAATAATTTTTCGTCCCCACTTATATTGACCCCCCCGCCCATTTATTGCATATTGGGGAAATTCCGACGCCTACCTAATTATTAAGAACTTCCTTGTATTTGAACACCGAAGAGTATGTGATGACAGACAAACAGCGGGGAAAAAGGCATTTGGTCAATTATTATAAGCGTGAATTCGAAATTTGTTTCGGTTTTAAATACGAAAACTCTAATCTTGTATGTATGTATGTATGTATGTATGTATGTGTGTGTGTGTGTGTGTGTGTGTGTGTGTGTGTGTGTGTGTTCCCTAAATACAGCTGAAATGATACATAACACACGAACCAATTTAGGGGCGTATTTTATCTTGAACCTCTGCCGGATGCAGTACCAAATTTCATTAAAATTAGACAAGGTGTTCTTTAGCTAGGGACATTCTACTGTTGTTACGGCATTTTTACATACGACATTCTACTCATCACAAACATACGACAATTTGACACTAACATTCGGCGATTGTGACCCCATGAGGATGTCAAATACAATCATATGTACCTAACAATACTTACAAATGTAAAATAATATAAGAATTATCATAAAACTAAATTAGAATATTATTATTCTACGTTTAAAACCATTTTTTAAATAAGAGTAGGAAATGCTGATCGTAATGAAATTGGAGACGTACAATAGGGTTTGATTAGCAAACAAGGGGTGCATGTTGCCACACTTTCAGCACAATTTTAGGGGTGCGTATTATTATACATGGGAAACTAATGTATTTGTATTCGATACACATTCTTATGCCAATCCGCGTATGTAAACAAACACTTGAATATTATATTCCAACTATTATGTGTGTGCAAAATAATAAACAGACATAATGCAACGTTTACCTCTTTATATAATACAAAAAATCTAATCTTGTATATATGTATGTATGTTTGTTCCCGAGTTACACCTTAAAAAATGCATAATTTATTTCAGTATTTTATTTAGTATAGGAGAGATTTGAGTTGGGTACGCGCGCAGGATTAGTTAAAGAGTTAGTATTGTTATGGAATTAGTATTTAAAACGTATAAAACATTGCATTAAACTATGCAAGAAAAAGACAAGCTTACCGAGTTATAGATTCCGGGGGGGGGGGGGAAGTAGCTCGAAATTAAACCGTATGAAGTAAAAAGACACCAGTATATAGGAGGGGGAGCATGAAAAGCATTTTTTTTTCATTGGCTGACGTTGACTGACGTATGTCAACAAGAACGGTCGGACTCTTAGCCATATCGAAATTACACCCCTCTCGCTTTCCCCTCCTCCTCCTCCTCCTCTTCAATTTACATTTGCGCTGGCTAGATGTAACCATAAATTCTATGCTAACAGTTTCTTTTGCAGTTCTCTCTTGTGGAGCTCTTTTCCGGCTCCATGCTTTCCAGCCAACTTTAATCTGCAAAGATTTAAATGTAATGTCAATCGCTATCTACTGTCTTCGAGATTACTCTTTTCTTTTCTCCTCATTATTAATGTTTCTGTTCCTAATTCTTCCACACCCTGTAACCTCTCGCGTTTTAATGGCTGAACTGCCTTGCATGGGGTGATACCGATAAAAATAATTGTCCTTTTTCATAATTTTCCTTTTTTTATCTTTGTTGAAATTCGGTCTTTCCCACGATTCAGCATGTGTTCTTTTCCTTTCCATCCTATGTTCACTCCTTCCAGCGAACAAACTTTCGTGTCAAAAAATTATCAAGAAATTGAGATTAGATCATTGCAAAAGTTTGTCCCCGATTAGAAAATTAAAAATAAAATTTTACACACTGAAAATTATATTTTTTAGGCATATACATAAAACGTATATTAATCAAGTTCATAATCTCCATTTTTCTTAATGACTGCTTCCTATCATTCTACAAGCTTGTTTTGCCATTTGTGGAGAAACTTCATGTTTTCTGTTGGAAGAAGGTTGTGAGATAGTTTTAGACTTACAGTCAATTTTTTTGTCATTTAAATTGTTCTGGTTAGAACTCGGAAAATACTCGGATGCTATCTAATTTTTTTTTTTGTTTCTGTTTCACTCTCTTTCT
>OZ038513.1:24311844-24316844 GCA_964036315.1 Acanthosepion esculentum
AATATATATATAAAGTCTTTGGTATCGACGTATCGCTGTACGACTTCTTACTGAGTCTAAGTGCTAGTTACTGTGACTCTTGTGCTACCCTCCTCTGTGTGTGACTCTGTCTATCTACTACTCGACCGACTCTACGTTCTACTACTACTGTTACTTGACTTAACGTACTATTACTGACTGTCCGGGTATTCACTGGAAGTAGTATATGTATACCTTGGGTGAGTCCATTTGTGTAAAAAGAGGAGACCCCTCAATACTTTGTATAGTACGAACCCCAATTTTAGCGTAAAACTGATCATAAAATCTCGCACTATACTCGAGTATATTTGGTGCACGGAGACTTATATATATATATTTTAAATTTTATATTGATTCTCTTATCGCCAGTCATTTATAACTGATCCTTATCCGGGATTATAACTTTAGGGGTTCAATCTGACCAAGTTTCACTTCTACCGTTATATTCACCCTGTTCCAATGCAAACGACATTTTCGATCAGTATCCCAGCATATCTTGATATTTTCAACATCCATATTTTAGGGACCAAGCCCAGAGGGCCGAGAAAAATATCCGCCCAGCAGAAAATGATAGGTCACGTACTCCTGTGTAAATGAATTTGTTTATATTTTCTTTTATCTTTTTTTTTTTTTTTTTTGACGGCGAGAGGGTAATATTTTTTTTCTTTTTTGGGGGGGGGGCTTCTTAATCTCTTTTTAATTTTCGGTTGTTCTTGGAGATTTCCTATCTACAACGCTTGCCCCATCTTCCACTGTTTCGCCATGACAAACATACGTGTTTTTCTATACTCATTTCCCTCTCTCATGAGTCACTGATTTATCAGGTTTACAATTACACAACAGGGATCTCGTCAGCCCTATCATTTCCTGACCAAACGCAAACACTGAATACCCCCATCAGAAAGGTTGGATGGAATGGATCCCACGTATTTTTTAAATTATTCTTGTTGTTTTACTCATTAGACTATGCAACGATAATAGCCTTTATATATTTCTTTTAAATGCGACGACCAGAAAGGCTGCCTTGTTTTATCGTTAATTGGACAGTAGATAGTCTAGCTGATATTTATACTGAAGGAAAACAGGCTTTTAGATTCATGGAAAATGTAAGGAGTTGCAAGCTGTTGTTAACTGTTACTAGATAAAATCTTCATGAGATTAATATACTTGTAAAATCCTGGAATTAACTTGTTCGTAATTTGCATCAAAAAAGCAGAAAGAGTTAACACTCAATGGGTCTGATTTCTCACTGAAATAATGATGTATTTACAAAATTAGAGTTTTAGTCTCTTGTGGTTCCTTGTGTGTCTCTATCCATAGAAACTTGTTTAATATAAAGAACAAGGCTAATAATCAAAGTGTCATACGTGTAACATAGGCTGTGGTACGCAGTTGCTATTTCTATGACAAAATTTACTTAAGATCTGCCTATCTCGTAAGTTAAAATTCAAAATCCTATTTGATCTAATTATAAATTTAAGAAGGTAATGTCGCATTTTTTAGACAGAATATTTATCTGTGCAGATATTTTACATGCCATGTATCTTCAGAACATAGGTGATCATGGCTCTCCAAATCTTCCTATCTTTCGTAGACCTAAGTAGTGCCTTCCGCTTTGCGATCCCTCCCAGTCAATGTTCTTCCATTTATTTGTATCAGCTCCTTATGTATGTGACTCGCAGTTTCTCCAACTTGTTCTGTCAGTATCAAATTCGCCAAACCTTCTTTCCTCATTATATATCCCAGAAATTTTAAATTCTCTTTCTGATCCTTAGTACAAGTGTCCGATTGATCTCCATTTTCTTTAAAGCTTCCATGTTGCGCACATGCCCCGTCCATTCTCAGTATCTTTCTGTTGTCACGTAGCAAAATTATAATTTGTCATGAGCAGAATCATTTTTATTAGATTATTGTTAAAGGGAAAAGATAATCTGAATTAAAAGTTTCTGATAATGCTAACCCATAATGACATTCTGCTAGGAAGTGGAAATGGATTGTGTTGCGCCAGATTTTCAAGTAGAGACGGTCTGCCTTTTCAAAATAAGAGCTCCAGTATCTTGTGGTTCCCCGTGAGTCTATATCTTTAGAAACTGGTTTAATATCAAGAACACGGCTAATCAAATTGTATTATGTGTACCATAGACTCCGGTACGCAGTTGCTATTTCTTTAACAAAATTCACTTAAGATCCGCCTATATTGTAAGTTAACATTCAAAATTCTAGTTTTTGATCTAATTATAAATTATTCTCTCATAGAGAATATTTATCTGTGCAGATGTCTTATGCGGTGAAACGTTTCCGTCGTATTCGGTGGATGAAGGTCCAGCAACTCTGTTCTTAGAATCAAACAGCTAAACTAGTCGCAGGTATGATTTCATTATAGCGGTGAAGGTTTTTGCAAAACCCACCATGCTTGTTGGAAGATGCGAATATACAGAAATGGTACACAGCGTGCCGCAAGGTCCCCAAATAACCGGACTCAGGTTTTGAAGTCAGGGTTACCACCCAAATCTGTAGGATCCTGCCTGTCCTGCTATTTATGCATAGCAGGCGAGCGAAGCGATGGCTTCATACCTATTCTAGGTTATTAGCACGTAAGGGAATGTAATGAACATGACTGTAATTTGAACTCGGCTCTCCGACTCCAAAATCGGAGCCGCTCCAACATGCCTCCTATATGAGGGGGTGCTGAAAATTTGTTGGCCATAATTATTCCAAATATTTGAACAAGTGACAAAATCACAGATATTTTTATGATAAAGCGTTTTGATTGGAGGGTGAACCTTTCAAAACCCATCATATATATATATATATATATATATATATATATATATATATATATATATATATATATATTATAATATTTTTTGTTTTAAAAATATGATTCCTTCGCTACATAAGAGTTCTCATGTTTCAAATGCGAGAGCCGAGACCCCTAATATAATTTTTGTTTTTTTTTAGTTTTTTTTTCGGTTCTCGCTTTTGAAACATGAGAACTCTTATGTAGCGAAGGAATCATATTTTTAAAACAAAAAATATTATAATATAAGCTCTACTTCTGAATGGAGCACTGTCTTTTTGAAAATAAAAGCAAAAATACTAACACCGGATTATTTACCTAACGTGTTCTTTCCTATTTTTCTGCATACCTGCATATATATATATATATATATATATATATATATATATATATATATATGTGTGTGTGTGTGTCTGTGTGTGTGTCTGTGTCTGTGTGTTTGTAAACATTCAATCACTTGGCATCCTTCATAGTTTACCTTGACTTTTACAGTTAGTATTAATAACATTTTGAGAGTTCTTAAATTTGAAAAAATTAAAAATCTTGCGATATTTTTACTTCTGCGTACAAATACAAGTCGCAAAATAAAATCCTTACATTTGCCTTGATAATCTCCATCAGAGGACGACATGCCTTGGTAAAGAATAGGCTTCGCTTTTGTCTTTATTCATATATATATATATATATATATATATATATATATATATATATATATATATATATATATATATATATATATATATATATATATATTATGTGTTTTTATTTATCTCTCAGACTATTTATTTCATGTTTCACTTCGATCAAATCACTCTCTTCCGGTAAATGGCATCAACGAAACGCAATTTATTCATCATGCAAATTATACATGGTTCGTTCCATTGTCACTCAACAGAACAAAAGACCGAGATGTGCCCGGGGGTGGGGGCCGAGGGGCGGAAACGGCAGTGGGTAAACTTTGCCGGAATAATACAGACGCCGCTTAAGTGCGTTGACAGAATTATCCACTGCTTGACAATTGAATTAGCATCATCATTTCGAAATATTCTGAGCTGACCCAAAATGGAATTCACTGGGACAGGAAACTAGGTGAATTGGTTAGGAAGCGAGAGACAGAGGCAAAAAGAAAAGCAGAGAGAGAGAGAGAAGGCGGGAGAGAGATAAAGTGAGATAGTATAGTCTACACAGAATAACAGGCAATGTTTTATTTGTCCATAAAGGTTGCACGTTTCATTTCATGTTGACATCCCATCTGTCAGTTATCATGGGTGTTTGTTACTTGTTCTGTTCGCTGCGTGCATATTTTTTATGGGTTATATATATATATACGATGGACTCTCCCATCGAGTTCGATGTATGAGGTTCCGACAACCACGAAATAAATATCTGTATGCCTATGACGGACATGACTTTTGAGACCGGCTCGTGAATTGCAAAAAAGACCACAAACAGTACAGGAGAATGTATTGTATCCAAGTGCAGCAGGAACACTGTTAGCTGTCTTAATTGCATTCGTGTTTCCCGTAGTCGACTGATGCTTACTTCTTGATGGTGAATTATTTTTGAATGGCACCTAGAATGATACTGTAATATCTTCATAGGTATCTCTTCAAAGTTCTTGAATAGAATATTGACGCAAGAAAGGTTGCTTTTCAGCTTATCTTTATACCCGAGCCAAGATCTATCAATATAGATATCGCTATCTTCACTTCAATTCGCTAAAAAGGCATATACCCTAATGAAAAAAGTCCCCAAACTTAATAAATAATTTTTTATCGTCTAAATGCTTATCTTATTATTAAGAGGAAAGACCGAAGTATTTTTTTAATTATATTTTTGCATATTTTAATCCTTCCTAGCACATCCGAATTTTTTTTTATTCAGCAAAATTGCCATAAAATCGATCATGTCAGCCATTTTCGACAACTTTGTAAACAAATGTCAAATTCCGCGTTTAAAAATCTTGTAAAAATCAATTATACCTTTTTCAAAAGTTATTTGAGGAAAATTTGAAAATTTAAAGTTTAAGTAATGCAATTGGAAAGAAACATTACTTAATTTTTTAGCAGAAAAAATTTAGTTGAACTTAAGATAAGCATGTCTAACCGCGGTGATTTGTTTTGGAGTTGTGAAAGTCAATGTATCGATAACTAACGTCAGGGCAATTTATCGGACGGAAGAA
>OZ038513.1:24326844-24419344 GCA_964036315.1 Acanthosepion esculentum
TGCTGACATTGTCGAAAAAATATTTTGATGGAAAATTAATCTCAGCGGCATACATAACAAAACTGATTCAGAATGTTAAAAACTTACTGTTCCATGTACTTATGGGTGTATTTTGGTGGAAATTCACAAAATCGTTACTATAACACCTAATACAAGAGGTTTCAACGTTGCCACATCTGTGCAAAAGAATGTAAGATCGTAGCGAGACTAAAAGTCTCCAACCGAGCTGTCTATATTTGTGGATGGGTAAAGTGATGGCATTGCCTGAAATCGATTAAGAGCAATCATTCATATATAATATCACTTTCTAAAGAGCGTTTAGGTGTGTCAGACACTTGTGTGTGTATAAACGTGTCAATTTTTGTAAGTACGTACATCCATGCAAAACATTGTTAGAAAATAAGAATTGTTAGTTTAGTAAATATTGATAATTTTCTAACATTTCTTCAACAAGCGTCCTCGTAAGCTAAAGTAACTAAAATTCAATAAAACATTAGAATACTTAAAATATTTTAATTTGTTAAAGATTACTGGTTAGCTAAAGTTATCTTTAAAAAGGCGTTTATGTCCTATTCATGTAAGTTATTTCCCCTTACACAAATCTCGCAAGCATCCGGTTATCGATAGATGTGTCAACACCTTATAAAAACATTGAACTTTTCTGTGATATTTTAAACTAAAAGTAATATTTGTTTTAATTCAAATTAATTAAACTTTAAATTAGCTAATGATTTTCAAATAAATTTTCATAATTCATAGTACATTTTATTTTTGAAAGATATTTTATAACAAGAATTATGCCGTGCTGACAGATTTGTCGATATGAAAGATTTTAACGATTTTACTGATAATTACAAAAATAATTCCAATAAATTTAAATTCAGTTTTAAATATAGGAAATCATTTGGTTTATTAGAAATATTAAAGTTAATCTTTTAGTTTGAAGTTCAACTAAATAAAAAACTTCAAGAAAGATTATTAAAATGCATTTTAAACCTTATCTATATCTTTTTTTGAGGGGTAACTATATATTTTATTACTATAAATCTTACTTTTATTGTGTCCACGTGTTTGAACAGTTACTCCTTGTTTTTATTTATATTTTATCAAACTGTGAAATTAATGACAACCTGACTAAATTGAGAAGGCCGACTAAAGAAAAACTAAGCCTCAGACAGAGATCAAACTTGCATTTTTTTTTACCACAGGCAAAATTACTTTTTCAGACAAAGTGTGATTCTACCAGATTTACCATGAAGACTTAGCCTGACAGGCCGAGGTTTGAATTTGCTATTTAACGAAAGCACGTTTCTTGTTGGGACTTATACGAATCTATATCTTCTAGCTTCAGTTTCGTACCCGGAAACGTAATTTTTTTAAAGGATTTATTTTATTTATCCGACATTAGTTCTTATTACTATAAATATCATTTTTATTAGTTACACGTGTTTGACTTGCTATCCCTATTTTTAAAAAAAATTATTAAACAGTGGAGTTAATAACAAGTCGCCTAAATTCATAAGTCCTACTAAAGAAAAATCGTAGGACCGACAAAAATCAAAACTGCACCAATTTTTGACCATCAGACAACGACTTTTTGAGCCAAAGTTTGTCTCTCCTAAGTTTGTCACGGAGACCAGCCTGACATTATCCTGTCAGAATTACCTTTTGAATTACCTATTTAAGGAAGGCATATTTCTCGTAGCGACTTCTACCAATTTATATCTGCTAGCTTCAGTTTCGTGCCAACGAAACGTAAACAAAGGTAATGTTATGAAATAAAATAAGACATATCACGGCTGATTTGCAGGCAAATAAACTAACATACTCAAGAGCGAGAGTCGGGTGTGAACGGGACAAGGCTCCGTCACAAAATGACCATTATTGTCGTTTACGCATAGGCCCGACGCACGAGTTCCGGTTGAAAAATAAAATAATATTTCAAAGTGCTTCTATTTTTCGACCAATAAAATGCTTCACTCCTAATTATACTCGCGTCGTTTTTCGAGCACGTTAAGCCATAAAAAACGCCATAAAAAGGGTCACACGGGGAAGTACAAAGCAGTCAACGGGAGGCCGAGGAAGAGATCTCTCACGGTCAGTCTGGGCAGTCGGCAACAATCAGCAGCAGTCAGCAGGAGGAACGCCACGCCAACCAGTGGGAACTACTATGAGAGATCAACCCGGTTCGGCAGTCGGCTTATGAACTATACCACAATGTAACTGTCCTAAAACAACACGTTCCTATTGAAATAAATCACGTAATCTATTTCTGCTGTTGTCGTATTTCTGTCTTGCAACCATACGCTTGTCTATAACAGTAAGTTTTTAAAAGGATTTTTTTTATTCGACATTACTCCTTATTACTATGAACGTTATATTATAATTAACTTTAAGATCGTCTCTCTACTCTCTTTGTTTAATGATGGTCTTATTATTTCTGGTCAACAACTGGGATGTTGGTATAAAGTTATCAAAAGTCTAAGTTTTTGAGGCTCCATAAGAGGGTATGTGAGGCTCCTTAAAAATGTAATAAAAATAGTCAACCAGAACAGCTTATACGCTTTGATGCTGAACTTTTCCCAAAACCGCAGTTTGTATGCAATCTGTTGGCGTTATTACTGAGTATTATACTTAAATGGAATGTTGATATTAAATCTCCTAGAATTTCCGTTTTTCTTTTCGGGGAGGGGGAGATACTTCTTCTAGGAAGATAGCCAAGCAGATTTGTGAAGCTCCTTAAAAATGTAATAAAAAATAACTCCAACCGAAACAACGTGTACGCTCTGACACTGAAGTTTCCCAACCGTTTTTCCCATCAGTAAAATCACTTATTGAGCCAAAGTGTGCATTTACCAATTCGGCCGCGAAGACTAGACTGACAGGCCGAGGTTTGAATTATCTATTTAACGAAAGCACGTTTCTCGTTAGAACTTCTACAAATTTATATCTGCTAGCTTCGGTTTCGTACCCCGAAACGTAAACAAAAGTAATTTTTGAAAGGTACCTATATATAAGATTTTTTTTTTTTTTTTTTTTTAAGCGTATCACCCCAAGCAAGGCTGGAGGCCACTATCATGCAAGGGGTTAAAGAAGGGTTGGAGGAAGAGCAGATAGGAGAGGTAAAGGAGAGGATGTGGAGAAAGAGAAAGACAGTGGGTCGATCAAGGCAAGGGGGTTACAGAAGATTTGGTCGGTATATTTGGGCACCTCGAGGCAGTGTAATGGTTAGCAAGCTTGTATTGCTAAAACAATTACGTCTAAGTAATGAGTTCGATCCTCACTGGGTTCCCCATACTTGTGCCACATCTAAGCTACGCTTGGAAAGTCATTATATTGGCATATTTATCAAACTTAGCTGAGGGCAACTCATGTGGATAGAATTCAGTGTAGATATATGTTTGAGTACGCAGATTTAAGCCAGTGGATGTGAGGATAGATTTTTAAAATGGGCAAATGTATCTGTACGTAAATAAAACAAAGAAGAGATTATGTAGTTATTTATTAAGCACTGTCAGAATATGTGGCGGCCAGTGAGTTCGAACCCACTACTCAGTAGCAATGATAAACAAGACAATCTGGCTAACCAATGCTCCGTGACTAGACGTTCCTGATAGCCTTGTGGTATGAGAGGTGGGGGTTTTTGTGTTTGGCTATTATAGCGACATCTGGTGTTTCCATTTTTGAACTGAATATAACTGACAGACGGCGATTGAGCTGCCCTGGTCGCGGTACAGGAAGGGGGTCTTGCTGATAGGAATAGGGCTATCGGGAAGGGCTGGTAGAGGGGTCAATGCGCTTGGGAAACGAAGAGATGCGTGAAGGAGTTCAAACGAAGAAAAATGTGGATTAGAAATAAAAGAGAGAATAGATAGGCTAAAGCAGTAAGAATGAGGAGAAGGAGGAGGAAAAAAGAAAAAGAGAGTGAAGGGAACGAAAAAGAGAAGGAATAGGAGGAGAGAAGGAAATAAAGAAAACGAAAAAGATAAAAGAAAAAGCGGAAGTGGATAAGGAAATGAGAGACGACGGCGAGAAATCGGGGTTAAAAGAGATGAGGAAGGAGGAGGAGGAGGAAAGGGAACAAGGAAGAGGAGGAGAGATGCGGAGAAAGACGAACAACATAAAATATTACGCAAAGAAGAAAAAGAAAAGAAATAGAGAAAGAAGATATAAGGAAGAAAAAGATGAAAGAGGGCAAAGAAAAAAGAAGAAAACAGAAAAAAACAGGAAAAAACAGAAGTAAAGAAGAAGAAGAAGAAGAAGAAGAAAAAGAAAAGGAAGAAAAAGAAGAAAAATGAAGGCGAAACAAAAGCAAAGGAAAAGAAAGAAGAGGATAAAAAATACAATGAGGAGAAAGAAAAGAAAAAGGTGGAGAATGAAGAAGAGAAAGAAGGAAAATGAAGTAGATAAAAGATAACAAGGAGGAAGAAAAGAAAGATGAGGGCCTGCATTTGGGTAAAGGAAAAAGAAAAGGAGAAGGAAGAAGAAGAGAAGAAGAGGAAGAGAAAAAAGAAGAGAAAGGTCGAGCAAACTCAGAAATGCAAAAATTAACATGAAACGAAGAGGAAGAAGATATAAATGAAACGAATTGTAGGAAAAATAGAAGAAATGGAGGAAGAGAAAAACGTTAAACCCCAAAATAGAAGGAAAAGATTAAGGAAAAAGAGAAAGGAGTAGGAGGAGCAAGTAAAATAATGAAAGAATTAACCGAGAGAAGAAGAAGAGGAGAAAGATGACGAAAGTGGAGGACGGAGGGAAAAACGAAAATATTAACCCGAGAAGGAGGGGAGAAGATTCTTTGACCTTTATAAGTGACGTTGTCTTCAGTTTGTACTAAAATGAAAAAAAAGAAAATGAAAGAAACTAAAGTTAATGAAAAAAATCTTTAATCTCAAAGAAGAAAACAATTTGTGATTACTATTGCGACTACTGGATAAATAAAATGGCGTCGGTAATCGGAGGAGAGAAATTGAAATTCACAAGACATAGAAACCAATAATATTCATTAAAAATGTATTTTATTTTGATATTTCAAAAAAGAAAATTCAAATCAAAACCTGTTGCTCTTAAAATATTCCACCCATGAGAAGTTAGGCCTGTGTTTTGAATTCTATGAAGGATCCTTTTTTTGCGAGTGCTAGGGTTGTTTTGTGAACACTCGTTGTCACTTTCGTAATGCTTGTTGTCGTAGAGACTTTATAATCGCTATAGTACGCCGTTGAACAATGCTGGTGTTAAACGCCTTCGAATAATCTCGCACTATTAATATTGCGCGATAATACTCGCTCGTATAGTAATCCGTATAGTGATCTTAATAGAGAAATAGTATTGTCAATAGAGTATAGAATAGCGATCCGAATAGTAATAGAGTAGAAATGGTGATCCGAATAGTATAGAGGATAGACTAGAAATGTTGATCGTTTGGACGTCACGCTACTTTCTACTTATGCATTTCCTCTATGGTCACGTGGTCTACTTAATTCAATAATGGGATCGCCTGTGTTTGCTCACTGGCGATCTATGTTCAAACTCTAATGTCGGCAGCGACACTTTATTCCTTGAGTATTGATTCGGTTTTTACGGCTTACCAACAGTTTATGAGTTATGTAAAATCGAAACGTATTTTGAATTCGATGAATAATCCTATTTTTGCAAGTGTTAGGGTTGTGAATATTGATTTGGTTTTACCCTTGACTATTATGACAATTACTGCTTACACTAAATGCATTGTAATTTAATTTCTCAAATGTTATAAGTTGTGAAAGTTGAGGACACATGGCACAATGGATAAAGGCGTTGGTTAGATCCAGTGACAGGACCCAAAGAGTGTGAGTTCAATACAGAGGGAAATTAAAAGGAGATAACTGATAACTGACATCCATTAAACATGGCACGTGGAACTAGAACAGTCTACCCTAGTGAGCGAAATAAAGGGTTCAGTTCGACGTTACAACCACCTGATGAAGGCCGTGGCGTTCAATGGCCGAAACGTTGTGATAAACATGGCGACAAAGATGAGGACACTAGTCCGAATAATGTAAATAATGTACATAATACCTCATCTAAGAAATATAGACAGATCTTTGCGTTTCCATTTTAAAGAATGTTAAATCAAAGATATCGGTTCGATTTCTTTTTACGGTTTCGAGGATGGGTGAAACGAAACTGAAATCGCAGAAAGCAGCGTTCAAAATTTCAGTTCTTAGACAAAGTTCTAAAGGAAAGCAAGAAGAAAGGACTAACTATAAACTGGAAGAAGGCAGAATGCTTAATTTATAACACAATATACACTGCAAGGAATTGGCTATATACTGGGATGGGAAAATCAAGTAGTCCAGAAATTCAACAACAGGGATAGACACTAACGAACGACGGAAAATGTGATACTGAAAATCGTAAGGTGATAATAACAGGGGAACATATCTTTCAGAAACTAAGAAAAGTATTAAGAGATAGAAAAATGTCATTAGAAACAAATCAAAGAATGCTTGACTGCGATGAATAGCTACTGAATGTTCGATAATTTCCTCACAGATGAAGAAGACACTTGAGATATGCTTCTGCCAATGAATGCTGAGGAAACTATGGACAGAATATATGACCAATGAGGAAGTTTTAAGGAAAATGTGATACATAAGTCAGTTTATACTCATAATCAGAAAGTGACAGTTGGAATTTTGGGCATATGCAGTGAGGAAAGAGGACATAGAGAATGTAACACTCACAGTGCATAATGAAGGGAAGAGAAGAGGGGAGAAGCAGCGAGTAACTCACACAACGAAAGGGTTGCTTCTTCAACCTATACATCTAGGCAATTCTAAGAGAATAAAAGGTCTTGCCGCGATTTGTTGCTGGTGGCCAATCTTAACAACGTAAGATATGCAGATGACGCAGTGTTGATAGCAAACACGGAAAGTTAACTAACAGAAAGGAACGAAGGAAAGCGAGAAGAAAGGACTAACTATAAACTACAAGATAGAATACATGATTGTTAGCAAAACGATGACTCCAAAATGCGAATGACAAATTAAAATGAAACAATTAGAAAAATTTAAATATCTGGGAAGTGTTTTAACAGAAGATGGAAAGTGCGACACTGAGATCCGAAGACTAATTGGAATGGCCAAAGATGCATCCCAAAAGCTAAGCAGAGTATTAAGGAACAGGAAAAGTTCGTTGAAAACAAAGCAAAGAGTACTAAACTGTCATATGATATTTGTCTTTCTGTATGGCAGCGAATGCTGAACAGTCTCCTCAAAGAAGAGGCTTGAAGCAACAGAAATGTTGTCCTACAGAAGGAAGCTGAGGATTCCATGAATCGAACATATTAGCAATGACTAAGTTTTAAAAAAATGGAAACAAAAAAGTCATATTTAACACCAGGAAATGGCAGTTGAAATTTCTGGGGTACAGAGGAAGGAGGGCTTGGAAAACCTAATACTCACAGTACAGATTGAGGGAAATACGGAAAGAGGAAAACAGAATGTAACATACTTGGTGAGCCTGATTAAATGGATGGTAGAACAGGGTTTGGAAGCAATAGTAAAAATACAAAACTTATTAAGGGCTACAAGGGACTGGAAGACGTGGAGGAACTACGTCCTGAAGAGACTCGGCACATAAACATATTTATTTTATTCAAGTGTACTTACGTAACACATGTTAAAAGTCGCTGCCTAATTTGCAAATATGAAAATGAAAAATATAGAAGAATCGGACATTCAAAAGAAATGGCAGTCTGTAATACTCTCCTTTTGTAGTTTATATTTGAATTGGTTCCCGATCTAGTTTTTGTAAGACTCAGGCTTCGTTCTTAATCTTTTTACAACTCAATTTAACAGATTTTCTAGATTTAGTGGGTGCCACTAAATCTAGAAAATCTGTTAAATTGAGTTGTAAAAAGATTAAGAACGAAGCCTGAGTCTTACAAAAACTAGATCGGGAACCAATTCAAATATAAACTACAAAAGGAGAGTATTACAGACTGCCATTTCTAGAATGTGTACCAACAAAGACTGACCATTATATGAACTCGCACACAACGGTAGAATAAATTCTATGTGGTTTCGATGTGAGGGTGGTGATACATAAAGGCTTAGAGTGAGAAATCGTAGAGCTGAATTACAGTCTGGTTCGTTACGTAAATACCCTTTGGAAATGTATGAAGGTTTATCCCCCCAACTATAGGTTAAATAGTAGAATTTGTAAAAGGGAATTTTTTTTTATTCTCAAAAATAATTGGTAAATCACGTGCCAAAACAAAAAAGGAAAAGAAAAGAATTATTGTTACATTTCCCAAAAATATCCTCTTGCTTTAAATAACCCACAAAGGGTTGATAAGCCGTAAAAAAAAACAGATAAAAAAATTAAATTTCGGCGCAGATATAAAAAAATATTAAAGATGAGAAATATCTTTTAAATGAAGTCAGTTTCGGATGACAAAGAATACTGCTGAGGAAAAACATTTCGCAGACTTTGAAAAAAATGTTTCAATTAAACAAACCAAAAAGAATCAAATTAATTCAAATCAGATAAGTGAGCCTGACGTCATTTTGTTTTTCAATCCCGAGGTTTTGCTTTTTTTGCCCCTGCCGATCTAAAACCCGGCCTTTCTTTCGGGACAAGAGTATATTTCCGGTCGCAGTGACATACTGCCAACCCCCTTTTTCGTGCACAGCCTAGATGCCGGACAGTAAATATACCATTTGAAGTCTGCAAATACCATTCATATATCGACTAAAAGTCCCCATTCTCTCGAATTTTGCAAACAGTGTTCATTTTTGTAAAGGGAGGAGACATTTCCCCTATCTTTGTTCGCCGTTAAAGATATGACTATCAAATGTTCCCGACTATAATAAGGGCGTTCACTCTGCCCTCTTGATTGTGGGCTATCGAAGCTCTTCCTCGATTTGTCGGATAATAAAACGTTCCTTAAAGAAGAAAAAAGAAACTTTCCGACTCCTCGTCCCAAATGACCCAAAACATTTTGAATCTATTTTGGGATAATTATTATTATTATTATTATTATTATTATTATTATTATTATTATTATTATTATCTTCAGTTTTCAATGGATATGGGGGAGGTCGTGGTCGTGATGATATAGGCTGAAGATTAGAACAATGACATCAGTGGTTTTTGAAATGTGGAGCAGGATTAAACCATAATAAAGAAAATAAAAGGAACTAATTGCGTCTTTTAGAGGTACTTACTAAGACTAAAGTCGTTTGACAAAAGGCCACAAAAAGGAGCAGCTAGAGAGGATATATACTCAATTCAGTAGTAATACATTTTTGGTATTCATTCTTTCATGCAGATGCGCCCAAAACATTTAATGTTATGCCAGACTTACCAATCTTTGTAAATAACTTGTAACTGATTATTTGTCTAGTATCAGAAGAAGCAATTTTCATACTTCACCTAGTACAAGGCTCGAGAAAGACTCAAGCTACTGTCTATATTTCTGAGATGAGGTATTATGTATACTATTTACATTATTCGGACTATTGTCCTCATCTTTGTCGTCATATTTATCACAACGTTTCGGCCGTTCCTCAAGGAAAATAAAGTCGATAAAGGCGTTAGATCCCGTGACAGGACCCATGAGTGTGAGTCAAATACCCGGTTAAGGCGGCGGAGAACTTGGAGAGTGGAATTAACAGAAGATAACTGATAACTGACATCCATTAGACATGGCACGTGGAACTAGAACAGTCTACCCCCGTGAGCGAAATAAAGGGTCCAGTTCGACATTTCAACCAGCTGAAGAAGGCCGGAGCGTACAACGGCCGAAACGTTGTGATAAATATGTCGACAAAGATGAGGACAATGTAAATAGTGTACTCAAGCTACTGTTGAAATGGTAATAATGAATGATGTGTGTGCTGGGTTTGTAACTGAAAATGAGAGGAGGTGAAGTTTATGAGGAAAAGGAGGATAGATGACGACAGATTCTAGACTTGAAGATTGTAGTGTTCTGGAAGTATCCACACGGGAGCCTTTTCTATAAAGTAACATTTCTTGGGAAAAATCTGTTAGTGTGGGACTTTCTCCTTAGATTTGAAAAGAGGTTGATTCGTGTTTGTTGGAGTAGAATGACCGGTGTTAGCTATAAAGGTCTGAAATTATAAAATCAAAAACGGAGTTCATTGGAACATTTGTCTCGGGATTGGCCACAAAGTAGCGATAGGCTTGCGACTTTTATCGGGAAAATAAGCTGAAGAGTCGACCGCTTGCGATTGAGAACATTTACGGGACATTCGGGAATAAGCGGCAACAAGTCCGATATGAAAGTTAACAACATTCAATGTCAACAATTCTGCGAAAGAAACAGACGACAACACTCGAAGTTCATGGAAATCAGAAAGACAGACTTTATTTTACAATAAAGACCACGAAAAAGAAAAGTACATGAAAAAATTGCACTTATAATGGTTTTCATAGTGCTGTGGAAATTTTACCAGCCATTTAACATGAAATATTTTTGAAAAGGGGATCTTTGTACTTACATTGCAAGCAGCAGAAAAGAAAAGAAAAGGATTACTCTAATTATTTTCATATTCTTAACTGTTATATTTTTAACAATTTCAAACGACATCGGCGGCTGGGGTTTAATTTGATTTAACACTTTAAAGTTTTCGGCACACTCCGGCGGGGATATGAAAAGATATTTTATGCTTACAACAGCCCGCATACTTGTTGAATGAATTTTTGTTGCTACTCAGTTGCCATGACGACGTCCACAATCTCCCTGTTTGATGTATCAGTGAGTTGAAGGAGGAAGGAATAGTGACGTCGCTTCGATTCTTCCTACTGGGCAAACTTCTCAAGCCTCCTGCTGAAAACGGCCGATCTCTGTCTAATTCTGTCTTTTCCCCGTGAAAATGTGCGAATTCATACTTTTATGATTCTCTAAGGCGTACCTAAGGCCGGACGAATCACGAGAGGACCATATACGGGCAAAGTAAATAAATAAGTCACCCCATCTTTGCTTTTCCCGCGAAATCAATTTAAAATAATTACATGGTAACTAAAACGTCTGAGATAAATTGACACTTTTATATAATTTTTTTTTAATTTTAAAAAATACAGTGTATCAACAAAATAAACGTACATACATAAATGATAAAATGTTTATTTTTATCATTTAAATTTTAATTATCAACGCGTTGCGTATGTGGAAAAGAGGCTCCAGAGGTAAGAATAAGTCTCCAGCCAACCAAAGATAGAACAAACGCTTTTGAATTCTGAAGCTGGAATGTGAGGATTGAACAACTCCAGCCAGATGTGGCAGTAACATTTCATTTTTGGAAATGCTTTTCTTGATATCTGATCATAGAATCCGGTTCTAAAGCGATTTATGTCGTAAGAGATTTTTTTAATATTTTTCCGGTGGGGAGTATTTGTTTATTTTTCTCTACTTGAACAACAGCAATAAGATGCCGCCACCAACAAAAAGCTGTAAACCTCATTTTCTTTAGAAAATCCACGAATTTGTTTATTTGTTTCTGTTCATACAAAGAGTAACATAAACAGTGTCGTTGTATATCTGCCGGCTATTTCAGTCCCCGACTCCCATTGCCAATACCGTCTCCGCTTCCGCTGAAGAAGACAATCTACCATGAAGTCCTGCCGCGTACACCAAACGAAGCACTCATCGATTGAAGTTCCTATTCCTCTTAGCAAATTTCTGAATAATGTCTCCATATTTCCCATACTATTTACCAACCCCATCGACGTATTTGGCATCAGGTGATATGGGGAGCCGGAAGATAATATTGTTTAAACAAACGGCCTACCTGCTTTCTATGTTCATGGAGGAGATAGGGACAACTATATATATATATATATATATATATATATATATATATATATATATATATATATATCAAATATGTGGTGCAGTTCAATTTATATTACATTAATCCTTCATACAAAAAGTTTATATCATTAACTTTACTAATCTACTTTTTGTATGAACGATTCATGTAATACATATATATATATATATATATATATATATATATATCACTTTAAATGTTGTTTTAGTGGGTACACGTATTTGAGTAGGCGTTCCGTTTTTTTATCAAACCTTATATTTATTTATTTTCGACTGCCAGCCTAGATGCTCAAGAAATCTTACTAAAAGAAATTGCGGTCTCTGCCTGGAATCGGATATGCGAAATTTCTCCTGTCATATATCTTTCAAATTTTTGATATCTGCACAGTTTCATACCAAAACGTAATAAAAGATAATATATATATATATATATATATATATATATATATATATATATATATATATATATATATATATATATATATATATAGTCAAATGAATGACAAAATGCAAAAATGTTATGTAAGGCGTTTCGTTTTCTCGGGCTTCATTAGACTAAATCACTTTTGTCAACCATCGTGTGCTACGCGATCCCCTTAAGTGTGCCGCAAAATATTGTTGTAATGGCATCCATATTGGATTTGATACATTTTGGATTTCAATGCAAAAAAAAAAAAATCTCACATTAGCTAAATTTCTACTTCTTATTTATGTGAATTAGGCTTCTCAATCCTAAATAACATCAAAATATAAGAAGCGTGAAGACTACTCTCAATTGAAGAAGAAATGAGGGTCTGCTTTTCGCACATTCGACCAAACGTTGAAGAGATCGCGAAGAAAAAAACACCAGGCACAGGTTTCACACTAAATAAGCTGCACAAATAGCTTGAATAGAAACATTGATATAAACTAAGTTCATATTTGTGCGTGTATTTAAAAAAAATATGGTTTTATTTGATAACATTTAAATATATCATTGTATACTCTTTAAAAACTTTGCTAAGGGAGGCTATGATAGTTATATTTGCGTCTAGGTGTGCTGTTACTTAAAAAGTTTAAGAAACACTGAACTAAAGTAATGATTATGCTGACAGGATTGTTATACCTGCTGGAGGAGGAAGGTGTGATATAAAAACGCGAGCGTCGGTGACGGTTATGTACCAAGAGGTAACAATGAAATTTTAGGTACCGAGAGGAAACCTGAAATTTATTTTTTTTATTCGGATTTGCAGTCTAACTGATTCCATTCAGTTACCCTATGCGTTTGTCTTTGCTGACTTTCTTTTTAACACTTTTGTTATTAAATATCCCACATTGTGAACATAAAAGATCTGCAAAGAAAGGCGAAATGTTGTAAGAACCTGGACGCAGATTTACCGAAGGTGATCTAGCAATAACTTCACTTTCTATACATTTTCGTTTTAGTAAACTGATTTCTCTTTTAATTAAAGTAGCATTTTTAAAATCAAATTATGGCCAGACTCGTTACGGTGAGCGACTAATGCATTGAGTGTGTTGTTTTACAAAAGATCACTTTTATGTTCATACTCACTTTTATTTAAATTCCTCGAGGTTACTTCTATGTATTCTCTGTGACAATCATTACAGGTTATAGAGTCAATCATTGATTCAAGTTTTACGTTATTATTATTTTGTTGTGCATTAATTAAATCTCTTATTGTTTGAGAAGCAGTGTTTATGATATCATATAAAAATCCGCACCTGAAGATATCAGATAGCGATTCGTTTTGCTAAATACCACTGGAGTATATTTGACTATATTTTATTGTACGCTCATTCTGCCCACATAAACCAAACTTTCTTGGCCAATAAAACCACACCACTTGTTCGACAGGGTCTTTATTCACCCGAATTGGCACCGTGTGACTTCTGGCTCTTCCCTAATCCGAAAACCACACTGAAAGGGAAGCAATTTGAGTTGCGAAAAGAAATTATGAGAAAATCCATGTCAGTGCTCTATAGCGTTCCAGAGAACATTGTATCAAGAGAATGTATTAAGTTTTGCCAAAAGCTTGGTAATACTCAAACTCAAACCATCTAGAAAATTCAGCAGGCCTTTGGCGATGATGTTTTGGGCAAAACTCAGATCAACAGCTTCAAACATAACCGCACTTCAGTGATGAGCGAGACACACGCTGGCAGGCTATGCACAAGCCGAAACGAGGAGACAATTGAGAAAGTTTGGCGAATAGTCCTGGAAGACCGTCGTATAAAAGTTCAGGAAAATGCTCACAAAGTGGGAATAAGAACATGATCAGTGCATTCCATTTTAATGGAGGGTTTGGGTATGCAGAATTCCCCACGCTGAAAAGGAAACGATTTGAGTTGTGAGGGCAAAGTATTTCCTTGGCCCAAGAGAGAAGGGATCTAAAAAAACATTCTGATACTTAATCATTTGATCAGATCATGTGATGTAGACTGAAAATATTCAGGGCGTCGTCGTAGATAAATCGATAGAACAGACTGAGATAGAGAGATAAGAACCTACTGATATATATATATATATATATATATATATATATATATATATATATAGAGAGAGAGAGAGAGAGAGAGAGAGAGAGATAGATAGGTGTTACCAGTGGCTGCGAGAAGTGTGTGAACTCCCAAAGAGAGGATTTTGAATGTGATTAAGTAAAATTTGTCAAATGTGCAAAATTGATTTTTTATGCCCAATTTGTATTATCCAACGCATGTCGTTAAACATTTATTATAGAAACAACTTTTTGGCCAAGTAAAATTCAAATAGCCTGGGGAAAAGGTATGAATCCAAGTCTTCTCCTCCTAGCTATGAGTTAATAGTAGGACAGACTAGGGTTTATAGCCCTACTTTAACCCCAAGGACACATGGAACAGTGGATAAATGCGTTAGTTAGATCCCGTGACATAACCCATGAATGTGATTTCAATACCCTGTTAACGCAGTGGAGAACTTGGAGAGGGGAATTAACAGGAGATAACAGATAATTGACATTCATTAAGCATGGCACGTGGAACTAGAACAATCTACACG
This sequence comes from Acanthosepion esculentum, assembly GCA_964036315.1. Classification (NCBI taxonomy): domain Eukaryota; kingdom Metazoa; phylum Mollusca; class Cephalopoda; order Sepiida; family Sepiidae; genus Acanthosepion; species Acanthosepion esculentum. The sequence goes on from OZ038513.1 coordinate 24,341,718, forward strand.
AGTGAGCGAAATAAAGGGTTCAGTCCGACATTCCACCACCTGATGAAGACCGAAGCGTACAACGGCCGAAACGTTGCAATAAATATGTCGATAAAGATGAGGACAATAGTCCGAATAATGTAAATACTGTATATAATACCTCAGAAATATAGACAGATACTAAAATCTGTATGTAGCGTTGGCAAAGCATATAATATGCAGCTAAGGAAACGACTTCTTTTTAAAGATTTTTGGGGCATTGAAAATCCATGATCACATCCTGCATAAGCTAGGTGACCAAACCTACGACAATGAAAATATACCACCGTACTTGGATAAAAAATAAATCTAAGAGAAAGTCAAATTCAAATTCTTAAAATCTTAAAAGAGAACTAAAAAGACTGGTGGTAAATATGAAAGTAATAACAGAGCCTGTTATTATATGAGCGCTTGAAACAATGCTGAAGACCATGGGGACAATATTAGCCATTAAGTGACACAACAGAAGAACTGAAACTATTTATGAGAGAGACTTCTTTTGAATGGGCAAGAATATTGAGAAGCATGCTGGAGTAATTCTAAAAATCACTTAATTGCAAACAAGACAATCCAAAAATGGAGTACGATTGTCATATCTGGGCGGGAGCTGCCCAGACCTTACTCTCCAGAGTTGAAAAGCGTCTCCGAACCTTTATGGGCAACGAATTATTCTCCACCCTTCAACTTCTCTCCCACAGGCGGGATGTGGCAAGCCTCTCGTTGCCCTACTGATATTTACACGGAAAGTGCTCGGACGAACTACATTCCCTGGTCCCGCCTAGGCAAATCTTCACAGCAAGAACACGCCATGCCACTTACATAGTAGCAAAGCACCCACATTCCTCTCGTATTCCATCGGTGAGAAGTAAGTTCCACTCGAGAAGCTTCCCCGAACCACTGCCATGTGGAACCGACTCCCAACGGGATGTTTTCGCGATCACTACATTCTTAACCTGTTCAAGGCTAGGGTTAACTATTGTCTTCCACTTCTATACATACAACTGTCCTCCTAACATAATTCTCCATCTAGAGTGGCCCCCGGGCCTTGTAAATGGTGAACCTTACTGTAAAAAAAATGTCACTAAGACGCCAGGGTTTACTGAGGGATTGAGAAGATCTTGGTGAGAAAAAATATCAATAAAGGAAGACAAAAGATGTCGATTGACGTTGCATTTAAATTTTTGAAGATCGTCTGTAGTAGGGAAGCATGAAACGGAAAGACAATTCCACACGCGAGAAGTGTAAGAAAAGAAACTATTAAAATAAATCTTACGGTTACGTTTAGCTATTTCAACAGCAAAACGATGTAACCAATTGCCAATCGAATCCTACGCTTAAAATCATAAGATCAACATACAAAGATCATTAGAACAATTGCCATGAAAATATTTATAGAAAAGACAGAGGGAGCCATGTCACGGCGGTTGGGAAGTGATTGAAATCGAGATGCCAGGTCAAGACTGATAACATTGCAAACGCTTTTTAGGATTTTTTTATCGTGGATTTCGAGCTATATAACAGGATTACCAGATCAGATATGACAGCAGTATTCAATTCAAGGACGAATAGTAGATTTATAAATGTGCAAGATGGATTCTGGCGAGAAAAGATTTCTGGCACGACACAGCGAACCAACTTTATTAACAGCAGACCTATCAATTGATTCAATAGAAACACCCCGTTTCATGTCAGTGGAAAACGTGAGAGCCAAGAAGGGGAAATCAGTTACTCTCCTGGAGGTTGACATCTGCCATGCTGATGGAAGATAAAATGTTTCAAAGTTAGCAGTTTCTTCTTGGGTACATTCGAATTTACAGTAATTCCCCCGCATTAATGTTTAAAGATCTGGAATCCAGACCATTGAACTCGATTTTCTTTACACCATTTGGTAAGAACGATTGTATTAAGTCCAGCATGCCAAACCCTTTCAAACGCCTTCGAGATATCTAAAGCCACAGTCGAAGCCTCGTCGTTCTTATCAAATCCAGTAATAACCGTTACATTGGCGGTTGACCTGGAGAAACGAAAGACATTGTTTACCTGAAAGAAGGTCGCATTTTCTGTTACTTGGCTCTTAGAGTAAACTCTGATGTTAGGCCACCATTATTTTGGCTATGACACTTAGGATATCCTACATACATAAAATAATAGATATCTGATGTACCTGGCCGAAACCTCTTGTATATAAAGAATAACTCAAATGATACCAGAATATAATCGTAAAGGTCTGATTGAGTGATTGATTGATTTGTTTTTACGGTTTATAAACCTTTCCCAAGTTATTTAAACTCGGAAAATATTTTTAGATTGTAATTTTTTTTTGTAAATAATAATGATTTACTGATACAAGTTGTTCTAATTAACCCATAGCGGGGTGATAGATTCATTCATATCTTTCCCAAGAGTATTTACGTGTAAGTGTATATAATGAACTCGATTGGAATTGGAACTCTGCTCTTCGATTTCTAGGTACTTCCCTTACTCGACGTTGCTTAACTTCGTTGATTGTACGAGAACCAGTGTTTCAGGCCGTAACGGTACATTAGATTAGCTTGGTAAGTAATAAGTTAGAGAAAAGTGACTTTGATAATTATTTAGTTTAGATGAGTCAGACACTAAGCGAGTTACATAGGATCCCCAGTGAGGATTGAATTACCTCTATAGAATGATCCGCGAGGTCAGCTTTTTCAATAATTTCGCATGGTAAGTTGCTTGCTATAGATCTGTATATGTGTATGTTTGTAGTTTTTTTTAGTAAATATTAACTAAACACGAATCCTAAGAGCCACTCAAGGTAGAGGGTTATTGAAAGAGGTTGTTTTATTAACATAAGAGGAGTAGCCAAAAATTGCGCATTATAATGATATGTAGGATAGATAACTGTTGGCCCTAGACATGAAGAGCTTAAGATTTTAGTGATCGGGTAAGTATCCACTCGGTAGTCAGAAGAGTAATTCAATCTTGTGTATATAGCATGGCGTTTTAAAGACTTGAACTGGTAGAACTAAATGATGTAGCTCGCCAGATCATTTTCTATGGAAATGGTTTCATCTGTGGTGAGAAAATCATCACCCACATCGCCCAGTAAATGCTCTCGATCTCTGTCAAGGCTGGAAAATTCCAGCCCAGATATGACAGCTATACTCCATTTTTGGTCCGATGTCAAGTAGAATCAGGTTCTTCTTGGAGCGGTTTAAGCAGCTGTGTGTTCCCCTGTATGTCCGCATACCCTATATGGTGTATGTGCTACGTGTGAAGATATATTTATTGGTTTTAGTGTGCTTGGGTGTGGCGACAAATTTTTGTTGGCGTGAGTGTCAGAAAGCGTGTCTGTGAAAGTATCTGCGCGTGCGTATGTGTGTCTTTATGTATGTGTGTGATTGCACTTGCGTGTAACTGTTTAGGTGAATGTGATTTTGCCTGTGTATGTATTGATTGAATTATCGGTGCCGCTTTAGCGTGTTTCCTACCGATCAGTTTCTGCTTTAATGTGTGTCTTACCGATCAGTTTCTGCTTTTATGTGTATCCTACCACCACATTTGTATCATCTATTATTAAGGCAGTGTTCCGAATTTTTTCTCTCAATATGTTAAAAGATATTCAAAATGTTTTTAAAGGATTCAAATATTTTGTTCTATGATTTTTTTGTGCCAAATTTCTTATTTTATAAGTTTTTATTTTATTTTAAATTTTATAATACAACAATAAATGTCATCCGTCCTTCCGTTTTTGCTTTTCACCTTACGTTAGATAATGTAGGATACAAATGTGGTGATAGGATACACTGATCGGCAGAACACACGCTAAAGCGGCACTCTTGCTAAGCATTACACCATGGCGAGGTTCCCAACGATTTTCTAAGCGTAGCTTATATGTGGTGAAAGGCCGAAATTATGGTGAACAGTGAGAATCGAACTCTCTGCTCAGACGTAACTGATCAAGGAAGATATGCTTGCTAACCGTTGCCCAAGTATTCTTTTATATGTCCAAGTATGTGTTTAACTTTGTAGGAGTGTGTGTGTGTGCGCGCGCGATTTATGGTGTACGCACCGTGTACTCGATGCTAGTGCGCTTGATTGTGGCTAGAAATCCTGTATGCGTTTTTTTAAGTGCGGGAGAGAATGTAAGCGGGCTGTTTTCGTATGTGCTGTGTCAGTGTTCGTGTAAGTGACTGAACATTTCTATGTGCGTTTGGAGGAGAGCCAATGTGCTTGTGCGCGTGCATGTGTCACTGTTGTCTGTTTGTGTATATCCGTGTCTGTGTCGCTGAACATTTAAAAATGATTTATTGTATTTGCATTAGACTTGAGGGCACAAATTACTTTACGATGAGATAAACGGGCCAACTAATGTCCCAGTGAAGGGATAATTTATCATCTAAGCACACTATTATTATTATTATTATTACCATTGTCATTAATAATAATAATAATAATAATCTATACTATAAAAGAAGAGCTGATTCTGTGTCCGTCAAACACTGTCTGCGTTCGCCTTAAGAAACGACTATGTAACGTATATGCGTATGTCTGTGTTGTGTGTGAATGGCTTACTTGTGCGTGCGAAACACACACACAAATTCATTGTTTAAAATAAGGCATTGGAGTGATACATTTCCCGCCTACATTGCCTGGAAAACTTATATCTTAATCTGATAGTAAAAATCATAAAGTTGGAAACAATAAAAAAAATCAATTTTTAAATCCTAAAAATAGCAAATAATTATCTGATGTTACTGAACTTGGAAGCGAAAACAATGATTTTGAAAGAGTTAAAAATATTTTCGGGAAATATTTTGAAATTTAAATGAAATTTGAAATGATCATCTGTATCTGATTCTCCTGTCTGGCAACAATTCCTGCAGAAGCAGAAATGTGCGGTTCTTTGAAATCATTCTTATGACACCTGTATTTAAACAAAATATATTTTCTGACAGATGTGTTATTTTAAAGAGACAAACAATTTAGATATGAAATTTCATCATTTGGCTGTCAGCGAAACGATAGATACCAAAACTAGAAATAATTATAATGCTATCATCGATCCCATTTGTAATTTTAATAATCACTGATGTTTATCTCCACATTCTAAGGAATATCTATAGAATTAAAAGTAAGACGAAGTCTCTTCTAAACTTTTGGGTTCACCACAATATTATAACAAGTATTATGATATTAACGACTTCACTTTATCATTTTAGTGCATCATCAACATCGTCATAATCATTATTATTATTATTGATCGTAGCGAGAGAGAGAAAGAGAGAGAGAGAGAGACAGACAGACAGACAGATGGGGGGAATACACTAAGAAAATGACGTTCGGACACAGATATACGAAACCCAATATATCAACCCTGACATTCAGTCTTAAGGCGATATAATAACTACATTATTATTATTATTATTATTATTATTATTATTATTATTATTATTATTATTACTTCCATTGATTTCTGGTGGATATTCATTTCTTTCCGGGTCCCAACCAAAGACTTAAGGTCAGAAATGGCTTCATGACGTTTTCCACTGATCATTTTTGTAAAAAAATAAAACTAAAAAAAAAAAAACTAAGATCACACACATTTTGCATAGATAAAGCTCTTAGTAATGTGTGAGCAAAGAGTTTAATATCATCCGTGTTGATTATGGGATTAAAGGCTTTCTTTTTTACTTTGTTTAGTTCATGCGAAATGGGGATGAAGGATAACCAGAGCAGAAGAGGCTACAGGGAGTCTCATTGAAAGATTCCTCATTGGATATTCTAACAATTTGAATTGGTAGTACCTCTGGTGTGATTTACGTATAATGTGGTTTTCTACAGTTTCATGTTATATTTAAGGAAATTTACTATCATCGAGGAGACCTTGTACATTTCCAAAGCATTAAGTAAACAAGCGTGTGACACACTATCAATGGCTTTACGCCAATCTATCTAAGTTGTGCTGAGATTTCTACCTTTCTGTCCTGCAATTTTTCAGGATCATTTTATTTTTTCTCGTTTCATTTTATTATCATTATCATTCGTGTATGTTATATTTCCTACTTTGTATCCTGTAGAGCCGGGTCCAAACTATAATCCTTAGGCCCTATAGGAGAATTGTCATTTAACTGATTACATTTTTCTTGGTATATGGGATATTCCTCGTAGGACGATCTTCTGGGCAACTTGTAGGTTGATGTTGCCTAGGACACTGTTAATAAAATTGTCCATTCCTTTTCCAACGAGGCCCAGAGCTCCGGTAACTATTGATACAGTCTCAGTCTTCATTCCCCACATCCTGTTTAACCTCCATCTCCAGGTGTATTTGGACAATTTCTCGATAATTTCCATGGAGTTGTTTTTCTCAGATGGTACTGCTATATCAATAAGTATACACCTGCTGAATTTATTGTCTTTTATGATAATATCAGGTCTGCTGGCTTTTATTTCTCTGTCACTTTGAATTGGCCTGTCCCAGATGATAGTTACATCGTTATTTTGGGTAACTGTGTCTAGTTGGTTCTCATACCATTTCTCAGTGGTTCTTCTTGCATATCTTCCAGTGCACATATGTCGCTACCTTGTTATGTCTGTGAGCATATACATTTTATATTCATTTATTATTATTATTATTATTATTTGTAGTAGTAGTAGTAGTAGTAGTATTTCCTTTGATTTCTGTTGTATACACATTTCCTTCCGGATCCCAAACAAACAGTTTAGAAATGGCTTCATGATATTTTCCATTGAACATTTATACACACACACACACACACACACACACACACACACACACACATATATATATATATATATATATATATATATATATATATATATATATATATATATATGTGTGTGTATGTATGTATGTATTTTATAGTATATATTTTATGGTATTATTATTATTATTATTATTATTATTATTATTATTATTATTATTATTATTATCTTTGATTTCTTTTTTATATTCATTTCCTTCCGGCTCTCAACCTGAGAACTAAAGTCAGAAATGTGTAAATTGACTTAGACACTGCCTTGAAAATTTTTGCATTCATTGCTAAACTCTATTGGTAAAATAATAATAATATATTTAAATCAAAGTTGCAAGACTCTCTCTAGCAATTACGCTCCTTGACACTTTTACCATTTTCTATCCACATAACCTACACAGATTCTGCCACATGGAATTTTTATGACAGATTTTATTTTGTGTATCTCCTGCCAGGTTCCCAATCTCACAATAATTGATGGATTGATTCATTGTCTACTAGTTATCAACTCGGTAGGTTATTTAAAGTCAGAAAATATTTTTACATTGGAAGATTTTTTTAGACATAATAATGAGACGAGGAAGGAAGTGTGTATACAACAGAAATCCAAGGAAATAATAATAATAATAATAATAATAATAATAATAATAATAATAATAATAATAATAATAAATGTGGCACAGGAAGACATCAATAATTCCAGTTGTGGTTGGAGCCCTCGGTTTGATTGGAAAAGGCTCTGTATAGACTCATTGAAGGTAAATATTCTTACTAATTAACCCATAGAGAGGTAGATTCATACTTTTCCCGAGGGTATTTTCGTCTAAGTGAATATAATGAACCGAAAATGAATTGGAACTCTGCTCTCCGATTAACAGTTCCGAACCATTATACCTTACACCAAACGCAATTCCAAGCTTACAGCACCTGGTATTTCCAAGGGGTCACCTATCTCGACCTTGTTTAACTTCGGTGATCGTACGGGAACCGGTGTTACAACGTGATGTGGTCGTAACCCCCCTGAACTTGTTCCAGATTATTATTCTTAATATTATTCCTGAAAGATAGAGATTAGCTTGCCAACTAAGTCACGCTGACACACACACACACACACACACACACACACACACACACACACACACACACACACACATATATATATATATATATATATATATATATATATATATATATATATATATATATATATATGCACGAAGCCCAATATACCCATCCTGACAGCTAGTCTGATAAGGGTATACAAGGCATATGCATCACAGCCAAATATGCGTGATATGGTGACAGTTTTGTAGGTGGGGCACATTTAGATATTCCTCCAGGTCGGGTAACCAAATCCACTCAAGTATCTTATCATAATTTACCAAGAAATACTTGCACATGTTAACACTTCCATTCAATTAAGATCAAAAGTCATGAGAATCATGCCTAGGGAATCGTCATGGAATTTATTATTATTATTATTATTATTATTATTATTATTATTATTATTATTATTATTATTATTAGAACTGCAACCACAGCAAGTTTTGTTGAAGATGGAACCAAAGTACCTGCTGTCCGCAAGTCTTAGGCTTATGGGACACATTTTCATGATTTAAGAACTCTTAGGTGTATACGAGCAACCCCGTATGTGCTGTATTGTCTAAGTGTCCAATGTTGACATTGGACCTAATTTTCTCAAGTTATTAAAGAAGTTCAGTACTTATGGCACCTCGAGTACTTCCAACAACGGGAGTGACATACGTACTCTTCGCTGTCCTCAATTTGTACACTTCCCATTTATAGTTTTCTTGTTTTACATCTTTGTCGACTACTTTATTGTTTATGAGATATGCAATATTTCTTTCTTTTTGATCTACCACCACGATGTCTAGTTTCCTGTGCAATATTTTATGGCTACACACGATGACCTACCAAATATTTTGTATTTGCCATTTTCAATGACACCTTCTGGGGTTTGTTTTTCCATACCACGATTCAACCGTCTCCATTCCATATTCGTCGTATAATTCTCAGTAGATCTTTTTTGAAACATGTTTCCTTACTATTATTATAATTATTCACTCATTGATTCTTCTCACCAGTAATAACTGATGATTTATAATCAGATTAAGTGAGAATAAATCTATAGTATTACGCCATTACGACTCTTCATCTGACTCTATCAGAACTTCATCAGGTTAAAAGGAAGTATAATGTGATCAGCTTCACAGGGTCAACTTCCCAGATAATATTAATTCATAGTGGGAAGACTAGTTTCAATCCGTAAGGATAAAGTCTAGAGAGACTAAGCAATTCTACTCTCATGTACACATAGAGCTGTCTTTAATCTCGGCCTTCTAACATATTCTGTTTGTGTGGGCATTCTCTCCTACTGCTTTTAGTATTTCGTTTATTTAAAATGTGTCTGTCATTTCCTACTCTATTCTTAATACCCAGTTCCTCTAAACTTCTAGATGTGCTCTTCGCCACTGTTCCTAGTGCTTCTTTAACCAGTGGCAACACTGTCACCTTCATGATTCAAAATTTTGTCAGCTCTTTGGCGAAGTCAATTGTCCGTTAACGTTGACTTAAAAACGAAGCAAAGGTATGTAGCGAATTACACATGGAAGCCACTCATCAAAACGACTAACATAACAAAGCTTGTATAAATTATTTTCAACGTTTAATATCTATAAATTTTTCTATATTTTCATATTTATTCTGTGGTCGACTGAAACAGTGAAATCCATTCTCTGGAATGTTTTCTTCGTGCTTACTAACAAACCCAATCATCTTACCTGGATTGGGTGGCGAATTTTAGAGTATTTTAAGGGTTTCATTAGCTAGTACAGATTAGGGTCAAAATAGATTTGTTTGTAAGTTTTCCAGTGGGTCCCTTCTTCACCTAATCACACCTGTTTTTGTTCTTTTCTTGCGCCAATTTGCCACATTCGCTATATTATCAGCTACATTATGAATATCAGCATAGAACTCAGTATAACAACGTTGCTGAAAATGCTTGCTGTCTGAGGTTTTGAGATATGACAGAGTGACTTAAAATTATTTGAAAACATCACCGTGAAAAGTTTTAATAATAATAATAATAATAATAATAATAATAATCAGAAATACCCGCGAAAATTTAACGGTTTTCTTGTTTCAATTTTCTGATGAATCTTAATTCTTAATGATTGAATGAGCTCATTCAATGGCGAGTTCTATGGCAATAAAATATCGGTAGAAATTCCCATAAAATGTCGTTAAGGATTTGAGCTTAACTTTAACAAAATATTGCCATAACAATCATAAATATGAATGTTGGTCGTTATTTTGAGAAGTAAGGGGGTACAAATGGAAATATATGAAATTGACAATATTTTTCATTTCACTGAAGCAGTTGTTAAATACGTCTATTTTCCCTTCTTTCATTCATTTTCCCACTGAAACCAAGTAACGTCTCAGTCTTTCCCGTTTTCCCACGTGTTTAAAACGGAATAGTCCATTATTTATTATATATGGGAAGGGCGTAACCAATGTACGTGCTAGCTAAGGGGGTCGGGTAAGCTGGTTTATAATAAGAAAATAATGTACCTAGTATATTCCCATCAGATTGTATGTACCGTCCAGGGTATGACGATAAACTACATCTGCGTCCTGGGTAAGCGGATATAAACTACGTCCAGAAGCGGGGCCTCTGATTGGGAGGTTTTGTGGCGCGTGGAAGCAACTCTTGGTTGCTGGTGTTCCCGCATCCTCCCTGGTCCGGGGTGGTAGCATCTGTTGGGGTTCCAACTATGGACACATGGTTAACACTCGGGCTGGGGTCGGGACACTGTGAAAGTCTAAAAATAGGTTTTAATACCAGCAATAAATTTTGGAGGGTAAAATTTATTACCAGCAATAGATTATTACCAGCAATGCATTTTTGAAGAAAATAAATATTACCAGAAATACATTTTTGCAGGAAAAAAATATTACCAGCAATACAGTTTGGGGGAAAATATTACCAGCAATAAAAATATTACGGCATATTAACCTCAATGGGTTATTTAAATAACCCATTGAGGTTAATATGCCGTAAACCAAACCAAACCAAACCAAATCAGATTGCATGTAAAGATTAGTATATTCGGCTTCATTGCAACATTCAGTCTCTAGTCTTTATTGTATTCCTCTATTTTATCCATCTTGAATTTGTAAAGTTGTATTTTATAAGCTTTTCGCTTTTACTAAAAGCAGCTTAGTTTCTCATTTTAGGTTTCCTCTGCATAGCCATACCAATGCTGATGTCACTTCTTCGAGTTTGTCATTTCAAGTGTCCATACAATTGGTTTTGTTCCCGATTTTATATTAACGTACAGTAGAACCTCGGCACACGGGTTTAATTCGTTTCTGAAGGCCGTTCGTAATCCAAAATGTTTGTAAACCGAAACTATTTTTCCAATAGGAATCAAAAAAATCACAGCACAGTAAGATTGGAAAAGAAAAGCACGTCACAACACACGAATGTATACGACATGGCGGTCGACTCGGAAATGATTCCGTTCGGGTTAACTCGGTTCGGCTCGGATCGGCTCGGTTCGGCTCGGTTCGGCTATGTTGTTCGAGAATCGACATTTTGTTCGATAACCGAGGCATTTTCATCTCGGATTTTCTGTTCGAAAATCGATTTGTTCGACATGTGAGGCGTTCGAGAACCGAGCGTTTCTTCATTGCAGTTCATTTTGATTATTGTTAACAATCTTTCCTTTGTCTTGTGTCCATTGAATTCAAAGTCGACGCAATCCTTCATTCTGACTGCCCATATTTCTGAGATAAGTTATTGTAACTATCTATACTGTTTACATTGTTCGAACTATTGTCCTCATCTTTATTGTCATATTAATAGCGTTTTGGCCGTTGTAAGCTACGGCCTTCTTCAGGTTAATTACGTTGGAATTTTCAACAGAACTCTTTATTTCGACCACCAGGGTAGATTGTTCTAGTTCCACGTGACATGCCTTTTCTGGAGATCTCAGTTTCAGTTATTTCTTTTTACTAACTCAAATCTTTAAGGTTTTTCTTTTGTTCACCTCTGCTGTGGTGAGGTACTGGACTCACAACTGTTTGAATCAAGTCACTGGATTACTTCAACCAATGCGTTTATCTAATGATCTATTAGGTTTATAAGTTCCTCCGAAACATCGATGTCCCTGACACATGGCTCAATGGATTGGTTGAAGTAATCCAGTGACTTGATCCAAAGTGTTGGAAGTTTAATAAATGAACAAAAGAAACTATGGAAGCCACACATCAAAACGACTAACATAACCAAGCTAGTATAAATTATTTCCAACGCTTAATTTTATACATATTTCCTCCTTCTTTTATGTTCCGTGTCAGCCTGGATGTATGCGATCATGACTCTTCACAACTTCCTTCTGTTTTAGTACGAAGCAATGTTTATTCCATTACCATCTCTCCCGTTTCTACCATTTATTTACACAAACTCTTTTAGTAGGTTACTTGATGATTCTCTCTTTCCAATTTGTATTCAGTATGCCCTGTGATTTTCAAATTCTCCAACCATCATCTTTCCTTATTTACGGTCCTAATAATTTCAACCCCCTTTTTTTATTCTAAGTGACTCTTTAGACCCCACATCCCTTTAAACCTTCCTCATTTCTCACATATTCCGCCTGTGATATTCTAAGCATTCTTTTGTAAAACCACATTTTTGTTAGCTAATGTCTCCTTTTCATCCGTTCAGGAATTTGTCCAGCATTCTTTATTTCTTTTTTCTTTTTTTTTTTCCTTTTTTTTTTTTTTTACAGTAAGATTCACTCTGTACAAATCCCGGCCGGGGGTGGGGCACTCGTGGTAAAGAGTTACGTTAAAAGACAATTTGTGAAGATACGAGGGGGAAGATAACAGTTAACCTTAGATTTGAACAGGTTAAGATTGTAGTGATCGTGGAAACCTCCTCTGGGGAGTCGGTTCCACAAAGCGGTCGTTCGCGGGAAGAAGTTGTTTGAGTGGAACTTACTTCTCATCCACTGAATACGGAGGGGATGCGTGTAGTTCGCGCCAATGTAAGCGGCATGGCGTTTCCTTATCATGAAGACTTGAACTGGCGGAACGAAGGAATGTATTTCGTCTGAACACTTTCCGCGGAAGTAGCGATAGAACAATTAGAGGCTTACAACATCCCGCCTGTTGGAGAGAGGTTGAAGGGAAGAGATTAATTCATCACCACAAGGGCTCGGAGACAAATTGGACTCTTATGAAAGTTCACTTGCGTATAGAAGAATTTATATTGCATAGCACTTCTGAGCAGGTTTCATTGTATCTAACGAAGTTTTTTTTTACAGTATTTACATTAGTCGGACTATTGTCCTCATCTTTGTCGCCATACTTGTCACAACGTTTCGGCCGTTGTACGCTCCGGCTTTCTTCAGGTGGTTGGAATTGGTTGGAACTGTACCATGTGTCCTCAAGGACACATGGTACAGAGGATAAAGGCGTTGGTTAGATCCAGTGACAGACCCAAAGAGTGTGAGTTCAATACCCGGTTCAGGCAGTGGAGAACTTTCAGAGGGAAAATTACCAGGAGATAACTGATAACTGACATCCATCAAACATGGCTCGTGGAACTAGAACAGTCTACCCCAGTGATCGAAATAAAGGGTTCGGTTCGAAATTCCAACCACCTGAAGAAGGCCGGAGCGTACAACGGCCGAAACGTTGTGACAAATATGGCGACAAAGATGAGGACAATAGTCCGACTAATGTAAATGCTGTACATAATACCTCATCTCAGAAATATAGACAGACTCTGAAGTTTTTTTTCTGTCTCGTAATACTCTGCTTAGTTTTTGGAATGCTCTTTGGCCATTGCAATGCGTCATCGGATCTCAGTGTCGCATTTCCGTCCTCTGTTAGAACGCTTTTCAGATATTTAAATTGTACTTAATTCATTTTTCTTCTTTAAAAAAACTGTTTAATGTTTGGAAGCCATGTTCCGTATTTTGTTAGAACACTTCCCAGACACGCATCATATAATGTTGATTATTCTCGTGCAATATCATGCAATATTCCATCGCTATCAATCAAAAACTGGCTTACCCAACCACGGAGAACCGTTCGGCGATAAGTTTCAAATCTCACGGATTTGATTATTCATGGTAACTTTCTTCGCAAACTATACAGATCTTTCTATGCGTCTGTTTAAGATTTTACTTTCTTTAAAACGAAAGAAAAAGCTTAATATGCTTATTTGAACACTAAACCCCCCACCCACTAAATCAAACAAGCCTACGCCCATTTTGATAAACAAAAACAAACAATAATATGACAGCTGTCACAATAAAATCAAAAACGATCTTTTTGAATGAATGTAATGAAAAACTAAAAAAAAGAATTACTAAAACCATCAAACGACAAAAATAAGATATACTTTCTGGTCAAATAAATAGTATATCAAATTGCACTTTGGGAGAGACAAAGTTATTTTTCATATTATCATTAATTTTATTTTGATTCTGATCCTGCATTATTCAGCCTAATAATGTAACACTAACAACAATAATTGTAATAGCTCTCGGGCTACACGTGGCAGAGATTGATTGTGACAGCCAGACAGAGCAACAAAAAAAAAAACAAAAAAAACTGACAAAATCACAAAAGCAGGGCGTGAAAAATTATATACTAGAAGTCAAAAATTTTAAAAACAGAAGAAAGAAAATGCCATAGTGCAATAGAGATTAAATGAGTAACAGAAGAAACGTAAACATGGTTTCACAAAGGACATGTGAAAAGGGAAACGAATAGCTGGTAACACCACTAGATAAGAATTTTATAGGAACGAATCGAAAAGCAAACGGACTTAAATTGTACGGACAGGAAAAGATAGATAATCTAGCCAGAGAACTTTATTTATCAAATAATTTTCCCACAAACAAGGCAATAAAGCCACTAAGACACAAAAGGTTACTAAGTGCGAAAGAATATGAGAACATCTCCGGTGAGGAGATTTTCCAGTCTTCCCTGCTATATACGGGGACTGACATTACGTATCATTTCAGTGCTTTCTATGTTTCTAAACGAAATTTTCCTGTTTCTTAATATTTTTCTTGGCTTTGGAAAGTAACTTTCGCTATCACAATACACCTTCAGATTTCTGTGCTCTGTTAATACGCTTTCTAATTCGTAGCTCGCATCTTGGGCTGTTTTTCTTGCTAACAGTTATACAGGCAGTCTTCTTACAATTGATAATATTACAATTCTCCTGTAGAAGCACATCTCTGTCGCTTCGTCACACTGCTTCATCTGTAAGAAAATTGTCCAGCATTCACTGCCATATAGAAGCATAGATACAACAAAGAAGTTCACTGCTATTTTCTTTGTTTCTAGAGACATTTCACTGCTTCTTAATACTTTGCATAGCTTTTGGAAGGCATCTTACGATGGGCCTACGAGGAAGCCTTAAGGAGAATGGTAATAAAAAAGAATACTTGGAATCAGAAAGTGACAGATGAAATTTCTTGGACACAAAGCACGAGGGAAGAGAACTTTGTGAATTTAACACTCACAGAGTATATCGAGGCGAAAAATGATAAGGGAAGGCAGTGGGCCACCTACCTGATGTGCAGCATTCACTGTATGAATGGAAGGGTACTATGGTGTTCGTATATTTGAACCCCAGTATAACTGTTGATATGTTGCGCTTTCTTCTTCTTCTTCTTCTTCTTCTTCTTCTTCTTCTTCTTCTTCTTCTTCTTCTTCTTCTTCTTCTTCTTCTTCTTCACCTTGATCTTCTTCTTTTTCATCTTCTTTTTCTTAATCTTCTTCTTCATCTTCTTCTTCTTCATCTCCTTCTTCTTCATCTTCTTCTTCTTCTTCTTCTTCATCTTCTTCTTCTTCATCTTCTTCATCTTATTCTTCTTCATATTCTTTTCATCTTCTTCTTCATCTACTTCTTCTTCTTCATCTTCTTCTTCATCTTCTTTATCTTCTTCTTCTTCACCTTCTTCTTCTTCATCTTCTTCTTCTTCATCTTCTTCTTCTTCAACTTCTTCATCTTCCTCTTCTTCATCTTCTTCTTTTTCATCTTAATCTTCTTCTCCATCTTCTTCATCTTCTTCATCTTCATCATTTTTTTCATCTTCTTCTTATTATTATTCTTCATCTTCTTCTTCATCATCTTCTTCTTCATCTTCATCTTCTTCTTCATCTTTTTCTTCATCTTCTTCATCTTCATCTTTTTCATCATCTTCTTCTTCTTCTTCTGCTTCTTCTTCTTCTTCTTCTTCTTCTTCTTCTTCTTCTTCTTCTTCTTCTTCTCGGGTCGGGAGCCGTAAAGAAATGTGTAGACACCAGAAATGAAATAAAATAAAAATCAGGATACCATCATTTCCCCCTCTACTTACAAAAAAGTGTTTAACTTTTATGCAGGTAGAAAACTGCCTGCATACGGATAGAAAATGAATACACAAAAACTGAATGAAGTATAAGACCAGAATCTGTCTTCTCACCGGATTTATTCAACCGTTAAAGTGAACCGACCCTGAAAAAATTAAAAGTGCTCCCAGGATTAATTATTGGCGGCTCCACTCTTAACAGGTGAGACAGTGTTGATACTCGACACAGAAAGCAAACTACAGGAACTCCTACAAAAGGCAGTGAAGAATAGCGAGAAAGAGGGACTAACTAACCGAAATCCTTGACTGTTTACATTAATTTAGCCACGAAGCCGCAGTAATGACTCATTTCTTAACGGTCAGAGGATTTATAATATTTTGCTTAAACAGTTTCTTAAAACTTATAATCATTGATCAAGTTTATTTTTTGTTGTAAGTGTTGATTGGTATCCTTCTTGTAGTTAAAATACCATCACCCGAAAAAGGTTGGTGAACAGTTCCGTCAAAATGCTGTAATAAAATCAATACAGATAAAAATATGTGAAATATTCCTAAACCATTTAAATTCCTCAATGTAGTTTGCCCATCATTAATTTTTTGCTTTTCTCGGAAGATCGGTCGACTCCGGCCAACAAGTTCTGAAGACATTATTTAGGTGGATTAGGATATTTATGTGGATTAGAATATTTAGGTGGATTAGGATAAGGACGTAGCATACAAAATTAGTAGTGCTCATTTTTTTTAGTTTCGTTCCACATGTGTTACCTATTCCGAAATTCCATTTATATTTAAGTGATATATGGCAGTGAATTTGAGCCACTGTGATTCTACAGAAGGATGATGAGAATACTATGGACGGGCGTATAAGAAGAAGTCTTAACGTAAATGGAAACAAAAAGGGCACTAAGTAGAAATTTATAAGGGATATAATGAGGAAAGATGGCTTGGAAGACTTGACACTCACAGGACATATTGAAGGCAAATAGGACAAAGGGAAACAGCACATAACCCACTTAAGGAGCGTGTCTAAATGGTTGGCAGAACAGTTTCTTTTTTTTGAGAGAGAGAGAGAGAGCAAAAAAGACAAAATTTACTAATAGTTACAAAAGACTGAAATTGTGGATCGCCAAAGTGCCGAAGGGACTCGACGGAAAAAAAGATTTGAGTCAGATTCTTTTGGAGTATTCTACACTTTTAGACCTGGGCCAAATTATGACGAAGTTTTGGACAATTAGAATAAGAAATAAACAATTGAAATTTATAAAGGACATAATGAGAAAAGTGGGCTTGGAAAATTTAACACTCACGGTTGGACAGTAAAAAACAGTGCATAACCTACCTAATGATCTAGTGTAAAAGCATAGCAGGACAGGGTTTAGGAGAGATAGCAAAAAGAGAAAATTTACTAAGAGCTACAAAGGACAGGGAATTGTGGAGGGCTATGATTGCCAACGACCTGAAGGGACAAGGCGCATAGAAGAAGAATTCAGAATTGATTCTTTTTGGTATTCTACACTTTTAAATATGAGCCAAAATATGACGAAATTTTAGAGAAAATGGAAACAAAAAGGACACTTAGAATCAGAAAGAGACAACTACCATTTCTTGGACACATAATGAGGAAAGAGGGCTTGGAGAACTTAACCCTGACAGGGCATATCGAGGCCAAGAGAAATAAAGGAGTGGGAGGCTTTGCATAGGAACAGCCGCTACTAACGGCTATGTTATATACCGTACCTATGAAAACAAGTGGGTACGTCCCAATCCTCATAAATACGTTGGACTCTGTTGTAAGTGGGGATAATATGCTAATTAGTCCACCACTAGCAGTGGTTTACCTACTTCACGCCGCTGGCAAGTATTGTACTTTGTTGATGTTATAAGGATTAACATTTCATTTCCAATCTCCGTCTTAGTTATTCCTCATTCCTATGTTCCTAGGTTACAACTGGCTACAAACTTACCCACGTCCTGAAGGTCATCTACATATATATATATATATATATATATATATATATATATTAAAAAGAAGAGAGGTACCGCAAACTTTTTGGGTTGTAATGTGGGTTTTTAAAAAAGTTTGCGGTACCTGTCTTCTTTTTAATATACACACCTTTCTCTCGTTGGAACCATTATAACCTCATCATTTATATATATATATATATATATATATATATTTATATATATATATATATATATAACGACGACCTTCAAGACGTAGGTGATCATGGCTCTCCACAACCACCTATCAGTTGTAGACTTTAACAACGTTTGTCCCTTGTGGAGAGCCATGATCACCTTTGTCCTGAAGGTACACGACATACAAAAAATATATTGCACATTTACTTTAAGGGTTATGAGTCGGTTAATTTGAGTTTTTTTTTTTTCATAGCGCCTATATTGTTAATTTAATCAAATTTTATTGTAGAAATTATTATTTATTAATGACGCTTTTATTTTCTAATTAAGTTTTAAATACGTTTTTATATTTTTTTAATTGTTTTTTGCATTTGCTGCTGTTTATTTTTTTTAAATAGATTTTAAAATAATTTTTCGGCAGACAAAACAAAATAAATGGCCGTAATTTTAATCTTATTTCTTTTTTTCATATTTTGTAGATGTTGTCCAATTTCGAAATGTTGTTTAGAGATGCTGTAAATCCAAGATCGCGCCGAGGGACACAATCGCTAGTCCCACCTCAGAAAACGTCGTCCGTGAAAGACGAGCTCACAAGAATTATCACCTTCCTTCATCATCCATTATTACTCGTTATATTTGTTCACCTCACATTTTAAAAAAAAGATGACAGTCTTTGATGTTTATTTATTTCAATATTGATCCATCTAAGCAGTACTGCTTCTTCTTTTTTTATCTGTTTACCTATAAATTTAATCCAATTTATTCTTTACAACAACCCGACATTTTCTCGCCTTCTGTTTCCTTATAAATAACCTAAGCAGTTGTTTCAACGACTTATCTCTGTTTTTTTTTTCCTCCAATCATTTGCGTGTTGCCGTGTGTGTTATTTTCCTCATTCTTCCTGTTTTTGAACGTCGATAAGTCAGCGTTTTCTTTTTTCTTTTCATATATTATATTTTTTTCTCCCCACCCGAAAAGAAAACATTTACGACGACAACTTTTCTCGTTGTTTTCTTTTTTCGCTCTGAAAATGCTTCAAGTTGGCTTGAAAGTTAACAAGAATTGCTCAGAGCGATAAATTTTTCAAACTTCTAACTGAAAAATCCTTTTTTTTTATTTTACACTTTTTTTCTTTCTTTTTTCTTTCTTTATTTCTTTCTTTTTTTCTTATTTTATTTCTTTCTTTTCTTTTTTCTTTCTTTTTTCTTTCTTTCTTTCATATATTCTTTCTTTTTTCCTTCTTTCTTTCTTTCTTTCATATTTTCTTTCTTTCATATTTTCTTTCTTTCATATTTTCTTTCTTTCATATTTTCTTTCTTTATTCTTTCTTTCTTTCTTTCATATTTTATTTCATATTTTCTTTCTTTATTCTTTCTTTCTTCCTTTCATATTTTCTTTAATTTTTCACATGTTTTCTTTCTTTCTTTCTTTCTTTCTTTCTTTCTTTCTTTCTTTCTTTCTTTCCCCCAGTTCTGTCCATTTTCTTTTTCCTGGTCGTCACTTTCTTTCTTCATTGTGATTTGTCAGTATTTCATTTTTCTTTCTCTTTTTGCTTTACAATTTTTCCTTTTCCATTTCTAAGATGAGGAGTTACCATTCTTTACAGTTGGACTAATATCCTGATCTTTATTGTTATTATCACAAAGTTTCAGCCGTTTGCCCTCCGGACTTCCTCAGGCGCCGGTCAATTCGTCTTGTTCTTCATAGTACAGACCCAGTTATTGCTCGTTCCGTTTCCACTGGGCGTGCACTATCCGACCCCAGGGACTGAACTCGCAATTGCGCGGATCCATAGCCAAGTGGATCAAAAAGTCGGTCCGTGGGTTTGGTGGCATGATAATTTTGTGTTAGGGATGAGGATATTAGTCCAAATTAACTCTTTTCTTCGTTCTCTAGTCTTTCATTTTTGTCGGTGTTCTTTCCTCCCTGAACATTTGCTTAGTGTGGAGCAAGACAACAATATCAGATCTATCTGTCAGGGTCTAATTCATTGCAGTAGTTCACAGTCTGTAGGACTAGCTTGTTAACCATCACTATGTTCGGCGCCCTATCCACTGTAACTAGTTCACACACCAAGTGAATGCGAAATAAAATACAGGATTATGTTAAACGTGTACTATGATAAACCCATCATAAAGTTACCGCAGACATCAGGGAGTGTCAATGACGCAGCTCTCTTCATCTCAATGAATAGTTCACGGACTATTGATATTTTTGTTTTGTTTTTAATTTTTGAATACTTCTTCGCACAAAAACACCTGTGCGCACGAGTTTTTGTCTTTCTCCCTTTAAGTCTTTTAGAGTTTACATAATTCTTCTTTTCTTTGTATTTTGTCTATCTCGATTCCTCGTTAATCACATGCCGAAAAATGGCTCGATAAAAAAAAGTTGCATTTAAAATTTCAGCGTTCAAAATCCGGCATTTCCTATCGGTATATAATTATAACCGACTCTTGTTTTTTTTTTTTAAATCTCCGCAGGTCCAATAATAAAAGAGTATAGTAATAAAAAAAAAAAACATTGATTTAGCAAAGCGCTTATTTTACAAACACGGTGTAGTAATGGATAGCGGCTCGGTTTGTGGAATCGGGGAGCCGAGTTCGAATTCCAGTCGAATCCTTTACATTCACTTACGTGCTAATACCCTTGGGAAAGGTATGAATCCTCTTCATTTCCCAACAGCTATGGGTAAATAGCAGGACAGACCGGGTTCTATAGCCTTGGATGGCAACTGGTCTACCGCAGTAAGAAATGGCAAACTACTGCGGGAAAATTCTGCATCGTCAGTCATGTATCGTAAGATACATAATCGCTTAAGCGTTTATCACGGATAGCGCATAACTGACTGATTTTTCAAATAGGTTAACAAAGAGAGATATTCAAATTAGTCAGTCATGGTACAAATCTTGGTGTTTTCCTTATCAGACTTTCTTAATATATTTTTCTTATTTTTGGTTCTATTTCCAGTTTGCTTGTTTTTTTTTCTTCGGGTTATCATTTTGATACTACCGTAAAGTTTGTAAAGCATTTAGAAATTGTTACGGAGATTAGCAGTCAAAAAGAGCAAATTTTATAAAGGCGAAATCACTTGTTAAAAACGACACGAAGGAAATACGGCCAGCAAGATGCGTCTATTCCCAAAAGAACGTTACACAAGGTATGTCTGAAAAATAACAGTGCTTGCTGAGTTCTGGGCGACAGAAGGAGAAGCGGATTGTGTTATTATCTAACATGATATTTTGGGAGTATTTAACTGTAATCTTAGCTTTCTGCAACCGTTGCATTTTTTTTTCACGTGCAGGACAAATCGTGGCTGCTTCATCACAGCTATGCACCTGCTCTCAACGCCTTGAGCATCTGGCAATTCCTGACCGAGAAGAACAACGCCGTACTGGATTATCTCCCTATTCACCTGATCTTGCTCCGCTTGGCTTTTTTCCTTTCCTCAAGATCAAGGAGATCATCAAGGGGACCCGTTTTGAAGGCGTGGAGACCATCAAGGGGGCCGTAACGACGGAGCTGAGGGTCATCCAAGAAAAATCCTTCCAGCAGTGCATAAAAGCGTGGCAGAGAAGAATGGAAAAGTGCATTTGACTCATATAGGATTACTTTGAAGGGGAAGCCATGTTGTTTGTTGTTTGGAATTGTAATAAATTGTTTGTGACTCCCGTTACCTTTCAGACAGATCTCGTATTCCAATCGCCAGATGTCGAAATTCGGAGGACTCTTTTGATTTATACAACGATTCTCCTAGATCAATGATTAAATAAGGATTCGTGCGAATTTATTACGTCTTAAATAAAATCTTTCAACAAACTCTTTAGACTGGCGCTACAAAATCATAAACAGCTTTAAAAAAAAAAAAAAAAAACTCCCAAAAACGCACAGACTTCTAAAAACGGCAATAACTAAAATGGATATCACATATAACTCGAAGGGAAAATTATAATAATAATAATAATCAGGAGGTTGATTTCCAGCTTAGCTTAACCAAAATGTTTCAGAACAAACTCTAGCTTTGTGATTCGATACTTTGAATTAGTTGTATTCGTCGCCCAGAAAAGAAGCGAAACTATTGATAGCCTGAAATTACCAAACCTGGGAAATGTGGAAGAACAGTCTACATCATATGAGGACGGACGTTGTCAGGCCACCAAATAACTGTTCGATTTTCTTGTCTATCTCACTACATTACTCAAAGGATCCCTCTGTTTCGTGTAGATTTACTGTTTGTCCAACTTCCAGCGCCTTGCAATAAAGAATTCTATTTGAATCTAAAGACAAAGATTTCCTCTGCAGATTATGTCGACATATTGTAGACATCTTTCGGACAGGTAACTATTTTCTTCATTTAGTATTCTCTTAAATCAATATAGTTTTCATTTTCAGATAATATTTCGTTAAATAATGAGATCCCTTTTTTGTATCGAACAAGAGAAATACATGTGTTTGAAAGGTATGGATCTTTTCTGTTAATTCACCCCAAAATATTAATTCACCCAAAAACAAAAAGAATTTATATTTACTAAAATTCACGCCAAGTTGTCCCAGGGCGAAGCTCTTCCTGTGCACTCGGGTTGCGTTCTCCTTTGCGATCGTCCTAAATGTGGGCCACTCGGGTGCGTGATTTTAAATTAGTGGGTCCACCCAGCCCGACAAACAAGCAAAAAACAGATTAAAAAATTTTTTTTTTTTGAAATTGTAAAAATATCCTCGTATGTACCTCGAATATGATCCATATTTACGAAATGTGAAAAACTCCCTGATTTTTGGTAATTTTGCATTCTGAGGGTTGCAGTTATTGCAAGGCAAGCTAAACAAATTTTGATTTAAAATTTATAATTTCAAAAGAGGGCTAAAAATTTAATAAAAAGTTAATCTTTGATTTAAAATGTATAATTTTTTGGAGTGAATTAATATTTGCGATAAGTAACTTTACATTATTTGGGCTGAATTATCAGAAAAGATCCAACGGTGTCATGATTTTAGAATTTTACTATCCCCAGATGTTAAAAAATTGTAAAAGATATATTGCAGCAGTTATACAAGCAATAAATCGAAATCTTTCATGAGTTTCTTATTGTGTAAACGTTTCTCATTAAGATATCTATCTACTTAATCGCCTGTATGACTTTACCGAAGATGTTAATTTTCTTGTGAACAAAAAACATAGATGGCGTTTATCATTTCTAATAATGAAGCATTATACAGGGTATATCTAAAAATCAGGACACATGGGAAAAATACAGATTTTCAAGAAATGAAATTTTCAAGATTTTATTGAATTTCAATATTAACAAATAATATCTTCAGTCTGATTTCTATCGTTTTTATGCAAAGGTTGATGCGATTTGCAAGATTCACGTGAACTTGATGCAATAACTCCGTCAATTTTAGCACATTCACTCTATGCTTTCAATCAAGTCTGTTGCATTAGTGATTTTCCTTGAGTAGACCTTCTCTTTTAGCATACCCCAGAGATTGAAGTCAATTCTTTCTTCTTTTGATAAATCTGTGGAGGCAAAAAACAAATAAATTAATTAATTAATGAGATTTCCTGTATGCCCAAATTTTAGGGACAATCGAAATTGCTATTCCCAAGTACCATATACGATAAAATACTGAAGTGCACGAATATTCCCATGAATATGAATATTTGCCTAACATTATATCGCAAATATATTTTAAATACATTAATGAATTTAGAAACAGAAGATTTAATAATACAGTGTCAAAAAGTAAATCAAGTACCCTACGTGATACACGCTTGGGTGATCATATCTCTTTCGATTCATGAATGGCTAGTCAGAAGATGTTGCGTACTATGCTTCCGTTTTTCTCAGGTAGACTAGGTACCAATCAAGGCTACAGGACCAAATCTATTCTGCTATTCAATCCATAGCTGGTAGGGGAGAGAGAAAAGGGGTGGAATCATACCTAGGACAAATGAAGACTAGTTAGTTACATCAAATATTGATTTTTATATAATTTTTTAATATATATTTATATATTTATATATATATATATATATATATATATATATATATATATATATATATGTATATATATATATATATATATGGGATGTATAAAAATACTTTTACAAACTTTGAAGCGTGTTTCTTCACACCAGAACAAGAACAAAAATCCACATGAACATACGTCTGCAAATCATTGGCTTTTGTGTTAATAAGTTTAAAAAATATTTACGCTAGAAGCAGGAACACTCCCCTAAAATTTGTAAAAGAATATTTTAATTGTATCTTGGATTATACATTTAACAGCGCAAACTTCAAACTTAATAGCCCAAAAACGAAGGATTATCGACTTTTGTCTTTGTTTTGTTGTGAAGAAGCCGCTCCAAAATTTGTAAAAGTATTTTTGCTACACCATATGTACACGCCTTGTAACTTCGGTGGAGGCAATATATATATATATTTTAAGCATTTCACCCCAAGCAAGTCGGGGAGCCACTAGCACGCAAGGTGTTACAGAGGATTTGGGGCGAGTGCAGATAGGAGTGATAGAGGAAAGGATGAGGAGAAAGATAGTGGATAGATTAAGACAACTGGAGATGTCGATTGACATTACATTTGAATAGTTGGAGATTATAGCTATCAGGGAAACAGGAATAGGGAAGGGAGTTCCACAGGCGAGAGGTGTGAGATATGAAGCTATTAAAGTAGAAGAGACTGCTAAATTTAACAGTTTCAACAGTGAAATGATGAGAGTGGGATGCCAGCCTCGTAGGACGCTTAAATTCATGAAGTCTGGGAACCAGTGCATGCAGCTCATCGGAGCAAATACCATGAAAGTATTTGTAAAAAAGTCAGAGAGAGGCGACGGTACGTCTGTGAGAGAGCGACTGCAGACGAGATGCCAGACCAGGCCCAATTACACTGCATATCTCTGGACCTTATCAAGAACCCCGAGGCAAACAGAAGGGGCTTCAGACCATATATGGCATGCAATACTCCATGCAAGGGCGATATATATATATATATATATATATATATATATATATATATAATCCGAATTCAAAACCTGCGAAGGGTCGTTTGTAAATATTCTGGCATATTGTGCACCGTTTCTGTGTACTCGGCTCTTCCAAAAGGTGTGGTGGATTTTGCACAAGCCTTCACCATTATAATCAAATGATATGATTGTCTAGCTGTCGGTTCTTAGATCTGGACTGCTTGACCCTCATACGTCGAAAACGATGGGAAAGTCCTATATATATATATATATAATTTTGGGATCATAACTAATGCTATTTTTACAACAGAGATACAGCACTAAGGGTGAACTTGATAGACGTAACCTATTCTAATAGTTTCTTTTCTCACCTGCGGAAGTCCCTTCAGATTTCTTTCTTCCCTGTCAACTACAATCTTCAAAATTTAAATGCCTTATCGCTACTTCCACGGAATTTGCTCGGACGAACTATATTCTCTGGTCTTGCCAATTCAAACCTTCACGGCAAGGATACAACATAGTAGCAAACTACACACATTTTCTCTATATTCCATCAGAGAGAATTAAGTTCCATTCTATCAGCTTCTTCCTGTGGAGTACTGCTCTGTGGAACTGACTCCCAATGGGATGTTTCTCCGATCGATACAATCTTAACCTGTTCAAGGCTTGGGTTAAACGTTATCTTCACATTTTATCCTCATAAACTGTGCCTCTTACTTTGTAACCCTCTATCTCGAGTGGCCTCATGCCTTGTAAAGGGTGAAATTTACTGTAAAAAAAAATATATTTTTTTAAAGTACGTTTCACCCTTTACAAAAAAAAGAATGCTGGCCAATTGAAGTGATTTTAGCCATCAAAGATTTAGTTCTACAAAATAATGCTTAAAGTATCGCAAGTAGAAAATATGAGCACGAAGAACGTTTTAAGAAAAAGGAGACTTAAAGTCTTATATGCGCACAAATTGTCCCACCCCCACCCCAAAGTAACCCTGGACCTCGAGTGGCACCCGAGACTTGTAAAGGATGAACCTTACTGTAAAAAAATAAATAAATAATAAAATCTGCTATGTTGGTTTAAAAGAAAATTGAATTTCAATACAAAACTATTTAGGGCAAAACGGTAGGTAAAGAAATGGCGCTATAAGGAATCTGTTTGTGTTTACAGGATAATCTCTCGAGCACAACAATATATTATGCAATGAAGGACATTAGCCTTGTAACGTGCAATGTTTAAGCCATCCTTCAGGACTATTTACTTTATTTTGATGCTATTTTCGTTATTCCAAAGCAAACAACCCTTCACAAAAGATTCTTGTAAGTATTTTGTACTTAAGGAGAAAACATCTTTTACGGCGTTGATTGATGAACCATCCACCGTCTGCTTAAATAACAAAAAAAAAAAAAAAAGAGCCGGAGGAGGCAATAGTTGGAGGCCATGAATCTTTAACCGTCTAACTTCTCCCAGTCCTTTTCACATTGTTTGTACCTTTCCACTTCTTTTTTTAACGTAGAAATCCTTTTTTACTTTATTTTATTTTGATTGACTCTTCGGGCTGAAAATTTCTGTAAGCTAGTCAATCAAACATCTGTTATATTCCAGGACAAAATTTAGTTTCCGTAGCACACAGGCACACACACACTATATATATATATATATATATATATATATATATATATATATATATATATATATATATATATAGCGAGGGAGGGAGAGAGAGAGAGAGAGAGAATGAGAGAGAGAGGAGATCGAAAGTCCGTGAGTAAGAAAAATCTACGACGTCTTGATGAATTTCATGTTTACATCAAGAAACTGATGATCAGAGATGTAGAAAGGATTATTATAAAAATAGACATAATATGTCTATATTATTTAACGAAGCATGTTGATATATATATATATATATATATATATATATATATATATATATATATATATATATATATATATATATCGGACATATAGTAATGGTGTTACTAAAATAGCACTCGATGTAATAAAACAGAGACATTAAGTACATATTAAAATACTCAGCACCCGAAAATTGCGTTGTGCATGAAATTCCGAGTCATTTTCTACTAGTATGTTTCTATTGAAGTCTGGTAAGTTTGTGTGTATGTTTAAATATGTTTTAATAGATTTATGTTCAGATAGGTGTAACGTAAGGCGTCTGGATAATCATGCAGTTGTGTAACCGATGTAATTATTTATGAGTCCGGTTTGATCAGGGAACACAGTTACTTAAGGGACAATTGAACATAGATAATATTCGTTTTTTGTGATTTTGACTTATCTGATGTGTTGTTATTTTTTAGGATAATGTTAGCTTTCTTAAATTTTTTATAATAGATAATTAATTTGATTTTTTTATTTGGGTCAATTGGGGTAGTGTATTTCTTTATAATATGTCTTAGTGAGGAATCGTCTTGTTTATAGTTACTGTTATGTGCATTTGGTTTTTATAATAAATGTTTATGTAATTTTTGACAGTGTGTTGATTATCGTGATTACTTACTTTGGGGAGAAATAGTCTAATTTGATGGTCTATAAGGTTAGAAACATACTAGTAGAAAACACAAATATAATAACTTCATCCACTTGTAAAAAAAGATTACAAATAATGGAAGCTTTAATAATAAAAAGGATTTGATAATTATAATTAAGTAATTCATTGAAACCTCAACAGAATGCAGAAAGCCTCCAACATCTCTATCACAAGCGGGATGGGACAAGCCTTGGACTGCTCTATCCATACTACCATGGAAAGTGCTCGGACGAACTACATTCCTTGGATCCGCCAGGTCTAACATTCACTGCTAAGATCCGAGGTGCCACTTTGTGGCACACCACTCACATTTCCTCCGTACTGCATTGATGAGAAGTTCCACTCGAACAGCTTCTTTTCAAGAACCGCTGCTCTGTATAACCAAGATAAACCGTTATATTTTGCAATGATTTCATTCATATTTTTTTTTTAAGCCTATCACCCCAAGCAAGGCTGGAGGCCACTAGCACGCAAGGGGTTACAGAAGGTTTGGAGGAAGAGCAGATAGGAGTGGTAAAGGAGAGGATGTGGAGAAAGATAGTGGATCGATCAAGGCAAGGGGGTTACAGAAGATTTGGAGCGAGAGCAGATAGGAATGAAAGGTGAAAGGATGTGGAGAACGGAAGTGGATGGGTCAAGGAAACTGGAGATGTCGATTGACGCTACACTTAAACCGTTGGAGATTGTATTTGTCAGGAAAACAGTAATAGGGAAGGGAGTTCCATAGGCGAGATGTGCGAGACATGAAGCCATTGGAGTAGAATAGACGTCTACATCTAACAGTTTCAATGGTGTAGGGGTGGGAACGGGATGCCAACCTCGTAGGACGTTTAAATTCACGAGGCCTAGGGACAAGCGAAAGCAGCTCCTCGGAGCAATTACCGTGAAAGTACTTGTAAAAAAGGCAGAGCGAGGCAACATCGCGTCTTTGAGAGAGCGACTGCAGACGAGATGACAGATTTTGAAGATTCTGAATTTTACAACCGTGACATAATTCTGCTTTTTTTTTCAGACGCTGCATTTTATCTGTTTACACATTTTAACAGTACAAACATTTTATCCGTACATACATATGCGCATTTTAAAGGAAACAAACATATTTTGAGGAAATTATATCATTAAGAAAAATGATGCTGGGAATGTCAGTTACATATCCAACCAACTGTACCAACATGTGATCTGTTGACTTACGGTCTCTTGAGGTTTCTGCTTGAAACTTGGAGGCAGCTCGTAAAACAAACAAGCAGATTCAAAATATAATAATAATAATAATAATAATAATAATAATAATAATAATAATAATAATAATAATAGACTTAAGTAAAAAGAGCGATTTAAGATAAGAAAAGAAAATACAGTGTTTGACAATGT
Organism: Acanthosepion esculentum; assembly: GCA_964036315.1. Classification (NCBI taxonomy): domain Eukaryota; kingdom Metazoa; phylum Mollusca; class Cephalopoda; order Sepiida; family Sepiidae; genus Acanthosepion; species Acanthosepion esculentum. The sequence continues at coordinate 24,370,922 of OZ038513.1, forward strand.
TTAACAATATTTCGACAGGATGTCTGTCTTCAAGTTAACTAATTATAATACTACTACTACTACTACTAATAATAATAATATTAATAACAATAATTATAAAGTATTCAAATCTTCCGGAAAAGTAGTTTGCAAAGATTTGCTCTCTATGTTTTAATACGATCTTATATATTAAATTGGAAGTAAAGTCTGTTGCGTTTTTCACTAGGTGCCGTTTGAACATGTGATTTAGTTTCACACGTGACTGAAATTTATGAAATGTGTACATATTCTGAAAAGATCGCTACTTACCACTTCAAGCTGAAGCCCATATTTCTTATGAGAACGAAACTGTTATTGCGTTTGCTTCCTTTTTATGGAAGAGCGTAGAGGTTGATGAACCAGTTATCAGTCATTGAACTACAAACTGTCAGAGGAGTAGCAGTGGGTTAGTTAAAATAAGGAAAGCTGTAGCTAGTGGATGGGTCATCGTGGAGAGGTAGGTAGACTATTGAAAGAGCCGACCCTCCGCTGCATGAACTTCAGATAAGAAACTCATTAATGATGTGTGCTATAGCCTCAAACAGATGTATTTCACGAAAAGAAGTTAATATTTTAACGTACCTTTCTATAAGATTCTTTTCTGGATTGTGAGATAAAATATTTTTTCTGTAAAAAGTACTAAATCCAGCAGAAAGGCCTCGGGTCAATAAATTGTAGGTTTTGAGTAGCGTTGAACCAACTTTAATTGCTATTGTTGCCAGCTCCACGCTGACTCTGGGTGGCAGCACTTGTTAGGGTTCCAGCTATAGACAAATAGTGAACCTCCAAACAACAAAAAAAAACACAAACACTATGAAAGTATAAAAAATAAAAATACATTTTTAGAGTAAAAATACCGGCAATACAAATACAATGTTATATATACAAAAATTAGCAACAATACATATTTTTAGTAAAATGACTAACAATATATTTTAAAGCAAAATTACCAACAATCCATTTTATTTGTAGTTGAAAGCAAACAGTAAACTATTTTATGCGCTGTTTAGAGAAATGGTGCCATAGCTGATATACTGTTTCTAAGTGATTCGCAATGTTAAGAAGTGGAAATTTTAATTCGGAAAACCGACAATGTTCCAGCAGGCCTGCAGTTCTTGTTGATGATCAAATGTCCTGACAGAATAAGATAATACTTTTCCGACTAGCCAATTCCGGACCCTTTACATCGATCCTTGCGTTTAATCGATTACAAATAACCCAGGTCACGCTATACGGGATATCGCAGGGATACTCTACTCTTAGTAAAACATTTGAAAAGACCTGGACACGTAAATCACTAAGATTTTTGCATGCCTCACGATTTAACGTAAAAGATCTAATGGACTGCATTTCCTTCTGCGATTATCTGTTGAAACGCCACAAAACAACATTTTCGAAAAAGGTCCTGGGGTAAATGAAAAGTCAGTTTGCGTCCGAAGAAGGTAATACTGTGTATCGTATGAGGTTAGAAAGGTATTGTGTTGAATTCAGTCTAGCACAGATTCCATATGGATTGATTAAAGGCAAGAATCGATGAAAAGCGTCCCGAATTGGCTATTCAGAAAACTATTATCTTCCATTAGGACAAGACTAAATCTCACGTCTAATTTCAGACCTGGCATAAGTTGGTATACCTGGCTGGGATGTCCGGCTACAACCATCGTACTCATCTGAGCTTGCATCTCCGCATTACCGCTTATTCGGTCCCTACAAAATTCTTATAACTTCAATTCTCTAAAACCCCGTAAGAATACCTTAGATCAGTTCATCACACTGATAGTTGACAAACTCAGTAAGAAATCTTATTAAAGAAAATGCGTTCTCTGGAAGGGGTCGAACCTCTGCACTCTAATTCTTTAGAGTATATATATTCAATCCCTTCCGGAGAACGCATTTTTTCACCCTTGGAAGTGTGATCTGATGAACCAGGTAAAAACCACATACCTGGGGAAATAAATTATAATCAATGGACTCTTAAGATTGTTTGTTTTCTAGTTAAATTGAATTAAGAATTCCTTCGGATTATCCATACGGATTACCAAACGTTTCATTACTTAACTATATATATATATATATATATATATATATATATATATATATATATATATATATATATATGTATATATATATATATATATATATAGTGTTCTATGGATATGAGTTTGTAACACTGGTTTTTTTTTAACTGATTTTTCTGATAATCGCAAATGCGTAAAACCCAGGGTTACAAACTCATATCCCTACAACGGAATATGTTAGCTCTATCGCAGATATTGAGCACTTTTCACTAGATACCGTTTATATATATATATATATATATATATATATATATATATATATATATATATATATATATATATATATATATATTCAAATGTTTTTTTGGCCTTTTTTTAGCTTTATACTTTTCCTTTCTTATAATATTTCCCCCAACCTCACATTTCAAATTCATTCTATCAGTGTTGTGTAGGCTTCCTGGTCAGAAAGCGTAAATGATGCATCATTAGAATTTCCAGGGATGCACTTGATAACACAATCTGGTCATTTGGACTGCATTTCCTACTGCGATGATGTATTGAAACGCCACAAACCAACACATTTTCAAAAATATCTCCCGACGGAAAATGAAAGATCGGTCATGCTGTGTATCTTGAGATTGGAAGGGTATCGTGCTCAATTCGGTCCAGTATGGTTCGCATTTAGACCGATAAAATGTAACAATCGATGAAAAGCGTCCGGAATTGGCCAGTCTGAAAGCTATGATCTACTATCAGGACAACGCTAAGCCTCACGTCTAATTTCGGACCCGCCAGAAATTGGTATATCTTGCTGGTATGTCCGGCTGCACCCATCGTACTCATCTGAGCTTGAACCTTGGGATTGCCCTACAAAATTCTCAGAAATTCGATTCCCTATAAGTCCATAAGTACAGCCTGGATCAGTTCATCACACAGAGAAACTCAGGAAAGATAGCAACGTGATGCTGTCATAAAGATGATGAAAGGTATTGAAAGACAGTGGATGAATAACTTTATGCAGAATTATCTATATATTGTCTTTTAAATTTCTTCAAATAACACATGGTTAGGGCGGAATAAATTATTACAAAGTGGGAAAATGTTCGTGTGACACGTTTCGTCCTTTAAGACATCTATTCAGAAAGGGTCTGTTCCCAAAGGTACGCTGATAACCTTAATTTGTTTATGTTTTGTTTTTTGTTTTTGTTTTTTTGGGGAGTTTTTATTTTTATTTTGGTCAGCGGCATATCAACACCTCTATGGGTTATCTAATGCCGAAATATACATATTTTCTACGTAATTTTATGCTTTCAACTACCGATATTTTGTACATAGTGCTGTACTTTCAGGGTAAAATTATATTTTTTAGATATATATTTTTGTTATGGTCCAAGTTCCTTGTACCACGGTGATGGTTCAAGGTAGAACCAATGAAGAATAACTCGAACACAGGTATGGAATAACACAGATATTCTGCAAACAGAAATATATACAAAAGAAGTAGAAGTATTAGTAATGACTATCAGATTTGGTTAGAGTTTGCTGTATCGACAAGTATCACTATTCCAATGTCTTACAGTAATCGTCTGACTCTCGACTCTGTCTCTGACTGACGATGTTCATTAACACGCCCACGTGTGTCAAATGTGGCACAAGGCCGGTTTAAAGTGGGCTTCCGAGCCCGTAGGCTCGGGCAAAAATTGCCCGTAGAACCCGTATAAACGGGATCGGGGTGGTCAACCACCTCGAACGAGGCTCTGCCCTTCGGCGGAGCCTCGTCCGAGTTCCTCTCTGCCCAAAGGCAGAGAGTTCCCCTCTGCCTCAGAGGCAGAGAGTTCGACCGTCTAGCCGAGTCGTCCAAAAAGGACTGAACTCTGACTGACGATGTTTAGCAACACGCCCACGTGTGTCGAATGTGGCACAAGGCCGGTTTAATGTGGGCTTTCCGAGCCCGTAGGCTCGGGCAAAAATTGCCCGTAGAACCCGTATAAACGGGATCGGGGTGGTCAACCACCTCGAACGAGGCTCTGCCCTTCGGCGGAGCCTCGTCCGAGTTCCTCTCTGCCCAAAGGCAGAGAGTTCCCCTCTGCCTCAGAGGCAGAGAGTTCGACCGTCTAGCCGAGTCGTCCAAAAAGGACTGAACTCTGACTGACGATGTTTAACAACACGCCCACGTGTGTCGAATGTGGCACAAGGCCGGTTTAATGTGGGCTTTCCGAGCCCGTAGGCTCGGGCAAAAATTGCCCGTAGAACCCGTATAAACGGGATCGGGGTGGTCAACCACCCCGAACGAGGTTCTGCCCTTCGGCGGAACCTCGTCCGAGTTCCTCTCTGCCCAAAGGCAGAGAGTTCCCCTCTGCCTCAGAGGCAGAGAGTTCGACCGTCTAGCCGAGTCGTCCAAAAAGGACTGAACTCTGACTGACGATGTTTAACAACACGCCCACGTGTGTCGAATGTGGCACAAGGCCGGTTTAATGTGGGCTTTCCGAGCCCGTAGGCTCGGGCAAAAATTGCCCGTAGAACCCGTATAAACGGGATCGGGGTGGTCAACCACCTCGAACGAGGCTCTGCCCTTCGGCGGAGCCTCGTCCGAGTTCCTCTCTGCCCAAAGGCAGAGAGTTCCCCTCTGCCTCAGAGGCAGAGAGTTCGACCGTCTAGCCGAGTCGTCCAAAAAGGACTGAACTCTGACTGACGATGTTTAGCAACACGCCCACGTGTGTCGAATGTGGCACAAGGCCGGTTTAATGTGGGCTTTCCGAGCCCGTAGGCTCGGGCAAAAATTGCCCGTAGAACCCGTATAAACGGGATCGGGGTGGTCAACCACCTCGAACGAGGCTCTGCCCTTCGGCGGAGCCTCGTCCGAGTTCCTCTCTGCCCAAAGGCAGAGAGTTCCCCTCTGCCTCAGAGGCAGAGAGTTCGACCGTCTAGCCGAGTCGTCCAAAAAGGACTGAACTCTGACTGACGATGTTTAGCAACACGCCCACGTGTGTCGAATGTGGCACAAGGCCGGTTTAATGTGGGCTTTCCGAGCCCGTAGGCTCGGGCAAAAATTGCCCGTAGAACCCGTATAAACGGGATCGGGGTGGTCAACCACCTCGAACGAGGCTCTGCCCTTCGGCGGAGCCTCGTCCGAGTTCCTCTCTGCCCAAAGGCAGAGAGTTCCCCTCTGCCTCAGAGGCAGAGAGTTCGACCGTCTAGCCGAGTCGTCCAAAAAGGACTGAACTCTGACTGACGATGTTTAACAACACGCCCACGTGTGTCGAATGTGGCACAAGGCCGGTTTAATGTGGGCTTTCCGAGCCCGTAGGCTCGGGCAAAAATTGCCCGTAGAACCCGTATAAACGGGATCGGGGTGGTCAACCACCTCGAACGAGGCTCTGCCCTTCGGCGGAGCCTCGTCCGAGTTCCTCTCTGCCCAAAGGCAGAGAGTTCCCCTCTGCCTCAGAGGCAGAGAGTTCGACCGTCTAGCCGAGTCGTCCAAAAAGGACTGAACTCTGACTGACGATGTTTAACAACACGCCCACGTGTGTCGAATGTGGCACAAGGCCGGTTTAATGTGGGCTTTCCGAGCCCGTAGGCTCGGGCAAAAATTGCCCGTAGAACCCGTATAAACGGGATCGGGGTGGTCAACCACCCCGAACGAGGCTCTGCCCTTCGGCGGAGCCTCGTCCGAGTTCCTCTCTGCCCAAAGGCAGAGAGTTCCCCTCTGCCTCAGAGGCAGAGAGTTCGACCGTCTAGCCGAGTCGTCCAAAAAGGACTGAACTCTGACTGACGATGTTTAGCAACACGCCCACGTGTGTCGAATGTGGCACAAGGCCGGTTTAATGTGGGCTTTCCGAGCCCGTAGGCTCGGGCAAAAATTGCCCGTAGAACCCGTATAAACGGGATCGGGGTGGTCAACCACCTCGAACGAGGCTCTGCCCTTCGGCGGAGCCTCGTCCGAGTTCCTCTCTGCCCAAAGGCAGAGAGTTCCCCTCTGCCTCAGAGGCAGAGAGTTCGACCGTCTAGCCGAGTCGTCCAAAAAGGACTGAACTCTGACTGACGATGTTTAACAACACGCCCACGTGTGTCGAATGTGGCACAAGGCCGGTTTAATGTGGGCTTTCCGAGCCCGTAGGCTCGGGCAAAAATTGCCCGTAGAACCCGTATAAACGGGATCGGGGTGGTCAACCACCTCGAACGAGGCTCTGCCCTTCGGCGGAGCCTCGTCCGAGTTCCTCTCTGCCCAAAGGCAGAGAGTTCCCCTCTGCCTCAGAGGCAGAGAGTTCGACCGTCTAGCCGAGTCGTCCAAAAAGGACTGAACTCTGACTGACGATGTTTAACAACACGCCCACGTGTGTCGAATGTGGCACAAGGCCGGTTTAATGTGGGCTTTCCGAGCCCGTAGGCTCGGGCAAAAATTGCCCGTAGAACCCGTATAAACGGGATCGGGGTGGTCAACCACCTCGAACGAGGCTCTGCCCTTCGGCGGAGCCTCGTCCGAGTTCCTCTCTGCCCAAAGGCAGAGAGTTCCCCTCTGCCTCAGAGGCAGAGAGTTCGACCGTCTAGCCGAGTCGTCCAAAAAGGACTGAACTCTGACTGACGATGTTTAGCAACACGCCCACGTGTGTCGAATGTGGCACAAGGCCGGTTTAATGTGGGCTTTCCGAGCCCGTAGGCTCGGGCAAAAATTGCCCGTAGAACCCGTATAAACGGGATCGGGGTGGTCAACCACCTCGAACGAGGCTCTGCCCTTCGGCGGAGCCTCGTCCGAGTTCCTCTCTGCCCAAAGGCAGAGAGTTCCCCTCTGCCTCAGAGGCAGAGAGTTCGACCGTCTAGCCGAGTCGTCCAAAAAGGACTGAACTCTGACTGACGATGTTTAACAACACGCCCACGTGTGTCGAATGTGGCACAAGGCCGGTTTAATGTGGGCTTTCCGAGCCCGTAGGCTCGGGCAAAAATTGCCCGTAGAACCCGTATAAACGGGATCGGGGTGGTCAACCACCTCGAACGAGGCTCTGCCCTTCGGCGGAGCCTCGTCCGAGTTCCTCTCTGCCCAAAGGCAGAGAGTTCCCCTCTGCCTCAGAGGCAGAGAGTTCGACCGTCTAGCCGAGTCGTCCAAAAAGGACTGAACTCTGACTGACGATGTTTAACAACACGCCCACGTGTGTCGAATGTGGCACAAGGCCGGTTTAATGTGGGCTTTCCGAGCCCGTAGGCTCGGGCAAAAATTGCCCGTAGAACCCGTATAAACGGGATCGGGGTGGTCAACCACCCCGAACGAGGCTCTGCCCTTCGGCGGAGCCTCGTCCGAGTTCCTCTCTGCCCAAAGGCAGAGAGTTCCCCTCTGCCTCAGAGGCAGAGAGTTCGACCGTCTAGCCGAGTCGTCCAAAAAGGACTGAACTCTGACTGACGATGTTTAACAACACGCCCACGTGTGTCGAATGTGGCACAAGGCCGGTTTAATGTGGGCTTTCCGAGCCCGTAGGCTCGGGCAAAAATTGCCCGTAGAACCCGTATAAACGGGATCGGGGTGGTCAACCACCCCGAACGAGGTTCTGCCCTTCGGCGGAACCTCGTCCGAGTTCCTCTCTGCCCAAAGGCAGAGAGTTCCCCTCTGCCTCAGAGGCAGAGAGTTCGACCGTCTAGCCGAGTCGTCCAAAAAGGACTGAACTCTGACTGACGATGTTTAACAACACGCCCACGTGTGTCGAATGTGGCACAAGGCCGGTTTAATGTGGGCTTTCCGAGCCCGTAGGCTCGGGCAAAAATTGCCCGTAGAACCCGTATAAACGGGATCGGGGTGGTCAACCACCTCGAACGAGGCTCTGCCCTTCGGCGGAGCCTCGTCCGAGTTCCTCTCTGCCCAAAGGCAGAGAGTTCCCCTCTGCCTCAGAGGCAGAGAGTTCGACCGTCTAGCCAAGTCGTCCAAAAAGGACTGAACTCTGACTGACGATGTTTAACAACACGCCCACGTGTGTCGAATGTGGCACAAGGCCGGTTTAATGTGGGCTTTCCGAGCCCGTAGGCTCGGGCAAAAATTGCCCGTAGAACCCGTATAAACGGGATCGGGGTGGTCAACCACCCCGAACGAGGTTCTGCCCTTCGGCGGAACCTCGTCCGAGTTCCTCTCTGCCCAAAGGCAGAGAGTTCCCCTCTGCCTCAGAGGCAGAGAGTTCGACCGTCTAGCCGAGTCGTCCAAAAAGGACTGAACTCTGACTGACGATGTTTAACAACACGCCCACGTGTGTCGAATGTGGCACAAGGCCGGTTTAATGTGGGCTTTCCGAGCCCGTAGGCTCGGGCAAAAATTGCCCGTAGAACCCGTATAAACGGGATCGGGGTGGTCAACCACCTCGAACGAGGCTCTGCCCTTCGGCGGAGCCTCGTCCGAGTTCCTCTCTGCCCAAAGGCAGAGAGTTCCCCTCTGCCTCAGAGGCAGAGAGTTCGACCGTCTAGCCGAGTCGTCCAAAAAGGACTGAACTCTGACTGACGATGTTTAACAACACGCCCACGTGTGTCGAATGTGGCACAAGGCCGGTTTAATGTGGGCTTTCCGAGCCCGTAGGCTCGGGCAAAAATTGCCCGTAGAACCCGTATAAACGGGATCGGGGTGGTCAACCACCTCGAACGAGGCTCTGCCCTTCGGCGGAGCCTCGTCCGAGTTCCTCTCTGCCCAAAGGCAGAGAGTTCCCCTCTGCCTCAGAGGCAGAGAGTTCGACCGTCTAGCCGAGTCGTCCAAAAAGGACTGAACTCTGACTGACAGTATTTAGTGTCCTCCCCACGAGGGACAGATGTGGCACAAGGCCGGGTTTAAAGTGGGGTACCCGAGCCCGTAGGCTCGGCCAAAAATAGCCCGTAGATCCCGTATAAACGGGATCGGGGTGGTCAACCACCTCGAACGAGGCTCTGCCCTTCGGCGGAGCCTCGTCCGAGTTCCTCTCTGCCCAAAGGCAGAGAGTTCCCCTCTGCCTCAGAGGCAGAGAGTTCGACCGTCTAGCCGAGTCGTCCAAAAAGGACTGAACTCTGACTGACAGTATTTAGTGTCCTCCCCACGAGGGACAGATGTGGCACAAGGCCGGGTTTAAAGTGGGGTACCCGAGCCCGTAGGCTCGGCCAAAAATAGCCCGTAGATCCCGTATAAACGGGATCGGGGTGGTCAACCACCTCGAACGAGGCTCTGCCCTTCGGCGGAGCCTCGTCCGAGTTCCTCTCTGCCCAAAGGCAGAGAGTTCCCCTCTGCCTCAGAGGCAGAGAGTTCGACCGTCTAGCCGAGTCGTCCAAAAAGGACTGAACTCTGACTGACAGTATTTAGTGTCCTCCCCACGAGGGACAGATGTGGCACAAGGCCGGGTTTAAAGTGGGGTACCCGAGCCCGTAGGCTCGGCCAAAAAATAGCCCGTAGATCCCGTATAAACGGGATCGGGCCGGTCAACCTCCCCGAACGAGGCTCTGCCGTTCGGCGGAGCCTCGTCCGAGTTCCTCTCTGCCCAAAGGCAGAGAGTTCCCCTCTGCCTCAGAGGCAGAGAGTTCGACCGTTTAGCCGAGTCGTCCAAAAAGGACTGAACTCTGACTGACAGTATTTAGTGTCCTCCCCACGAGGGACAGATGTGGCACAAGGCCGGGTTTAAAGTGGGGTACCCGAGCCCGTAGGCTCGGCCAAAAATAGCCCGTAGATCCCGTATAAACGGGATCGGGGTGGTCAACCTCCCCGAACGAGGCTCTGCCGTTCGGCGGAGCCTCGTCCGAGTTCCTCTCTGCCCAAAGGCAGAGAGTTCCCCTCTGCCTCAGAGGCAGAGAGTTCGACCGTTTAGCCGAGTCGTCCAAAAAGGACTGAACTCTGACTGACAGTATTTAGTGTCCTCCCCACGAGGGACAGATGTGGCACAAGGCCGGGTTTAAAGTGGGGTACCCGAGCCCGTAGGCTCGGCCAAAAATAGCCCGTAGATCCCGTATAAACGGGATCGGGGTGGTCAACCTCCCCGAACGAGGCTCTGCCGTTCGGCGGAGCCTCGTCCGAGTTCCTCTCTGCCCAAAGGCAGAGAGTTCCCCTCTGCCTCAGAGGCAGAGAGTTCGACCGTTTAGCCGAGTCGTCCAAAAAGGACTGAACTCTGACTGACAGTATTTAGTGTCCTCCCCACGAGGGACAGATGTGGCACAAGGCCGGGTTTAAAGTGGGGTACCCGAGCCCGTAGGCTCGGCCAAAAATAGCCCGTAGATCCCGTATAAACGGGATCGGGGTGGTCAACCTCCCCGAACGAGGCTCTGCCGTTCGGCGGAGCCTCGTCCGAGTTCCTCTCTGCCCAAAGGCAGAGAGTTCCCCTCTGCCTCAGAGGCAGAGAGTTCGACCGTTTAGCCGAGTCGTCCAAAAAGGACTGAACTCTGACTGACAGTATTTAGTGTCCTCCCCACGAGGGACAGATGTGGCACAAGGCCGGGTTTAAAGTGGGGTACCCGAGCCCGTAGGCTCGGCCAAAAATAGCCCGTAGATCCCGTATAAACGGGATCGGGGTGGTCAACCACCTCGAACGAGGCTCTGCCGTTCGGCGGAGCCTCGTCCGAGTTCCTCTCTGCCCAAAGGCAGAGAGTTCCCCTCTGCCTCAGAGGCAGAGAGTTCGACCGTTTAGCCGAGTCGTCCAAAAAGGACTGAACTCTGACTGACAGTATTTAGTGTCCTCCCCACGAGGGACAGATGTGGCACAAGGCCGGGTTTAAAGTGGGGTACCCGAGCCCGTAGGCTCGGCCAAAAATAGCCCGTAGATCCCGTATAAACGGGATCGGGGTGGTCAACCACCTCGAACGAGGCTCTGCCGTTCGGCGGAGCCTCGTCCGAGTTCCTCTCTGCCCAAAGGCAGAGAGTTCCCCTCTGCCTCAGAGGCAGAGAGTTCGACCGTTTAGCCGAGTCGTCCAAAAAGGACTGAACTCTGACTGACTGCAGCTTCCTCTTGAGGAGCAGTATTTATGACGTCCGGAATAGTTCATTATTATTATGGGTAAGTTCCCATAACAATTTTGAAGATCATAGAATGTAGTTTTGGTGATTTTACTATAAAATGTATTTTTTTACTGTTGCAATGATTGTCATTTTGCTAAAAAAAATGTATTGTTGATCACTTTATTATAAAAATATGCTGTTGATTTTTGTATTTGACAGTCACTATTTGCCCATAGCTGGAACCCTGGCAGGTGCTACCTCCTTGTATATATTTTGGGTATGTAGTCCAACAAATTTCATTTAGTTTTTTTTTGTTTATGTTTCCATCACTTTCTCTTAATTGTGATAATAGATGATCTGCCAAGAAAACAAAGGCTCTTAACATAAGGAAAAATAAATAAAATGAACATTTCTGACAAGCCCAACGAATGCAAATAGATTGTTCTACCCATCAACATTATCACAACTACAACTGAAAAGAATTTATTTAAACTCAACATAAAAATTGCTGCAACTACTAAAACAATTATAAAAATTAATACAAAACAAAATAATCTTCAAACGTTATTACAGTGGATACTTCGTATTCGAAATAGACGCCCCGTCTTTATTAAATATTGTATATTACGTCGATCCTCTTCCGCATTCGAGAAATCTTATTAAAAATTCTATGCTCTCCTAATTCTTTATAATGCAGGGTGGCAATAAAGCCACTATACAGTTACTTGTAATACAAAAGCAAAGCATTGAAGCAGTTGGCTTGCAGTTCGAACAGTATCGGTAATTGATTTACTATTGTTTACCATAGCATTTTATTGTTATTAACGAGAACCATTTTAATAATAAATTTCTGGACTCTTGATAAAATGCTTTGTCTTAATTGTTATTGTAAGTGTAACTTTATTGCCACCTTTAATTGCTTCTACCTGTAAAAAAAGGTTTAAAATAATGGAGGCTTTAATAATAAAAAAGAAAAAGCCTACCCTTAACAATATTAACTACGAACAAAGCCACAACGTGCTAACCGTATTTGGTAATTAAAACACCACTGCTACACACTAAGACATATGCATAATGCACACACTCAATTAAGCTGAAAAATCAAATCATCCTTGATAATGGCTAAAGGTATAGCCGAAAGCGCTCGGAAAAATAAAACATTTGGACAGTTCTTACACACCCTTTGTCCAGCAAAGAAAGCTCTTGTTCGTACACAAGAAAAATTAAATAAAAAACTTAACCGTAGTACCTTGTCTGTCGTTTTTAATGAAACTTGCATAAAAGAAGGATTGCTGCCTAAATATACAACTATATATATATACAGTGTAACCCGGATATAAGAGAGTTGTCTGGACCGGAGAAGAAGTTTCTTATATCCGGGTTTCTCTTATATCCGGGTTTGGTCTATTTTGTTTAGGTAAGTATGGCTCTAATTTGGGACCAGAGAAAATCTCTCTTATATTCGGGTTTCTCTTATGTCCGGGTCTCTTATGTCCGGGTTACCCTATATATATATATATATATATATATATATATATATATATATATATATATATATATGTATGTATGTATGTATAGGGTTAGGTAAATGAGATAAGTAGATATTAGCGACCGTATACGCGTGTGCTGGCGTGCATACGCTGGTAAGCAAATAAATAATTACCAAATTTAGCCAAGAGGTGTAGACCTAATAGTGCTCAATGTGATTAGTCAGAGCGAAGAAATACAGTGCTGTTCGATAAAAGTGACTCACCTGATTTTTTTTACTTAAAATTTGTTTCGCCTATTGTTTTTGGGGGTCAAACTAATTTTTAATCTTACTAATATAAAGACTCCTTCCCGACCACATAGTAAAAAAAGTTTACTCACCCTAAGGTAATATATTGATAATTATAATTTTGGATATAAATGAGATTTCGGGAAAAGCTTTGTGCAAAAAAAGTGACTCACTTATTTCCTGCAACTCGTAATCAATAGAAACATAACCGAACAGCTTTAAATAAAGAATAATAGAGGTATAATTTATTTATATTAGGTAATATAGTTCAAAATATTTAATAATCTATATCCTTTATTTTGAATAACCTTTTCAACCCTTTTTTGGCATTGACTTGATTAGATTCTGGCAAATCTCACCTCCAAGCATTGAATTCCATTCAGATATGAAATTCACAATCAAATCCTCTTTGTTACTCAACTGATTTCTCGAGAGCCTGTAATTCATAATGCTCAATAAGTTTTCTATGGGGTTGAGGTCAGGAGATTGGGGCGGCCATGTCATAACACTCTCCTGCTTCTCATCAAAGTATTCCTTCATCAATTTTGATTTGTGACAGGAAGCATTATCCTGCATAAAAATGAGCTTGGTGGGGTCGATTTGCACCCTTTCAGCAGAAGGGAGCAGACAAGACTCTAAAATTCTCTTGTACTGCTCACACCTGAGGATCTTTTCAATAGGTTTTAAAAAACCAGTTCCATGAAAAGAAAAGCAACCCCAGAACATTATACTGAACGGATGCTTGACAGTACTTACTGCTAAATTCAAAGAGCTTTCAAAGCTTCTTCTTCGGATTTTAGATCGCTTATCCTTTGAATTTAGCTCAACCTTCGTTTCATCGTAGAAGAGAATATTTAGTAAAAAAAATCAGGTGAGTCACTTTTATCGAACAGCACTATATATATTAAGAAATACACACATACCTACGTTTGATGTGCGAATCGAGTTTCGTTGGTTACCCAATTCATAGGGCACGAGATATAGCTTATTGAGATCTCATATATATGCATACAAATATATATATATATATATATATATATATATATATATATATATATATATATATATATATATATATATCAGAGTGTATCTATAAAGGAATTAAATGAATAACAAGACGAGGTGAAAAACTATTCTTAGCCGACAAGTTTCATCCACTTCGGCAATCTAGGATTTATTTTGGGGCACGTGTTTATACACAAAAGCAAGGATGTCATTGGTTTATCAAGAGTTTTAAATTTGAGAACATTCATGAATATTCATTAGGTGGTCGAAGGGTCAGTCAAAACATGTGGAGGACACAAAGTGCCATAATTCAAAGTCTGACAAAAATATAGTAATATTCAAGAATTTAAAAAAATGAATATTGTTTAAATTGTGATTCCATTGTTATGATATAGGATAGACGTATTTGCTGTACATCTTCAAAAACATGAGATGAGGGATTTAACCATTTTATTTTTATTTTTCAACATATTTCTGGTCGTCTATGTTGGCTTAGGAAAATAGGGATTCTTTCAGTAAAGGTGATACTGGACAAAAAGCAGGGTGTAAGTTTATATTTTGATCAGATTCGATAGCTGCACCCTCGAGAATTTTCCATCTGAGTAAATTACTTTCTCTTTTGTGGTTAAATTTATTTCTGTGCATGACAAGTGCATTTGAGAAATTGTTATGAATAAGGTACCTTTTGCGTTCATAGATACGTCATACGTACACACACACACATACACATATATAATATATATATATATATATATATATATATATATATATATATATATATATATATATATATAACGTATCTATGAACACATATATGTGTGTACGTGTGTTCAACTCGTGTGTTCAACTCGCGTGTTCAACTGTTTTTATTTTTCCTTTTTATCTAGCTTTATACTTTTCCCTTTTTTCACAAATTTTCCCCAGCCTCATATTTCAAATTCATTCTATCAGTGTTATGTAGGTTTCCCGGCCAGAAAGCGTAATTGATTCACCTTTAGATTTGCTGGGGATACACCTGATACCACAATTTGTAGCAAATCGTAACGGTCGTACACTCAAACAAGTAGAAATGATAGTAAAGATTATTAACATTTCGTATTTATTTGTTTAGCTATCTATTTATGCACAGAAAAGATCGCCGCCATATTGTGTCACAGGTAATAAACACAGGAAATTCTTACCTCGTGAAAATTCCAAACATAATTGTGTGCGTCATGCAAAACAAGCCAAGAACAAAATGACGAAACGATAGCGCCCTCTATTCTTGAGCCGATTTCAAAAATTGTCAAGTCATCAGCCCACGTGACAAGTTATTAACAGGGGGGGGGGGCAGTCGTTCCATATGACCAGGCACTGCTCACTCATCGCTAACTTCCGTTGACGTAAGAGAAGCATGTCGATTTGATTTGTTTCGATTCGATACCGTTCTTATATTTAAAAGAAGTGTAACTCTTTCAGTGAAACAATTTTTAGTTCGATCAGTAAAAACGATGTTTTTGCCTACGTCAAAATAAACTGAAGTATGTGTTTCTACGTTTGGTATTCGTATAAATATGTGTAAAGTTCAGGTGACAGGTGTCACCTGTGCGGAGAACACCTTAAACACATACAGTTGTAAATGATATACACCTTGGCGTTTGTACTACTCTGAGCAGATATACATGCCAAATTACTAGATACATAGATCTACCGATACGTAACACTGGGAATACCAGGAACAGAACATATGAGCAAGTAAGAGATTTTAAGGAAAAGAAGAACTGTAAGGAGATGTGTTGTAGTATGATGGAATGAGAAATGGGAAATCCGAGTTCGAATTGCAGGCGGGTTTGTTACATTCACTTACGCAAAAATATCATTGGTATTTATCGATCTCTTCAGCTATGAGGTTGAATAGCAGGACAGGCTGGGTCCTATAGCCTTGGATGGCAATCAGTCTGCCATAGAAAAGGCACGGTGGAGTAATGAAGATAGTAATGGATAGCAGCTCGAATTGTGGAATCGGAGAGCCGAGTTCGAATTCCAGTCAATTCCATTCACTTAGGTGCTAATACCCTTGGAAAAGGTACGAATCCACTTCTTGACCCCACCCAGTTATGGGTAAGTAGCAGGACAGACAGGGTTCTATAACTGGTTCTCTCGCAGAAAGAAATGACAAACTATTGCGGGAAAAAATTCTACCTTGTTAGTCATGTATCGAAAAATACATGGTCGTATAAGCGTGTATCACGCATGGCACATAACTGACTGAAATTCACTTACGAGCTAATGCCCTTGGGAAAGGTATGAATCTTCCTCCCCCCCAGCTGTGGGTAAATAACAGGACAGACCGGGTTCTATAGTTTTGGGTAGCAACTGGTCTACCTCAGAAAGAAATGTCAACCTACGGCGAGAAAAAAAAATCTACCTTGTTAGTCATGTATCGAAAGATACATGATCGTCTAAGCGTGTATCACGCATGGCACATAACTGACTGAATCTACTCCGGGGAAAAACTGCCTAATCAGTTATGGTACTTAAGTGACGGAATGAAATTATACTGACAATCGGAAAGGGACAATTGGACTTCAAAGGAGACTAGGAATAGCAAAAGATGTCTTCCAGAAATCAAAAAATGTATTACGAGATTGGCAAATATCGTTAGAAACAGAGAAAATAATGCTGAACTGCTATGTAATATCTAATCGCCAATATAGCAGTGAGTCTGCACGCTGGAGTAATGGATAGCGACTCGTATTGAATAATTCGATACATTCACTTACATACAAATACCAATGAGAAAGGTATGAATCCCGTAACTACGGGCAAATAGCAGGGCAGACTGGGTACTAGAGTATTGACTGACCTTTTTACCTATTTCATAATTATAGATAATGTTTTTGATATTTTTACATAAAGTATTTTTATTATCACTATTTTCTTATTAGTATCATTTAGTATTATTCTGGCCGCTTTTTTATCGTGTGTCAATATTTCTACTTAATTATTACAAGTTATACTCGATCTGATTGTTGTTGCATTTTGACACAAGATTTTGGCGTCGACAAACATTTTCTTACTT
This sequence comes from Acanthosepion esculentum, assembly GCA_964036315.1. NCBI lineage: Eukaryota > Metazoa > Mollusca > Cephalopoda > Sepiida > Sepiidae > Acanthosepion > Acanthosepion esculentum. The sequence continues at coordinate 24,387,715 of OZ038513.1, forward strand.
TTTCCTTTGATTTGTAAAACGAGGTTTTCCAGTGCAAAAATAAAATAAAAACAACTAAAATATTCTTTCCTACGTTTAATATGTATAAATATATGTAAAGTTCAGTTGAATGGTTATTGTTTTTGTCACATTATTTTATTACAGCTATTATTTAATTACTAGTTAGACACATTCTTATTACTGTCGTTATTTTTAATCCTAACCTAGTGAATTTTTTTTTCACAATAGAAGTAGATAGGTTTGCCTTTCGTCCGGTTCATAACCCTCCCCGATCTTTTGAATAGATGTAGATGTGTATCCTTTGTTTCCTGTTTAGGATTGGGTATCTGGTTCCTTTTAAAATTTACTTGAACTCAAAACTCAAATACGTTTCCGTCTAAACTTTGAAATTTTATTTACTATTTATTTGTATTTTTTTATTTACATTTTCTTTCCTCAGCACACCTTCCCGGTTTTTTGAACAGAAGCAGAGTGTTATCTTTTGTTTCCTGTTTAGAATGGCGTTTCCGGTTCCTTCGAAAGTCTATTTCAACTCGAATCTTCTAACGTCTCCGCCTAAACTTTTAATTTGTATTTACTATTTATTTTTTCCTCAAAAAGAGAAGACAGGACCGCCTATCGTCCGGTATGCTTTACCTATAGGCTACAGAGAGCTAGGAGGCACGGTGGAGTAATGGATAACGGCTCGGATTGAGGAATCGTAGAGCCGAGTTCGAATTCCAGTCGAAACCGTTACATTCACTTACGTGTTAACACCCTTGGGAAAGGTGTGAATCCTCTTCTCCCTCCAACTATGGGTAAATAGCAGGACAGACTGGGTTCTATAGCCTTAGATGGCAACTGGTCTAGGAGAAGGTCAACTTTGAATTCAAAACCATTCGGCGGCCTCTTGGTTACTCCTGCCTCTGCGTCTGTGGAAATACTGCGGCAAGTAAGAGCATATTCCTCCCTCCACTGGGATAGCACGCGAGGTGTGGGGACCGCGTGTGAAGTTCAAATTCCCTTGTTACTCCGTTTCAAGAATTCACCGCCGTTGGAATCGGGAATGGCTGTCGCTCGTTTCAGCTTCGTTTCGTTCCGGACGCGGTGAATTCCTTGGAAGGAGCCGGCTTAACCGATCCAGGGTGAATGCCACAACATACATACATACATACATACAGAGAGCGTAAATCCCTCTTCCTCATTCAGATATAATACAGATTGTTTAAAATCGATATAATACAGATTGTTTAAAATTAAAATTTGATCGATATAATACAGATTGTTTAAAATTAAAATTAGAATGGTGTGTGACGTCTGATGTATATACATACATACACACATATTTGTCGAAAAGCCTACATCTGATCAGCTTCAAATGCGAAACGTAAACAAAGCAAATTCTAAAGAATTATGGGATTCTAAAGAATTTGGGATTTTTTTAATCGGCCATTTTCATTTCTTCAAACGTCTTCTTTATTAAGATTTCTCGAATATGCAGGCTGATCGATATAATACAGATTGTTTAAAATTAAAATTAGAATGGTGTGTAACGTCTGATGTATATACATACATACACACACATATATATATATATATATATATACACATATATATATATTTCAACTTATTTCCATTTATTTAAGCGGGCATGAATAGTGTTGCAGATTAATCATCCACAATTAACTGCCCTGACGTAAGGTCGAAAACCGTTAGTTTGTTGTCCGTGGATTTTCCCAATTTTATATATATATATATATATATATATATATATATATATATATATATTGTGTGTATTTAGGCAGCATTTTTTCATTCATACATGTTTCATTAAATAATATAGATAAGTGTTGTCTATATATTTTATGTAAGTTCTTTTCATATCGTCTGATAAGCTTAATAACATTATCATTAAACGAAGAAAGAAAATCACAATATTGATACATATTTTTTAATCCAATCTAAGCTTTCGGCTTACATAAGCCATTATCAAAGATGACAATTACACAATATATTAAGCAATACACGAACAAGAAATTGATATATATATATATATATATATATATATATATATATATATATATATATATATATATATATATATATATATATACCTGGTGTCACAGCAAAATTGGCCAAATCGTGTAAAAGTAAATTTGTCCATTTGTTAGATTAATCTTTGAACCGTTGTATCTTAGAAATGATTAATGGTATCTTCCTGGAATTCTACGAGATTTTATAACACCATTGGACTCTACTTTGACCAAAAGAATGTATAATTACTCTCGAAGCTTATTAGAAGAATCGTGATTAATCGATCATAAAAGAAAATAACATGTTCATCATTAATTAATCATTGCTAAGGACCAGAAGCTGATGAAGTTTAAATTTGTATATATTTATTCCAAATCATTTTCTAACTTTTCGCCTTCTCTAAAATTCTAATATTCTGCCCTGGTATCTCGCAAGTTTCACGTATGATTTCATTTTCAAGTCTTTTTTTATTGCTCTTTGGACTATAATAGCTGGAACTCCTCTTTCACGTGCCAAACGTCTTATGAATTGAGTTGGATCTTTTCTAATCGATCCCTTTAGTTCTAAGTTGAAATGATGATCCCTATTGCTGTTGTGACCTTATCCAGTTTCCCTCTCTACTGTTCCGTCTTTTTTTAAACTTATTTACCGTTCTCTTGATGGTTCTTGAATGGAATTGAAGATAGAAGCCAGTGTATGAATGTTGGTACTATTACTGAAAGCCTGAATGATCTTTTTCCTCTCACCATTGCTCATTTTGGAAGACAGTGCGGGTGACACAAAACAATTTTAACCTGATCACTTTCTAGCTGAATAACCCAAAATGTTTTCAGTGATTCTTACAAGATGGCTAAACGTCTTATCTGAAAACCTGGAAAGGAGAAACTCAATTAGATTAACGGTTTTTAGATATTAAACATTTTGCGGGATGTAAGACGATTTGGACAATTTTGCTGTTACACCTGGTATATAAAAAAACCTCGTTTAAAATTTTCTATATTTATAGGGGAGAGTGCTCTGTATTTTATCATTGGAAATAAATAGCACGTTTAATGTTGGTTGTTCACCCAAATTCAAGGAAGCATACTCCAAATTAAAAAAAAAAATGTTTAGATTCTATCAATCCAAGAAGTACCTGACTCATTCTGCTCAGTATTATATTTACAAGAGATAGATTAAACCGAAAATGGATTATTATTATTATCATCATTGCTGGGTTGGTGCTACCCAATTCTCACTTTCTAGCTTTGATGGAGTTTCAAATCGTCCACACGATCTTATTGGCATGGTCTTTTTTCTGTGTTCTTCAAACTCTTTCTCACAGAAGCAACGTCGCAAGTCTACTGTTACTATCAATTCCATAACAAGGGTTCAAATGTGTTCTATTCTTTAGTACCATCAGTTCAACCATTTACATCTACGACAGACTGTGATACCTCCACGAACTAAATCACCTTCATTTCCTATCGCTTAAAATGTAAGAAGAAGGTTCCACCCAGACAGCATTTCTCCTAAGAACTGTTACTTTTTGGAACATAGTTCTGTGTGGTTACATCCTTGAAGACTTCAATCTTAAGTTCGTCAAATTTAGAGTCAATTGTTATCTATACTCCTTATCCTTATAATTTTGACTTCCTACCACCTCATCATTCATTCCTCAAAACCAATTTATCATTGATCCTCTACCTAGAGTGGTTATGAAGCTTTGCATTGAATGAACTTTAATAATAAAAAATATCACAACCACACACGATCAGACAATCTCCAGTATTATGTTTCTACTCTGCAAGCAAAGATAGCCATGAAAATTGAATTCCTTGCATTTTCCAGTATTTCACCGCTGTTGTATATGTTCCTGATCCCTTCAGTAACCATATCATTTCAAATCCATTACTTTTATTCACACGACTTGTATACGAACAATATGGTGTGAAGTAAAAATCGAATCATAAAGAATGTCACAGTATGATAAGATCTTAAATCTTTTTTCTGGTTGACTATGGCAGTCGAATTAGTCGTGATCATAGAGCCCACAACTTTCTGTTGCATAGCTTGCGCCTCATCTAAACTACATATGGTTATGAATTTAGAGTTGTCCTTCTCTTAGACTGGTTGTCAACAAATGCTTGAGAACCCAGTTTACCCTGCTATTTAACCCATAGTTGGGGGAGAACAGATAAAAAAAATAGACTTCCCTTCTTTTCCAAAGGGGATTATGCGAATGTAAAAATAACGGACTCGAGTCGCCAATTTCTCTTTTCGAACCGGTGCACTACTCACACATCTGGATATTGAGCGCGGGTTTAAATCTTACCAGAATTTAACCCCGATTTCTCGTTGCATGTTGCTTGTTTAACGGCTGTGCAATGATGATCTCCTGACATAAATTATAGAATTAACAAATTTGAAAGGAACTTCTACATCAACTAACTTGCCTGTAATCTGATCGATAAAACAAAAAAATACCGAACAACGCCTTTGACATAATACCAGTTTGGGGGCTTGGAAGGTAACGAATATGCCAACTGCTAAAGCGTATTAGTAAATGTCCCGTAAAAAGTTGCCCATGTAAACAAATAATGAAGACGGGCACGCGCAAATATGCCTATATAACATTTTAAATAATGTTTTGACACCACAGAATAAATATACCGATTTAAAAAGAACTTCAGACATTCCTTTTTTTATATCAATCTATATTTCTGAGATGAGGTATTATGTAAACTATTTATATTGATCGGTATATCATCCTTATCTGTGTTGCCATATTTATCACAACGTTTCGGCCGTTGTACACTCCGGCCTTCTTCAGGTGGTTGGAATGGCGAACTGAACCCTTTATTTCGCTCGCTGGGGTAGACTGTTCTAGTTCCACGTGCCATGTCTAATGGATGTCAGTTATTAGTTATCTCCTGTTAATTTCCCACTCCAAGTTCTCCACCGCCTTAACAAGGTATTTGAGTCCTGTAATTGGATTCAACTTTTATCCACTGTGCCATGTGTCCTTGAGGACTTTTTTTTTTATATAATTTTCCTTAAAAATTCTATCGCCTAACACTTCTTCAGAAGGATTCGTTGGTGTGATTTGGGACGAGACAGAAGACGATATTCACAAAAATTGAATAGTAGAAAATATAGGGAAACTTAATTACGGAACACAACTAGAACAATTTATTAGTAAAATTAATTACCGAATAAAATATAACAGTTCCAGTGAGTATAAAAGAGAAAAAATATTACACATGCCCTCCAAATAACTTAAGTGAGTTGGTAAATTGTTCTTTTTGCTTGCATAGGTTCGGTTGCTGTATTTTAATGTATGCTACTTTTAAATTTTCAAACGTGTACACAGTCAGAATTAACTAAAAGGTGCGAACTAATAATTGAGTCATGCACTGCTTGGGTCGTCCTAAGAGTGTATATATAATAGCGCATTTAGCAGCAAACACTCTTTGATACAAGTTTTATTCAAGACGAAGCGATGAAGCTTTTTATTCAATTTTTCGTGCAATTCGTACAAGTATTTTCTAATCAGGAAAACGTTTGTAAAAACTATGCGAATATTATTTATACTATTTGGACTGTTGTCATATCCATGGCGTTTCGGCCGTTGTACGCCTCGGGCTTCTTCAGTTGATATACGCTGGAATTTAGAGCCGAACCTAGTAGCCAAAAGCGTTGGTTGAAGTACTCCAGTAACGAGACCCAAAGAGTTGTGAGTTCAATACCTGGGCACAGCAGAGGTAAACAAAAACGTAGAGAATTGAGTTACTAAAAGGAAATAACTGAAATTGAGATATCCAGAAAAGGCATGACACGTGGAACTATAACATTCTATTGCAGTGGACTGAATAAAGGGTCGGCTCGAAATTCCAACGTATATCACCTGAAGAAATCCGGAATAGTAGAACAGCCGAAACGTCGAGAATAATGTAAATATTTATAATACCTCATCTCAGAAATATAGACAGATATCCAAATGTCCTATCTGTCAATATATATATATATATATATATATATATATATATATATATATATATATATATATATATATATACAGAATATTCAGGTCGGTAGACGAAAATAAATAGATATACCATTTATTAGATAAACAGAGCATTTACTCATATATGAAAATCAACTAAAAATAACTTTTAAGTAATAATAATAATAATAATAATAATAATAATAATATATATATATATATATATATATATATATATATATCAGTTGTATGGTTATGAGTTGGTGAACTTGAGTATCACGTTTTTGCAATCATCAGACAAGTGGTTTTAATTTTTAAATTGGATCTATTTATGCTTGTTTGACTGTGTTTCGTAGAGTGCGGGGATTTACTTATGTGTTCGTTTGGGGTGACACTATCATACGCATAGACACATACATGGACGTGTATGCATTTTAGTTCACCCCAACACATCCATATAAACAATTTGAGGCTAGGCGCATATACATATCCGTGCGTTCAGGCATACATACTTGTGCAGTTGTAATTCTATTTTGGTGTTCCGAAAATAAAACAGTTTATCTGATGATTGCAAAAGCATGAAACCCGGGGTCACATATGTATATGTATATATATATTTGTGTATTTATGCAGCAAATTCTCTTTTAACCATGGCTCATAGAATAAATTACAAACATTTTCTCTGCTTATTGTTTTATCGTAATCCTTTCATATTAAACTAATATTTTTCTGTAATATTACAGTGCATTTCTTGCCTCATTTAATTGTAATATACGGAAAAATATTTGTGATTATGAAAGGATTATATTAAGAATAAGTAGACATAATATTTGCAATACATATATATATATATATATATATATATATATATATATATATATATATATATGAAGAAATATAGTCTTAAAGTGTGCTATATTTATGGGATAAAGTGCTCAATATCAGAGATAGAGCGTGTGTAAATATAAAAGTGAACATAGAAGTGAACACTTAGAGGCGACAGTCTGTTTCATGCTAGATGCAATCGTCAGCCTGACGATTGCATCTAGCATGAAACAGACTGTCGCCTCTAAGTGTTCACGTCTATGTTCACTTTATATATATATATATATATATATATATATATATATATATATATATATATATATATATATATATATATATATATATATATTATATTATATTATATTATATTAACGTGCTATCCGCTAATAGTTCAATTATTTGCATATCTCCAACCAAGATAGCACCTATAATCAAAAGACATAAGACAAATCCTTACCAGTAACATCAAAATTACTAAAACTACAAAAAAACGAATACGGATACTCAAAGTATAGAGCAGAAAAAGGCAAATAATCCAACATCAATAAAATATTATCAAATTTAGTAACAAACATACTAAGTATGAAAAAACTAGGACATAATAACACGAACTGTCACGTTAAGACGCTATACCGACGCGAAGACGTGATATTTGAGAATGAAGAAAGCAACATAAAAGACACAAAAAGTATTTCATAAAGACTTATTAAAGCCGAAAATAATCATCATTGAAAAATCTATATTTACGTGTGTACCGGAAACCACAAAATAGTCTGAATTATTGTGAAAATTTCAAATTTGTTCTAGGTTGAAAAATGTTATGACATGGCTACACTTACAATTCGGAAAATTTGATAACATAACGTACAATTAAATTAGTCGATTTTGCAAAATCCGTTTGGCGCCTGACAAGGTTTCCTTGTGCAAACGAAGGAGTCTTAAAGAAAATGGCAACAGAAAGAACACTTCTACTCAGAATCAGAAAAAGACAACTGAAATTCAGTAGACGCATCATGAAGAAGGAGGGCTTGGAAAATTTAACTTTCACGAGACCTATTGATGGCAAGAGATATAGAGGTAGGCAGTGCGCCACCTATATGACGAGGTTCTGTGAATGAATGACACAACAAAACAAAGGTAGAAAACTGCTACTAGTCACAATGGATAAGAAATTGTGGAGAGCCATGATCGCCTGTGTTCTGAAGGGTTACGGCTCGTAGGCGAGGAACAATATTAATGAATTCAGTAGATTTATCTGACCCTGACGAGCAATGTATCTGTGAAACCTGAAGTCGTAACTAACATAGTATTTCTAATATTTCCATATTTCATCTATATACAGGGTATCCCTAAAATCTGGACACCCTGAGCAAAAATGTATATTTATAAGAAATGAAATTTTCAGCAAAATATTATTGAATTAGAATATTAACAAATAACATCTTCAATATGATTTCCATCATTTGTGATGCAAAGTTTGATACGCTTTGCAAGATTCACGTGAATTCGATACAATAACTCCACAATGTCGTCAATCTTAGCACATTCACTCTTTATGATTTTGTAGAATTCCACTTCTACATCTTTACGAATTACTAAAAATAGTTTGTTCAATTTTTGTGCAAAAAGTGGTTCACAGCGATGTTTCAACCTCGCCTCATATATATTTTTTATATTTGAGTTCTAGTTGGTCAACAAACATACATGTGGGCGTTGCTATCCAGTTTTTTCATTGCGTGATCAAGTTAAAATTTTTAGCGCCAATTTCTCTGGAGCCTACCAAAGAAATAAATACAGAACACTAACTCAATTTGCTAGTGAAAATTGTGACCTCAAACTATTTGCTACACGAACCTATGTCACTTCATCTGATGTTTTCAAAGTTTCTTGCGAACATAAAACAAACTTCCAGAAATTTCACTCACTCGTCAATCCATTCACTCATAATCAGTCCTGCTAGTGAATAAACATTGCAATTTTATTCAAACAAAGCAAACAACTTTTCGACAACGAAATCATCTTCCGAACTTTCACGAACATTCCAACTCATCAAGAGCAGTCAAAGGAAGACAACTTTATTCGAACTAAATTTAGCACAAATTTAATGTGAATTTATTATTTGACACAAACTGTTTAATTTTCTTATCAACAGTTTATTACTACATTCTACTTTGTGAAACTTTCATCACAAATTTTGCAACACTTAAACTCTCAGTTCAACTCTCAAGCAGCATTCACATACACATATATAATGAGTTTAACATTAATCAAACTAACAAACAATACGAGATTTCAATAAAAAAAACTACGCTTATTACAATACATATCATTGTAATCTTTATACAATATAAATGAAAATTGATTGTTATTCAGTATAAATGCCTTTGTGTTTTCTCAGTATTGTTCTATGCTTTTCTGTTTATTTTCGTTGAATTATATGTGTTGAGATACATGTCATTGAACACTCAGCCCAACTTTATTCTTTTAACTATAAGACCCGACATAACTAGTCCTCCACACGTTCAATCAAGTGTGTTGCATCTGTGATTTTCATTGAGTACACCTTCTTTAGCATACCTCAGAAAAGGAAGTCAATTCTTTTTTATTCTGACAGAACAATGTTTAATCTGTAGAGGTAAAAAAAAATATAGTTAATGAGATTTCCTATATGTTCAGACATTACTGACGCCCTGTTTATATATTCGTGTGTGTGTGTGTGTGTATGTGTGCGTGTGTGTGTGCGCGTGTGTGTGCGTGTGTGTAATATATGAATATTGCATATTTTACAAGTACAACTAATGACTACCTGAAAATCTAAAATCGAAATCATCTAATTCAGAGTAAAATTTGAATTTGATTAGCTGGATTTGAGCTGAACTTAACGGGAGCAGAGTCACTACCCCCTTAGCTATCAGGCCACCAACTTAAAGAGAGGGGAGAGAGATAGATAGAGCGAAAGAGAGAGAACCATTTCAATGTCTGCGCGTGTGCGTGCTTAAGTGTTGGCATACTCATTTTTTTTTAATTTTATATTTTTTAGTTTTTCTCTTCACAAACATTCAAGAAATGTCCGACATTATACGAAGCAAAAAATAAAAAGGAAACACTTTAATAAAACAAATAAAACATGAAATAAATAAACAAATCGTTTTTCTTTTCTTAATTGCAGAAAAAAATGAACAGAAAAAAACCGACAGTCAGTCATGGGTGTGAGTCAGCGACAGTGAAACCGGCTAGCATCAAGCAATTGTTAAATCACAAATGAGAAGGTTTTGCTTTCATTTACTGCCAATAGCCTTTACATTACCGTCTGCTTTCTCTCTATTTTTTTGGACAGATCAGAACGAGGCTCTTCTCAAGTGGATTTTTTTTTATGCAAAGTAATCTGCGTCGGGCGTCTTGTGGTACTGGTTAGTGAGACCTTTATTACAATGCAATGAATTCGATCTTGACTCAATTCCCTATATTTGCAACCAAGTGACCGAACAAGTTCTACTTGATAACTCTTCTTTATTCTCGCGTCCTTTCATAATGTCGGCAATCATGGTTCTCTCCAACATCCTATACTTTGTAGCTGTAAGCAATTTTTATCCTCTTATTATACCATCCCGTCCACGTTTTGCCATTCATTAACACAAACATGTTAGGTAGGTTAGGTAAGGGTTCCCTTTAATCCTTTTGCATTCAGTGTGCACTGTGAGCGTCAAATACCCCAAGACCTCTTTCCCTATTATGTGTGCTACAAATCTGAACAGTCATTTCTTGATTATAAGCACATTACCATTTTCCTTAAACATTCGCTTAATAAATATCTAAATAAAACAACTTTCGTGTGCTTATTTTATTCAGTAATCTTCCCCAGGTTATAACACTTTCGATCAGGGAATTTCGGAATTAACTCTTTATTTTACCCACGGAGTTAGATTGTTATCGTTCTGCTATCCATATTTAGGGATACCTCGTGTTTTACTTTTTAATACTGTTCAGTATGGCGCCCGGGTCCATAGAGCTCTGATTTAGTTGGATGTTTTCTTCCAAGAGATGTTAAGTTTAGCTCTCAACATCAGAGTGTAGGTCCCATCAAGCTTAGATTCTAGGGTTATAGTTAATGTCCATGCATTAACACCACCTGTACAGTGGCTTTTATACTTTCATAGTGTTTTGTTTCTGTTTGGGTTTGGTTCACTATTTGTCCATAAATGAGATCCTAACAGGTGCTACCACCCCGGGTAACAACTGCAATTAAGAGGTGTTTCCTCTCTCTTCAAACCTTCAATCTCCCGATCAGAATCCTTTCTGCCGGATGATCTTAATTGGGGAGCGTCGAAATTCTTCTCTATATTCAATAAACTAGTTGTTTTCTTAAAGTCGATGTCAGAAAATCATTTAAAGGGTAAAAAATCGAAATTAATAAACGCAGTAATCTTGAGAACAGTGAGTTTCCTGAAAAATAAATAAATTAAAAACGACTCCTGCAATTAAGAGTGGTGGATTTAATTTCTGATTTATGAATTCTGTAGCGCTGTGATTGTGTGCTCACCCCATGCGTTGTACAGTATAGAATCCAGCTCAGTGGGAACAGGGCAAGCAATAACTGAACAATACTAAAAAGTAAAACACGAGGTATCCCTAGATATGGACAGCAGAACGATAACAATCTAACTCCGTGGGTAAAATAAAGAGTTAATTTCGAAATTCCCCGATCGAAAGTGTTATAACCTGGGGAAGATTACTGAATAGAATAAACACACGAAGGTTGGTAATGAACGATAATACTTAGGACAAGAACAACACATATAAGATTCGCTAGCGGCGCGTAGAAGTATTCAACTGCTAGAAGTGAGTCAAGTGAATTTCACAATGAAGGATATCTACCAACCACCCAACGCGGTCAGATGTGGCACAAGGTCTAATTTAACTCGGCCAAAAATTCCCCGTAGACCCCATATAAACCGGAGTCAGGTAGCTGTTTGCCGAAACGAGACTCTGCGATGTAGCCTCGTCTGAGGATCCTCTCTGCCAGGAGGCAGAGAGTTTGACCAGCACTCCTGGAGACGAATCTCCGAGTGCAGGATATCTACCAACCGCCCTACATGGTCAAATATGGCACAAGGCCGAATTTAATGTTGGGTATCCGAGCCTGGAGGCTCGGTCAAAAGTTCCCCGTAGACCCTGTATAAAACGGGGTCGGGTAGCTGTTTCCCGAGACGAGACTCAGCCCTTCGACATAGCCTCGTCTGGGGATCCTCTTCCCGGAAGCAGAGTGTTTGACCAGCGCTGCTGGCGTCAAATCTCCCTCTGCAGACCCAAATACAGTATTTACTACTGTATTTATGTGAATGGAGACATAGCCATTATCGTCCGTAGGTATGCTACAACAGGAAGACATCAGAAGAAGACCTGAACGTGCAACAGCCGAAAAGTTGTAACAATAACACAAAAATGAGGACATTAGTCCGAATGTAAATAATGACAAATCTTCATACTTTCAAACCCGTTGAGAAACGTCTAAAATATTAACTGTATCCAAACATTTTCTAAGGTCAGTGGTGAAAAATGGCTTAGAGCGTGTGAAGCTTGGGGGTATTGTCAAAGACCACTCATCTTTGAACATTATGGACTAGTGCTACAAAACCACAAACAAAGAACTGCACCAAATAACAGAAGCCACGTCATTTGCGGACCACCAACAGCTGCAAAATGGATAAACAATTAAATGGATAGCACCTTGAACTGGAAGAGAAAATAATGACATAACCATGATGTTGACATTCCACACCACTTCAAATAAAAGGATAAGAAGGAAACCCCCATTAATACTGGAAAGAGCGATAACAGATGCAGGACTTGGGGAACCTGTTTTCCTGAAAAATTGTTTTAAGTGAAAGGTTCTTATCAATTTCAACCAAAAGCAGTACTGGCTGCTCGGTCAATAAATACCAAGAGTTTCCTTATAGGAAAACGGCTATTATTACTACAGTGTAACCCGGATATAAGAAACCCGGATATAAGATAAACCCGGATATAAGAGAAACTCCGATATAAGAGAAACTCGGATATAAGAGAACTTTTCTCTGGTCCCAAATTAGAGCCTGTGTTAATGTATATATAATAGACCAAACCCGGATATAAGAGAAACCCGGATATAAGAGAGACCCGGATATAAGAGAAACCCGGATATAAGAGTCTTCTTCTCCGGTCCCGACAACTCTCTTATATCCGGGTTACACTGTATTACTAAAAATTTAGGCAGCGGATTATACTGTTGAACGCAGCGGAAACATCGGCTAATGAGGCAGTTTTAATAGCTTGCTCGACTATTCTTCTCATACCTAGAGGAACTTAAAATATCTACTGAACTTAGCTGTTTAAAGGCCGCAAGACTGTGGTACTCAGGAGAGTTTGGACTCAACTCGCACCAATAATGTGTTTAGACCGGCTTCTTTCTCTGGCATAGAAACGTGCCTGGTGACTTGCTGACGATTTCCAGACAAGAGAAGTCAGGCTGAATGAAAGACAAACGTTTTGGGGTGCTTGGGAATAAATAAAAAAGGTTTACAAAGAACTGGCTTTTTTTTTTTCGTGAGCGTGTGACATTTGAAAAGCAGAACGTGTTCGACATTATTCCTTTTTCCACTCCTCCCACCCAAGTGGAAATTTCCTAATGGCTAGAATCTCATCTTTTGTAAAGATGTTACGGAAATCGACGCGCGAATAACACGGATTAAATAATCAATCTCGCACTGTTTCTTTCTATATTCCTATTGCTAAATATTTCTGCTAACACATTTACTTATCTACCACCATTATTATTATTATTGCTAGTGTACCCGCACCATAAAAAATATCGGCTTATATTTTATTAATCAGTTATGTGCCATAGGTGATCATTAGACCGTGATCATTAGAGGATTATGTATCTTTCGATAGAAGACTGATGAAGAAGATTTTTTCCTGCAGCAGTTTTCCATTTCTTTCTGCCATAGACTAGTTGCCATCCAACGCTATAGAACTTATCCCCCGCCCCATTCTGCTATTTACCCATAGATAGGTTGCGGGGGAGAAGAAGAGAATTCATACCTTTCCCAAGGGTATTAGCACGTAAGTGAATATAATGGATTCGACTAGAAAGTCAATTAAGTTATGTGCCATGCGTGATACACGCTTAGGCGATCATGTATCTTTCGATACATGACTGAGGCAGATTTTTTTCCCGCAGTAGGTTCCCATTTCTTTCTGCGTTAGATCAATTGACATCAAATCTATAGAACCCTGCTCCGTCCTGCTATTTACCCATAATACCCTTTCCCAAGGGAATTAGCACGTAGGTGAATGTAATGGATTCGAGTGGAATTCGAACTCGGCTCTCCGATGCCTCAATCCGAGCCTCTATATTTTTCTTTTATCAATACATACACACACACAAAAAAGAAATTATTTTTTATTATAACCTCCAAATTTTATCTACGGTATATTACGATTTTACATTTTTTTTTGCAAGGTTAATAAAAACCTACGTAAAATATTTGTTTGAAAGTAATTGTTACGTGTAAATAAATGCTTATTACTGCATGTAATTGAGTCTGTCTTATTAAACCCGCAGATAGGACAGGAATTATATAAATGAATAGACATTGATAATTATTATGCGGTTTTAATTAATTCCCCGAGAAAATGTAGTTATATTTATATGCATGCTACTTCTTGTTTTTGTTTTTTTATTGAAGATTCCTGCAGATTTGTTCTCGACTATTACGGGCTTTTTTCTGCTCTTTTTCGAAAGTAGTTTCAAAAAGGAAAGTTGTCTGGAAGATCTGATTACGTAGATTCGTAAAGGTGCTGAAAAAATACTCGGCCCGATCAAGAATATTCGGAAGTTTTCAGCACCTCCTAATATATATATATATATATATATATATATATATATATATATGAAGAAATATAGTCTTAAAATGTGCTATATTTATGGGATAAAGTGCTCAATATCAGAGATAGAGCGTGTGTAAATATAAAAGTGAACATAGAAGTCAAAACTTAGAGGCGACAGTCTGTTTCATGCTAGTGGCCTGACGATTGCATCTAGCATGAAACAGACTGTCGCCTCTAAGTGTTGACTTATATATATATATATATATATATATATATATATATAAAGGTTATTGGTCAGAGTGGAATTAGACCAAGAACATGTAGAATTTTAAATTAAAAAATTAGATCAACCCATCACGCTACTTTGGTTTCAACTTTTCGGTGCCTTCATGCGATTCGGGCTAAATAAGATTTTTATTTAGGTCGAATTGCCTGAAGAAACCAAAAGGTTGAAACCAAGGTAGCGTGGTCGGATAATCTCCTAATTTTTAATATACACATACATTATAAAATGAACAAAGTCCTACAATTATTTTAAGACATTTTTATGTTTATACATTCTTTTTATAGATACAAATATTTAATGTCCGAGAAATTTTCATAGAAAAGTTTCGTCCTCCGACAGGAATCGAACCTGTATCCTATACGGAAACGTCATATAGCCTGACGTGCCTAAACCGTTTCGGCTACAGGGGAACGTTCGGGTAGCAAGGTCGATTTTACAGTCTTTAAACTTTAATCTTCCATGAATCTCCCACGTAAATTCATCTCTGCTCATGGCGTATCAAATGTAAACAAATGACGTCACACATTATGAAATCTTTAAATAATTGTCGGACTTTGTCCATTTCATAATGTACCCGTATTATATATATATATATATATATATATATATATATATATATATATATATATATATATATATATATATATGTCATTCACAGACAGTACTGTTTCGCTGTATCACAGCTCTTCAGTGCGACTAGACTTCCGAATGCCTCAAGCCAGGATATGGAACAAAGGAAACGCTATTTACATTTTTATTTTTGTCCTCATCTTTATTGTTGTTATCACAACGTTTCGGCTTTGTGCCCTCAGCCATCCTCAGGTGTATATCGATCTGGATAGCCTATAAGTAATTCTGAACTGAACCATTTATTTAATCTAGGGGGGTAGACACTTCTCTGTCCACTGCTCGTGTCTAGGGGCATCGTCTAGTTTTTATATTTATTTAGTAATGTTCAGTTATTGCTAGCTCGTTTCCACTGAGTGCAAGTACACACTGCCCAACACTGGTATTGAACTCACTAATTTCACAAGCTAACTCTTTTATACACTAGACCATTGAGATAACAACAACAAAGATGAAGACAACAGTCCGATTATAAATAGTGTAAATAATTATAATTCCTCACTCAGACAGAAAAGAGGAAACGTTTATAAATCGAACATATTTCGCTTTTATTAAAGCTTCATCAGAAAACGAAATATGTCTACTAGATGCACACAAACGAATACACATTATCATCCGTATCCCGCATAGACAAACTATAATTGTGATATACAAACACACATTAATTATACACACAAATGCTGCTTGACAGGATAGACGCACGCGAGATCTGCTTAAGAAATGAAAAACAAACAACACAACAATGTAAAAGTAATCATTTCACCCTAAGCAAGGCAATGAAGCCACTAAGACGCAATGGGGTTACTGAGTATTATAGAAAATGAAAAAGAAAAAAAACACTTTTTAAAGAGAGAGCTTAATAAAAGAACAGGAATTAAGATACCAGACTTTTCTTTTCTCCGCCATATTTGATTTTCTGATGAAGCTTAAATAAAAGCGAAACTTGTTAAATTTATAAACGTTTCCTATTTGTTCCTTATCCTCTCATTCTGTTGGATTCCATAACTCGAATAGCGCTTTTGAACTCAGATGTTTCCCGATTCCCGTGCGTAACAACAAAAGTGTCTAAGTAGTGCAACAGCATGAGATAATTGTCCATCCAACAAAATGTTTAATATCTAAAATACCACGAAACTAATTGAGTTTCATTTATTTCCAATTGAATTGAATTTCTTTTATTGTTTTCAGGTAAGACGTTCAGCCATCTTGACATCATTTGTCGTAAGAATCACTGAAAAACCCTTTGAGTTATTCCGCTAGAAAGAGAACAGGTTAAAATCATTTTCTGTCAACCCCACTGTCATTCCAACTGAGCAATAGTGAGAGGAAAAAGATCATTCAGGCCTTCGGTAATGGTACCAATATTCATATTCTGGCTTCCATCTTCAAAATCCATTCAAGAACCATCAAGAGAACGGCGAATAAGTGGGAACAGTAGAGAGGAAAACTGGATCAGATGGTCACAACAAGAAGAGGGGTCATCAATTAAACTTAGAGCTAAATACATTCTTTTTGTTCAAAGTAGAATCCAATAGTGCTATAAAACATCGGAGAAATTCAGTAAGATGTCTTTAATCATTTCTAAGATACAACGGTTCAAAGCTTAATCTAACAATTTGACAATTTTTGCAGTTTCACCCAGTATATATATATATATTTGCTCGGCACAATTCAGGCTTACTTTGATCAGGAGGTGTTTCGTGGTCGAGAGGGCAATGCACATCAGATCTCGTGATGGTTTCCCCTGGGTATTCAGCTTAGCATCCTGCCGAGGGGCACATATCTTTCTAACAAAATTTTTCGAATATTCAGGTCGGTAGATGGAAATGAATATACTATTTAATAAATAAAAACAGACCATCGACTCAAATTTTAGCATCCATTGAAAATGTTTAAGCAATAAGCTAAATATGTTGGATTAATAAATGATTAATTTATATATATATATAATGCTGATGATATATATATATATATATATATATATATATATATATATATATATATATATATATATATATATATATATCATCAGATCATCATCATCATAGCCTCGACTGCTTCACTCGTTGGGAGGACCTGAGGGCATAAGAGGCCGTTTTAGATTCATCTTTCTCATGATGTTTTCAGTGGGTTTTCAGAGAATATGGTAGCACGCATATTCTGTCCAAGCTCTTGATCAACAGCTGAAGACCATTGAATATGGTGTGGGTCATATTTGGTTCCTCAGGTTTTGAATTCAGAGTTGTTCTCTTAGAACGGTTGCCCGCCAACGCTATAGGAACAGTTTGTCCGGCTATTTGCCCATATATATATATATATATATATATATATATATATATATATAGAGAGAGAGAGAGAGAGAGAGAGAGAGAGAGAGAAAATGGGGGAGATAGCTATATATATGTTTATAAGAAAACATTTCAACTATGTCATAAATTTTCCCCATATAAACCATTGCCCAATGAGTACCTGAATATTGCTGTGTGCATGGAACTCAGAGTTGTGCCATGTATATTTATTATTAATAGTATATATATATATATATATGTATATATATATATATATATATATATATATATATATATATATATATATATGTAAGTATGTATGTATGTATGTATGTATGTGTGCGTGTGCGTGTGTGTCTGTGTGTGTGTGTGTGTGCGCGTTAATTTCTACTTCGTCGTGTCAGTATAAAAGACAAAACTATATATACAGGGTGCGAGGGATAAATTGTCGTCTGAATTAAACAAAAATTAAAACAACACTGACAACTCATTTTGGCAGATATATTTACCAAAATTACACAAAAATATCTTGAAGTACTGAACGGTAAATTTATTCAATAAAATCTTCATTGGCTTCAACTAAGGCCTCCAGGCAACTTCGAATCCTCCTGCAACTCTTCTGGACGGTCACCTTGTTTAAGTTGGAGACGGCTGCCATAATCCTTGCCTTCAGGTCTTCTTTGATGTTATAAAGAGTTTTTTTGGTCTCTCGCCCAGCTGCGCCTCACACATAACAATCAAGGGGGTTGTAAGGTTCGATGTGGTTGCAGAAATTGTCTGACAGCCATGACTGGGTTCTGCTGTTTGTATAACATGCTGCAGAGTCCGGTAGGCACCCGGAAAAATCATTGCGAATAAGTAATATTTTTATTCATTTCATCATTGTCGGTTTTATCTCGTATCCTAGAATTTAATTTCTTCTTTTCTTATCGAAGAGGGTAAACCACGTGGGCTTTTCCCTAAAGAGAGCTCGCCGAATAAGACTTGAAATGGAAACCTTGACTCTTCCAGTTTTGTTACATAACCTGACCATCTTCGAATAAAGCTTTTTGCTGTTAAAATCGTTGCAAGTGTTGGTTGGAGGTGAAAGAAAATCAGCTTAGACGAGTGTGCCGATGTCATGAATTTACTTAAGGTGGGCCTCAATTTGCCAGGAAGTGAACAATACACTTGATTTCATAGCCTTCCTCTGTGGCATGCAGAATCCGGTTATGAAACTGCAACGGACTGCCACTAACTTATTTCGAGTGGCGCCTTCTGTAGCATATCCGTCATGCGTAGCCCTCTTCATTCGCTAGTTCAAAATTTAAGATCTGTTATAATCATCATCCGCTTGTTCCAACGTTGAGGTCTTTGTGGTTGGTCGCACTTAGCCTGGGTCCTCGTCTTCGACCTTGCCGCCAAGAGTGGCCGTGCCAGGAGTTTAGAACATCCGACAGCATCGCTGTCAGAGTCACTGGACCATGCAAGCCCGTCAATCGCGAAAAGGAGAGACCATCAGAGGTTTTATTTTATATGGAATGAGATATGCAGAATCAAGTTATGGAACTGTAATGAACTACTGCTAACTTGATTATTTCGAGTGGCGACTTCTGTCGTATGTCCGTCATGCGTATCCCACTTCATTTGCTGGTTCAGCAGTTGAGATCTGTTATAATAATCATCCGCTTGATCCAACGTTGGGGTCTTTGTGGTTGGTCGCGCTTAGCCTGGGTCCTCGTCTTCGACCTTGCTGCCAGGAGTGGCCGCGCCAGGAGTTTAGAACACTCGACAGAATCGCTGTCAGAGTCATTGGACCATGCAAGCCCGTCCACTGCGAAAAGAAGCAACCATCTTAGGTTTAATTAAATTTATAGTAATAAAGCAAGTAATATTTTAAATTAAATAAGCACTATTTTAATTTACTTACTCGATAATAATTAAATAAATCAATTTATAACAAAGTTTCATATTTCTAAATACTTTGCTTAGATTTTGGTAGGCATCTTTATAAATTCAAAGGCGCATTGGTATTGTATTATTGTCTAATATCGGTCCACCGATATGGCATTGAATGCTGTACAATCTCATCACAGATACGGAAGTAACTTGTGCCAAGAGAAATTTGGTTCTATCGAAGGATTCTGAGAATACTGTGGATTGAACATTTGAACAAAGTCAAGGTTTTAGCGAAAATGGAAACATAAAGGACAATTATACTTAGAATCAGAAAGAAATTTCTAGGACGCATAATGAGGAAAGAGGGCTTGAAGAATTTGACACTCACGTGGCATAATAAACTGGCTGGTGATGTTTGGTAAATAGAGGGCAGAACAGGGACTGGGTGGGTTTGTAAAAAGACAATCATTGCGAAGTGCTACGAAGGATAGGAAGTTGTCGCTTAGACACGGTACATATAAGAAGATGTATAGATATGCACCAGAAGACGGTCTTTTAGAAACGCTAAAACCAATTTCTTACATTGCAATGTAAACGAATAAGGAAAACTCATGTCAAGCTGAACAATTGTAAAACGGATATACCTGTCAGTAAACGTAGACGCATTCACATTGAATATGTAATTTAATTGAGTTTGAATATCATATTTATCTCAAACAAATAGCAATAAAATTTTGACACACCCAATATACACAAATAACCACCTCCGTCAAAAATGGTGGTTGAAACTTGGCTTGGACTCAGCGATAACCTATCTCGTGTAACAGAAAATATTCTCTGAATCGCAAAATAAAAATAATAAGTCTAACACATTATTTAATTAGAAAAGCTTTTAATTGCTTTTATGTATAAGATATATTATGAACGCTATTCAAAATGGAATTTGTTACGTCCCCTTCAGAATTTGGCTATTTCATTTTGGACTTGCTTAGTCCTAAAATGACTTTGATTAGTTCGAAATTGAACTTGAAATGGTATAGATTTTTAAATGTTATTTTTATCCCCGTCCCGCTACAGACCGTACTTATGGGATCTGATTAGGACTTCATAGAGACTTTGAGATAATGTAGTGACTGTAGCAAACATGGTAAGTAATGTCAATGTTTTGGTGCAAGTGCTGTCGTATATTTGGGTCAGTAATCGTGGCTAGCTAAATTTAAGATAAGATATTAAAGACAGGTTTTGCCTAAGCGCTTTAGCTTCGTGCAACATTTTTGTATTTTCAAAATAAATATTACTTTCCGCTTAAGAAAATTTAAGCAGAGTACTAGACTGAAGACATGGTGCAGTAATGGATAACGGCACGGATTGAGGAATCGGAGGAGCCGAGTTCGAATCCCGGTTGAATTCATTGCATTCACTTACTTGGGAAATGTATGAATCCTATTCTTCTCCCCCGCTATTGGTAAATAGCAGGACAGACCGGGTTCTATAGACTTGGATGGCAACTGGTCTACCGCAGAAAGAAATGGCAACCTACTGCAGGAAAAAATCTACCTCGTCAGTCATACATCGCTTAAGTGTGTATCACGCATGTCACATAACTGACTGGCAGCCAGGTCTCATCATTTCACAGCTGAAATGGCTAGATGTAACCGTAAGTTCTGTGTTAATGGTTTCTTCCCTTTCGCTTCTCGCTTTCGGCTTCTTCCTTCCCAGTCAACTTTGATCTTCAAAAATTTAAATGCAATGTCAATCGCCCTCTCTCCTGAATTCCCGTTCTTTTATTGTTCTCTCTCTTAGTGATTCTTGTTTTTCTCTCACATTTAGTCTCTGCCTTTTGTTTTAGCGGCTTTATTGCCTTGCTTGGGGTGAAATGATTAAAAAATATTTCTCATTAATTTTGAAATAGGTGAATGTAAAAGAAAATGTTGCCTGCAAGACCCAAACAAATTTCTCTTTTTTGAATTTGTAAATGAATCCTGGTTATTAAGTAAATGATTGAACAATCTTCTTGCGAGTTCCAGGACTATAAAATTCCTGTGGAAATTCCCTTACTGCGCCGTTACATATTTGAGCATAACAAACAAAGACCTGTACCAAATAACGGAAACTACATCACTTGGGAACTTTCAATCAGCAACAGCTAAAATGGAGGGCACATGAAAGAGAATGGATTTTTTTAGAAGGAACCGGGAACCCAATCTTAAACTGGAAACAATGGATACACTCTATATCCTGTTCAAGAGACTGAGGAAGAGTGTAAGACTTTAAAAGGAGCTTAAAACCCAATCCTAAGCAGGAAAAAAGGGATAAACTTCTACTCCTGTTCAAAAGACTAGGTAGATATGTGAATCGGATGATAAATGAACCTATCTACTATTTTACATATATATATATATATATATATATATATATATATATATATATATATATATATATATATTTGAATTGGACAAAGTCCGACAATTTATTTAAAGACATTTATATGTTTAACGTTCTTTTTATAGATACAAGTATTTAAGCAAATCCTCTGTTTTATAATAAACAGTATTAAATAACATTTACCGGCCTGAATGTCCGAGAAATTTTCATAGAAAATTTTCGTTCTCCGACAGGAATCGAACCTGTATCCTATACGGAACCGTCTTTTCGCGTGACGTGCCTTAACCGTTCGGTCACGAAGAAGCGTCCGGTTAGCAAGGTCGATTTTACTATCTTTAAACTTAAATCTTCCATGAATCTCTTCTATTCATATCTGCTCTAGCGTATCAAATGTAAACAAAAGATAGTAAAATTTACCTTGCTAACCGGACGCTTCTCTGTGGCCGAACGATTAAGGCACGTCACCCCGAAATGACGGTTCCGTATAGGATACAGGTTCGATTCCTGTCGGAGAACGAAAATTTTCTATGAAAATTTCTCGTACATTCAGGCCGGTAAATGTTATTTAATACTGTTTATTATAAAACAGAGCATTTGCTTAAATACCTGTATCTATAAAAAGAACGTTAAACATATCATAAATGTCTATATATATATATACATATTATATATATATATATATATATATATATATATATATATATATATATATATATATATATATATATACACGAGATAGATAGATAGATATGTCTAAAGAGAAAGATAGAAAGTAAAAAAGAAAGTATGGTGAGAAAAGTGTTTACAAAGAAATTATCTACGACTCTGGTTAGATCACGGATCCGTTTACCAACCTACATAATTTTATCTGGAGTTGTGTCTCGTTCGCTGCTGTCGACCGTGAACATTAAAGGGTCGCTCAGGTCGTGATAAAAACTACACACCTTTTGACCCTTAACGTGTTAGCCCTTACAAAGACCCTAAAATAACTACTAACATCCCCAGTTTTTTCTTTCTTTCTTTTGTTCCATTTTTTCAATGTATTTTCTGTCTTCCATTTCACTCCCTCGTTGATATTATTTATTTTATTTTCACTTACTTATTTCTGTTTGTTTATCTCTTTTTATTGGGACCCTTACCGCCTTACTCTCTTCAGCTTTGACGATTTGACAGTAGGACCTTCCTGTTATCTTTCAACAGAAGAGATCGGATTTCGGACCCATTGCACCAGCCCTTGTTTTTGTTGTTGGTGGCAATATTCAGAATGGTGACACTTTATTCTTCGTTCAGTTTCTCTGTCTTTTGTTTTATTTTAGTAGGAGTCTATAAATCTCCTGTCGGTTTTCTCTTTCCTTTTATTCGCTTATTCATTCTTTTATTCTTTTATTCGCTTATTCATTCGTTGTCAATGTACGCACATTTATTTATTTTTCTCTAATTGATATGTTCTGTCTCATTTATTTCTGACTTTCATTCTCTTTCTCATTCTTAACATTTCTCTTAATTTCTTTTGTTTAACTCCTTATTTGCATACTTTTCTTTTTCTTTTTTGTTCTTTGTTTCACTCGTTGCCATAGTTTTTTTTTCTTTTTCGTTTTAATCTCTTATTTTTCTTTTCATTTTACTTTTTATCTTTATTTTTTCATGTCTTTCTTTTTCTCCTCTTGTTTTCCTTTTTTTTTCTTCTTTCTTTTACTATTAGACCGTCTCTTGTGGAGCAAAGGTCTTTTCTTTCCGTAGTCATTGACAATCATTTTGACACAAAGCCGAATTCAATTGGCTTTGTGTGTTTTTTTTGTTTAACGGCATATCAACACTTTATGGGTCATTCACTGCCGAAATTTTATTTTCTTGAGAGAATTAGTAATTTCTTTTTAAAAAATATATTTCAGGTAATTTTATTTTATTTTTTACAAAAAATGTATTGCTGGCAATTTTTACTATGAAAATGTATTGTTGGCAATTTTTACTATGAAAATGTATTGCTGGCAATTTTTACTATGAAAATGCATTGTTGGCAATTTTTACTATGAAAATGTATTCCTGGCAATTTTTACTATGAAAATGTATTGCTGGCAATTTTTACTATGAAAATGTATTGCTGGCAATTTTTACTATGAAAATGTATTGCTGGCAATTTTTACTATGAAAATGCATTGTTGGCAATTTTTACTATGAAAATGTATTCCTGGCAATTTTTACTATGAAAATGTATTGTTGGCAATTTTTACTATGAAAATGTATTGCTGGCAATTTTTACTATGAAAATGTATTGTTGGCAAGTTTTACTATGAAAATGTATTGCTGGCAATTTTTACTATGAAAATGTATTGTTGGTAATTTTTACTATGAAAATGTATTGCTGGCAATTTTTACTATGAAAATGTATTGCTGGCAATTTTTACTATGAAAATGTATTGCTGGCAATTTTTACTATGAAAATGTATTGTTGATATTTTTACTAAAAAAATGTATTTTTATACATTCATAGTAGTTTTTCCTTCTGTATTTGCTTGGGAATTTCCTTCTGTGTTTGTTTGGGATAACACTCTCATACACATAGACACACATACATACAGGTGTACACATTTTAGTTCACACAAACGCAGCCATATAAAAAATCCAAGGCTAGGGGCAGGTACACATCGATGCGTTCGCATATCAAAAATAATATATATATATATATATATATATATATATATATATATATATATATATATATATATATATATATATAATACACTGTTACATTAGAACATGTATATACCCACTACAAAACTGTACATCTTGTTTCAGCGTTAAAAATTAAAAAGTACCATCATGTTTTCCCACCTGAAGAAACGTTAATTTTTAATTGTTAACCTGTTGAAACAAGATGTACAGTTTCGTAGTGGGTATGTGCATGTTCTAATGTAACACTGCATAATAAATAAATATTTATTGCTCTACTTTTGTATTGAGCCCTGTTTTAAATTAATGTTTTCGACGCTGAAATCTTACTTTTCGTTCTTTTACCTTTGGATATATATATATATATATATATATATATATATATATATATATATATATATATATATATATATGCAAGTTTCATTAAAAACGACAGACAGGGTACTACGGTTAAGTTTTTTATTTAATTTTTCTTGTGTACGAACAAGAGCTTTCTTTGCTGGACAAAGGGTGTGTAAGAACTGTCCAATTTTTTATTTATTTTTCCGAGCGCTTTCGGCTATACCTTTAGCTATTATCAAGGATGATTTGATTTTTCAGCTTAATTGAGTGTGTGCATTATGTATATGTCTTAGTGTGTAGTAGTGGTGTTTTAATTTCCAAATATGGTTAGCACGTTGTGGCTTTGTTCGTAGTTAATATTGTTAAGGGTGGGCTTTTTCTTTTTTATTATTAAAGCCTCCATTATTTTTAACCTTTTTTTTACAGGTGGAAGCAATTAATATATTTGTGTTTTCTACTAGTATATTTCTAATGGAGTCTGGTAAATTTTTGTGTGTGTTTAAATGGGTTCTAATGGAGCTGTGATCGGATAGGTGTAACGTAAGACGTCTGGATAATCATGTGGTTGTGTAACCGATGTAATTATTTATGAGTCCGGTTTCGTTAGGAACGCAGTTCCATAAGGGGTAACTTAACCGTAGTAACTTGTCTGTCGTTTTTAATGAAACTTGCATAAAAGAAGGATTGCTGCCTAAATATACAACTATCAATATATATATATATATATATATATATATATATATATGCATGTTTCATTAAAAACGAGAGACTACGTTTAAGCTTTTTATTTAATTTTTCTTGTGTTCGCATTAGAGCTTTCTTTTTTGTACACAGAATGTGTACAAAATGCCCAAATCTTCCATAGTTCCGAACGCTTTCGGCTATACTTTTAGCCATTATCAAGGATGATTTTATTTTTCAGTTTAATTGAGTGTGTGCGTTATGTGTATGGTATTAGTGTGTTATAGAGGTGTTTTATTTTCCGAACACGGTTAGCACCCTGTGGCCTAGTAAATACGAACTAGGCCTCTGAGTGTTGATTTCAATGTTCACTTTTATATTTACGTACGCTCTATCTCTGATACTGAGCACTTTATTCCATGAATATAGCCCACCTTATAACTATATTTCTTCATATATATATATATATATATATATATATATATATATATATATATATATATATAGGCAGAAAAACCTCATTCAATTATTTGCCTATATTTTGAAAGCAATTGTATGCCTTCAACTACAGATAAAATGTATTGTTAGTCTTTTTACTATAAAAATGTACTGTTGATTTTTGTATGAGTGTTCACTATTTGCCCGTAGCTGAGATCCTAACAGGTGCTACCACCGCGGTTCATGGTGAACCTAGAAACAACAGCAATTAAGAGGTGGTACCACACTCCTCAAAACGTCCCGATCAGAGGCCTTGCTGCCGAATGTATTTAATCGCAATTGTCGCGGCAATGAAAGCATAGACGAGCTTCCTAACTGGCGCCTAAGAAGCCAGCCCATTAGAATATACAGATAGACTACCAATTAACAGGTAAGTGGTGTCTAGATACCTCTTCTAACATTGATAAAATTACGAGTGCAATGCACATTTGTAGATGTACGACGAAAATGAAAAATCATTCTTCCGGATAACTCTTCAGTCCATTCTAGAGATTTACTACCGTTTAAGAATAATGTGTACACAGTGTACTTACTAGCGAATAGCAGATTCCATCTGCAACCCGAACACGAAAAAATATTGCGCTCTCCGAAGACTAAGTCTCGTTTATACTGCCTGGGGTTTATTTTAACTGTGATAAATGATGGTAAGTCTGTTGAGATTGTTATCAAAGAATTTAATTTGAGAAATATATCTATGTTTATGGCAGTCTTAATTATGATGGATATACAGAGAACTTATCACTAATTTGTAAATTCCATCTGGAAACTCGACACTAACGAATATGGCTCTCTTGGACGGTTAAGTATAGTTTATGTCTCATGAAAACGTGGCCCAGTAGATAAAAGAGTCTGTTGAAGCAACCCAGTAACTTGACCCAAAGATTGGTGAGTTCAATACCTGACCACAGAAGAGGGGAAGAAATCTAGAGAGTTGAGTTTCTAAAAGGGAAATAACTGAAACTGAGGTACCCGGAAGTGGCATGGCACGTGGATCTAGAGCAAACTACAAAGGAGGACGAAATAAAGTGTTCGCTTCGAAATTCCAAATAATGCTACCTGAAGAAGGCTGGGCGTATAACGGTCGAAACGTCGTGAATATGGCAAAAAAGTTGAGGAGAACGGTCCGCACAATGTAAATAGACGTGACAAATTTTGTCGAGCCTGTTGAGACATTTACTAAAATTCACTTCCAAACCACGTGATAAGTCGTGGTTGGTAGCTTTTATTATGACGCCGACCACGAGTTAACTGTTATTGTTTTTTTTGTTTTTATTTTTGCTTTGTGGTTCTTGCCATCAAGACTACAATCACAATTTTTTCATTTTTTCTGACGCGAATAACTGTTAGCTAACTTTATGATACATTGAATTAATAAATCAATTTGGTTTCATAAATTGTTACAATAATCACAGCAGTAAATATCGAATGGTGAAAAATTAAGACGATAACATCACAAAGTGGAGGGGAAATTGAGAAAAACTGTGATAGCAATGGAAATTTTTCTATACTAATATTCACCCACTACAAGGCCCAAGAGCCACTTAAGGTAGACGGTTACTGCCTGTTGATGTATGCGCGTAAGAAAAGAAAGAAAGCGAAGTTGGGAATATGCAAGAAAGATAACGGTTAACCTTAGATTTGAAGTTGTCAAGACTGTAGTGCAAAAGAAATATCCTGTCATGAGTTTATTCGACAAAGCAGCAGTTCTTGGGAAGAACCTGTCCGAATACAACTTACTTTTTTACAAAATGAATACGACGGGGTTGGGGTGATTCATCATTGGGTAGGTGTCATGGCAGTTCCCAGTTGTCAGGGCTGGTGGGACTAAATAATATCCCACGTTAGAACAAATGCCATGGAAGCAGCGAGAAGATCGCAATGTTTCGTCTGTGGGGAAAGAGGTGGTAGGATGGGAAATAATGAATCATCCACAAGACGGCGTGGAAACTTTTGAACATTCCCAAGGCAGACAAGCGAGAACTGGGCGGTTCTAGATTAGACAACAATTGTCCATTTATGTAATATAACTTCAGGTTCTGAAAACCATCCTTTTGGATTATTAATTGCGAATATCGCTCGACGAGTGGCACCCAAGAAATCATAATTCTTAAGAAATGGTATTTCTGTATTTTTCAGTTTTATCTTCATTTTTAAACTTAAAGATGGATTGGTGGAGTTTATACCCAAAATTAACAGAGCCTCAGTTTATCTAAATTTATGATTACATTTTATGTTCAGGATAAATTCACTTTCTGCGTTTTTCACTGCGGAGTTTTATTGCTTTTTTAATTTATTTTTTGCTTCAGAATTCTCTCTCCCTAATTTATTTTAATTCACAGACACACAGACACACACACACACACACACATATATATATATGTATATGTATATGTATGTATATATATATATGTATATGTATGTATATATATATGTATATATATACTGATATATATATATATATATATATAAATCCTTATATATATATATAGATATATGTATATATATCATTCTATGTGCAGCTATATAAATATATATATATATATATATATATATATATATATATATATATATATATATGCAGAAATATAGTCTTAAAGTGTGCTATATTTATGGGGTAAAGTGCTCAATATCAGAGATAGAGCGTGTGTAAATATAAAAGTGGACATGGAAGTCAGCACTTAGAGGCGACAGTCTGTTTCATGCTAGTGCAATCGTCAGGCGACTAGTGCTGTTATTTTTCTCGGCTATTTATATAAGGGTCAGTGGTGCATTATGGGTAGTCTATTTTGGCGGTTACTTTTACCGGAAGTGGCTTATTTGTTTATTTATTTATGTCAAATTGTTTTGCTTGTTTTTTTATTTTTATTTTTATTTTTTATCTTATATATTTATTTATTTATTCTTTTATTTTGATCGGTGTTTTTGGTTAACGTAGTAAAAATTTGTTTATATAGCTTATTGTTGGTAGTCTATAATGGCCGTCATTACCGGAAATCGCTTGTTCGCTTATTTATTTGGGTCAAATTGTTTTGCTTGTTTTTATTTATTTTCATTTTTATTTTTTATCTTATATATTTGTTTATTTGTCATTGATTAAATCTGTTTGTTGAATTTGTTGTTTTTTCTGACTATTATTTAGGTGGGAACAGTTTTTAATTTATCTATTTAGGTTGGTTATCTTTATTTGTTTTTGTTTTGTTTTGTTTTTTAAACGGCTAGTTTATCGTAATCCGTTGTTAGTTTATTTATATATTTGGATGTATTTAGATCGATTTATTATACTTGTTGTTATTTATTTGTTACACTATATCTTTTTGGCTTTCGGTTTTTAAGTAACGTAGTATATTATCTTTTATTAATGTTTTTTTTTTATTATTATTATTTTTATTTGTATAACAGTTATAACTTTCGTCCGTTCTTTTGTTTTGATTTTGTTTCGTATATTCTAACAGGTGTGGTTTTATGATTTGTTTGGAGTAATTTATTTTGCTTATTTTATTGTTGTTTGTTTATATATTTATTTATTTTTCTATTTTAAGTTACGTAGTAAAAATTTGTTTTCATGTCTACATTTTGAGATTAGCTCGGATCTTTTATTTAATAATTTATTTTCATCTGGGAAGGTAATGATAGCTATTTTTTCCTCCAAGCAAAGTTTGCAGGTTTTTGATAGGTTGTTGTAGGCTGATGATTTTTTCCTTATTTTCCAAGATATTTTTGGTGTGGTGTGTGTTTTGCTTTTTATTTCCCAGATATACTTAGAAAGCATTGTGCTGTTCGCATATTTACTATTTGTGAAAGACAATTTGTGTACATAATTTCTTTGTTTCCATGGTCCTTCGGTTACTCCTATATATACTTTTTCTTCATTATCTGCTGATTTTGTCGTGGCTTGGTAGATTACGTTGTTTTGTAAACAATTACCGTTTAAGGGACATTCGTTTTTTATTCTGCAGTTGCACGTGGGTTTAATTTGTTCGTGTGGTTTGTTAATAATTTTTCTGTTGTGCTTTTTTATTATTTGTGCCATGTTCTCGGTGCAACTGTAGCTGATTTTTACTGTGTTTTTGTTGAATATTTTGTGTAGGGTGCTTGATTCCGGGAAGTGTTTGTGTAAAAGCTTGAAGAATATTTTTCCTATGTTTGTTTTTACGTTTTTGCTGTACGGTGGGTTGAACCATATGATATTTCTTTTTCTGTTGGTCTTTTTTGTGTTCTGTGGTGAGTATGTGAGTGTTGCTGGGAATCCGCTATCTTTTAGGGCTGTTTCGTAGTCTTTCTTGGCCTTGTTAAATATAGATTCAAATAAATATAGAAAGACTACGAAACAGCCCTAAAAGATAGCGGATTCCCAGCAACACTCACATACTCACCACAGAACACAAAAAAGACCAACAGAAAAAGAAATATCATATGGTTCAACCCACCGTACAGCAAAAACGTAAAAACAAACATAGGAAAAATATTCTTCAAGCTTTTACACAAACACTTCCCGGAATCAAGCACCCTACACAAAATATTCAACAAAAACACAGTAAAAATCAGCTACAGTTGCACCGAGAACATGGCACAAATAATAAAAAAGCACAACAGAAAAATTATTAACAAACCACACGAACAAATTAAACCCACGTGCAACTGCAGAATAAAAAACGAATGTCCCTTAAACGGTAATTGTTTACAAAACAACGTAATCTACCAAGCCACGACAAAATCAGCAGATAATGAAGAAAAAGTATATATAGGAGTAACCGAAGGACCATGGAAACAAAGAAATTATGTACACAAATTGTCTTTCACAAATAGTAAATATGCGAACAGCACAATGCTTTCTAAGTATATCTGGGAAATAAAAAGCAAAACACACACCACACCAAAAATATCTTGGAAAATAAGGAAAAAATCATCAGCCTACAACAACCTATCAAAAACCTGCAAACTTTGCTTGGAGGAAAAAATAGCTATCATTACCTTCCCAGATGAAAATAAATTATTAAATAAAAGATCCGAGCTAATCTCAAAATGTAGACATGAAAACAAATTTTTACTACGTAACTTAAAATAGAAAAATAAATAAATATATAAACAAACAACAATAAAATAAGCAAAATAAATTACTCCAAACAAATCATAAAACCACACCTGTTAGAATATACGAAACAAAATCAAAACAAAAGAACGGACGAAAGTTATAACTGTTATACAAATAAAAATAATAATAATAAAAAAAAAACATTAATAAAAGATAATATACTACGTTACTTAAAAACCGAAAGCCAAAAA
>OZ038513.1:24421844-24489344 GCA_964036315.1 Acanthosepion esculentum
ACTTTCTCACTTCCTGCATAGTTTGAATCATGTTTATTTTTTTATGACTTCCATTTCATAAATTCTACCAGATATATGATATTAAACAACATTCCTCACAGTAAACAGCTATTCATAACATACCTGCCACGGTTCTATGAAAATAGGTTTAGTTATGTAAAATTGGACACCCATTTTATCGCTTCTCTGATCGTTAAGAGGAAAAGACAATCTGATAGAAATCTTTTCAAAACAAAACAGGAAAATAACACACTTCAATGCTCACTTTTATCAAACAGTTTTTAATATGATGAAAAGCAATTGTCCAAATGAAGAAACTAAATATTAGATAATGAACGTAACCATTTCTCTTTGCGACCATTGCTCGACAACGCCGACAACCTTCGTCGCAAATTTTGTAGATCGACAAAAGTATCCAGTCTTTGATTTTGCTCCTAGAGAGATTACAGGTAGTATTATATATATATATATATATATATATATATATATATATATATATATATATATATATATATGCGAAAAAAATCTATATCTAATAATTTGTAGTTCTTTCCTTCACTTGACTGAATCACGGTGGCTATGCAAAGTTACATACTGTCAACAAGGTGCTGAAATTGATCCGTGCGTCTATCTATCCAAGCACATACAGAGACTGTCCATGACTAAATTTTACCTTTTGCTTGTGATTACAAAGGATTTTTCATATACATATATTTATCCGAGGCTATATCGCTTCACTTTCAAATTTAGACCACTCTATTTTTCGGCTGTCTGATTTAGTTGGCGTGTGGCGCGCCCTGCCCAGATATTTTAATTTCGAACAGCAAAATCAAATGAAACCTTTTTTCGTTGAAGTTTTGAAGTTCTTTCTTTGTTAAGCATACTAGTTCTTAAATTATAACAAATTTTCATGTGTATTTTGTAAAAAAATAATTAAAAATGATGATAATGCCGCGTTGTCGTTACCCCCGCCCTCTTCTCTATTTATTTTCGTAATAAATCTACTCTCCGTTTTTTAGTACTCTGCCCATCGCCCTTTCAACCACACCCAACTCTTCCCTAACTTCGGAAAACCCACTTTAGACAATTCTAAAACGGTTAAATATCCGTAAAAATTATTCGGTGTTGATTATTATTTGTGAAAAAAAAAAAGCGATTGAATTTATTAGCCTTTGTTACTCTGTTCGACTGAGGATGACGAAAAGAAACAAGTAAATGTTTGAAGAATCTCATCTCCGCATTTTGGTCCGATTTTGGAATCCGCCTGTCTATTACACTCATGTATATGTGTTTAAACTTTTTCGCAGATGCCATGAGGTACCTCCAAACGAACATCCTTGGTTATATCTTTACACCTACAAACCTAGAACAATTATCCCCGCAGACGTGTGCTGCCTGACCTGGTTGATGTGAGGCGCATCCTGGCCAATAGCAACAAGATACAAAAATACTTTCCAACTTTTAATGGCGGACCGCAAAATAAATGAAATCGTACGTACGTGTGTAAATCTAATGTTCATTTTACACTTTTAATGTACACGTGTTCTTAAATGTAGATGACTTAGATTTTATATATATATATATTAGCAGCATGGCCCGGCGTTGCCTGTGCTTGATTCAAAAATCGTACAACTCATACAGCAATCGCTATCACTTGACTTAAAATATTTTTGCCCTTCCTTGCCTTTAAAGGGGTGCCCTTTGCCGTGCTGATGTTGCTACGTGCCTTACTTCTTGCCTATCTCACACTAGGGAATTTTTTCTAAGCTCTATACTAAACTTTAAATCTGTTACTAAACAAAATGAACACAAAACGATCAGCTTTAAAAAAAGGATTCGTAACTGGAAAAACCGAATGAAAAAAGAATGTTAACAACAAATACTTTTTCACACCCAACACAGTTCTGCGGAATCAGAATCAACCTTGAGTTTAAGCCAGCGAATGAGCCAATTGGAGTAAAGTGCCATGCAGATATAAATTTTTCCCACTTGTGACGAATGCAGCTATCGATTTTTTTGCATGCTAGCATGCTAGTTAACATTCGTGTCGGTCAGCTGTTGGACCTCACGCTGGCCAATAGAATCTTCCTGCCTATTCGTGGCAGCCAGCTATAGGCTCTCACTCTGGCCACTAGAAAATGGCCGCAAACTACATGAAAACTGCCGTAGAAGCATGAAAAAATCGATTATTTCCACTATCGATGGGAGTTGCGAAATGCAAGGTCGGTCTTGGCCTTCCCGATAACTTGGAGCATGTGCATGTAAATTTTGATGCAAGTCCGTCGAAAATTGCGGCCGTGCATTCGTTACACACACAAACACATCCTGCCTTCATATATATATATATATATATATATATATATATAGTGAGAGAGAGAGAGGAGGGAGAGAGAGTGATATATATATATATCGATAGATAAATACATAATATAATTTATAGAATATATAAAATATATATAATATAATTTATATAATATATATAAGACAAAGTATATGTATATATATTATATAGTGTTTATTAAAAACTGTTACCAAGTTATGATGTAACGGTTTACAGTAAATAATTATTCCTCTACACTTGTTTTGAGCCCTTTTTAAATTAATGTTATGAGCATTTGAATTTATATACTTTTCGTTCTTTTACATTTGGATATATATATATATATATATATATATATATATATATATATATATATATATTACAATGCATCATTCATAAAAAAAGTAAGTTAGTAAAGTTAACGATATAAAATGGCGAAATCCCTTCGATAACAAAATTTTAAAGATGCATTAACCTACTACCCACTCGATGAATGTTATGATCCTTGTTTTTTAAAATTATAAGATGTATAAGGTCTGTATAAGAAATAATCCGACGTACAAATTTTCGGGTTAACGACTGAGACATTACTCTATTTATTCAACTATTTAGTTCATGCCGCATTGACTGATAAACTCCTACAAAAAAAAAAAATTTCAAAAGTTCACTCTCTTAAATTTTCAAAAATTCAACCTTAGCGTTGCAACTGCACGCTCCAAAAGTTTGTATCCGTTTACAATATTTTTTTTATATTTTATTAAAAAAAAAAATATTTCGATTCGCATTGTATTTTTACGTCTCGGATGCTACCTGGATTTTACCAAAAATAAAAATAATTTCCATGCCTGAAGGTGACTGAATATACAGTTGAAAGTACTTGCGTATTTAAGAAAGAGCTTATACAGCTTATAATTTTAAAAAACAAGGATCATATGAGAGATTCATCAAGTGATTGGTAGGTTAATACACCTTTAAAATTTTGTTAGCGGAGGGATTTCACCATTTTATATAATAAACTTTTATTTTTTGTATGAATGATTCATTGTAATATAAATTGAACTGCACCACATATTTGATACTCTCGGGGAATATGACCCAATGTTTTATTTTTCAACGTAGTCCACCTTGCAGTTCACACATTTCTTCCGTCGGTGTTGCAGTGATGGATTCCATTGGTGAAGAAGCTTTCATCCCCTTGGTCAAATAAAATATCAGTGTAGGTTTGACCCCATCATCACTGCAATACTGATTCCCAGCCAAGTGTTTTTCATATATATATATATATATATATATATATATATATATATATATATATATCTTCCTTGGACGTTGCAGTGCCTGATGGGGCCAAATCAAGTGAATAGGGAGGATGATCAACCAATTCTAAGACAGATTCTCGCCCAGCAGACATTGAAACTTGTGTGGGGGGCCTTGTCCTGAGTAAACAGGACTCCTTTTGTCAGTTTTCCTGGGCGTTTGCTCTTGATAGCCTTCGTTAACTGCCTCTGCAATTTGTAGTGCATTTAGCCCCTTTAAACATGGTCAATAAGCAGAATGTCTTTTGCGTCCCCAAAACTGAAGACATTAGCTTCCCTGCAGATGAAAGGACGTTGGCCTTCTTATGGAGGAGCGTTTCCAATGCATGGGTTCTCTTTTTATGTCTTGCTCAATGTGATGAACAGAACACATACACTGGGTTATTAATTATTCAAGTTAACCAACTCGATCTGCCCCAGAGTCCGATTATCTGGTGAGGTGATCAGCCTGGTGCGCTTTGTGACTGCATGGATTGTGGCTCGGATTGAGGAATCGGAGTTCGAATTCCAGTCGGATCCATTACATTCACTCACTTGCTAATAACCTTACGAAAATTATGAATCCTCTTCTTTTCCCCTCATCTATGGGTAAATAGCAGGACAGACTGGGTTTTGTAGCCTTGGGTGGCAACCAGTCTAAGAGAAGGAAAACTCTGAATTCAAAACCGGCCTCGACTCAGGTTATGTGGATCCCTTCTCTTTAGTCAACCTACTTAGGGAACTCTTCTCTGCCTCCTTCTAAATTTCTTTCGTTTGATCAGGTGTCCGAAGACGTGTCAGGCACCGAGCAGAAACCTTTTTCGGGCCCAGTTCACTGTACAGAATATTCTCAACTCTGTCTCGGCATTGTCTCTGTCTAACAGCATTGATTATTTGAGTTATCGTCAATTGCCTGTCATCCCTCACCATGTGTTAAAGACAATCACTTCGATGGTGGAAGTTTGCGAGAGTTTCAGGCTTTGGATCAGCTTCAAGACATTCCCTTTCCCCCCTAAATTTAGCTGCCCAGTTTTGCACCGTTAATAAGGCTGGAACATCATCCCCTAATGTAGCAACCATGTCAGCATGAATGTCCTTGGGGGATAAACAATTTTTCTGCAGTGACTTAATGCCAAAGTTTGTTCATTTGCAAGAGAAGTCACTACTAGTTACACTCGAAGTCTTCTTTGAACATTCTGATGTCATTTTACCTGGAAATAAACAATGCACTTATTCAAGAAGAATTATTTGAAGTAGAAATTAATGCATGTAAGATTTAACAGCTCTAGCATCCCTTCTTCATAATCTGTATATGAACCTTTCAGCACACTACTTATATATATATATATATATATATATATATATATATATATATATATATATATATATATATATGTATATATATATATATATGTATATATATATATATATATATATATATGTATATATATATATATATATATATATATATATATATATATATATATATATATATATATATGCAGGTGTGCAGAAAAATAGGAAAGAACACTTTAGGTAGATAATCCGGTGTTCCTTAGTATTTAGCTTTATTTTCAAAAAGACAGTGCTCCATACAGAAGTAGAGCTTATATTATAATATTTTTAGTTTTTAAAAATATGATTCCTTCGCTACATAAGAGTTCTCATGTTTCAAAAGCGAGAGCCGAGACCCCTAACATAATTTTTGAAGTTTTTGAAGAATTTGGGAATAAGCTATCTTTTGGTTAGCATGTGTTTAACCAAAAGATAGCTTATTCCCAAATTCTCGCTTGACAAGGAAGCGGGTCCAGACACCTTAACTCTACATAACTTCAAAAATTATGTTAGGGGTCTCGGCTCTCATTTTGAAACATGAGAACTCTTATGTAGCGAAGGAATCATATTTTTAAAAACTAAAAATATTATTATATATATATATATATATATATTATATTATATTATAAAGAAATAATCATACATTGAATCAATTAGCAATATTATTGCGATTAATGGCAAAATCTCTTCGCTAATAGACTTAATATACGCATTAAACTACTAACACATTAACTGGAAAACACTTATAACAAAAGAATTCGTGGATTTACCAAATTACAAAATTCATATAAAAATTATCATTTGAAATATTTGAACTCTAGCGTTGTGACTTGCATGTTCCAATATTATACAAGCGTTAATAAATAAACACATTCTTTAAAAAAACATCTTTCGGTCTACAAAACATTTATTTCGTCTTCAAGTTTTGAATTTAAAGGAAAAATATAGCCTGACGATGAAGGCATGATGTCTTTGAAAGTACTTGCTTCTATAAAAAATACACTAGATCCATCTGACAACAATTTTATACATAATGATCGCATCATTCAGTGGATTGTTAGTAGTTTAATGCTTCTATTATGTCTATTAGCGAAGAGATTTCACCATTAATCGCATTAATATTGCTAATTGATTCAATATATGAAATAATATAAAATATATGCTGCCTAATATAATACATATATATATATATATATATATATATATATATATATATATATATATATATATATATATATATATATATATATATATGACATATACAGGGCTCTAAATTTTAAATGAAGCGATATAGCCTCGGATAAATATATATGAGTAGTCTAGACTTGATGAATTACTTGAATATATATATATATATATATATATATATATATATATATATATTAAAAGTAAAGTATAAATATTAAAGTAAATAAATTAAATTACATATATATATATATATTAAAGTAATTCATCGAGTCTAGAAGAATGGTCATATATATATATATATATATATATATAAGTGATAGAAATCTTTTAGAGGTATTTGAATAATCAAATTAAAGTAATTCATCGAGTCTAGAAGAATGCTCAACAGAATGCAGAAAGAATTGGACGTCCATTTCGTCCTAATTTGGGTCTCATCAGCAGTGTGCATTCACAATCGAGTATCGAACCTCTAATACCCACTGGACCAACGGGCCTCGGTGAAGAAGAGGTAACGAACTAGACTTGATATGGCGCTGCTCTCACTAAATGCCGTGGTGTAACTCAGCCAAGTATACTTAATATAACGGATTGTTCCCCCAAGAGCCATGTTTTCTTCCCACAAGCCGCTCCCTCCAGATCATTAGAAGCCGGATCAAGCAAGGATATTCTGTTGAGGATTCTTCTAGATTCGATTAATTATTTTAATATGATTATTCAACTCCCCCGAAAAAAATCTATCATATATATATATATATATATATATATATATATATATATATATATATATATATATATATATATATATATATATATATATATATATATATATATATATATTGCCATCCAGAGACAGACTGTTTCGATGTTTCACAGCTCATCAGTGTGGCT
Source organism: Acanthosepion esculentum (assembly GCA_964036315.1). NCBI lineage: Eukaryota > Metazoa > Mollusca > Cephalopoda > Sepiida > Sepiidae > Acanthosepion > Acanthosepion esculentum. The sequence goes on from OZ038513.1 coordinate 24,428,871, forward strand.
AGACGACCGGTTGCCTCTAGCTAGGATCGAAACCCGACTGAATTTGCGTCAGTCGGAACTTCTCCCACTAAGCCGTCGGCGTACGGCAGGAGTGAAGGTGAATTTTAGCGTGTTTATTTTTAGATTTAGATAAACACACAGTGACTGACAGTGACTTAATTCTGCCGAAGAGTCGTGCAATATTAGCTTAAATAATCACTGTTTACAAATTCACACCTCAAACCAGAGAGCTCAACCGAAATTAATTTTTATGGAGCCAATATTTTTGTCATCCACAGACAGACTGTTTCGCTGTTTCACAGCTCATCAGTGTGGCTAGACGTCCGGTTGCCTCTAGCTAGGATCGAAGCCCGACTGAATTTGCGTCAGTCGGAACTTCTCCCACTAAATATATATATATATATTTATAGTGTATTTGGGCAGCAATCCCGCTTTTATCCATGTTTCATTAACGACGAGAGACAAAATACTAACTTGTATATTAGAGAGATTGCTTCACAAATACACAATTATTAAATTACATGACCCGGCAGTCAACAAGGAAAGTAAATAAAAGAATTCTTATGTTCAATATAGGTTTTCTTAATTTCATTGTTGTTTTCAGACAAATCACTTAAATTTGATTATATATTGGAATTATCGCAGCTTGGTCAGGCTGAGATTATGACATATGCAACTCTAATGCGTATAAAACAGTTTCAATATAAAATTAAATGTTTGTTTGTTTGTTTTTCCTTTGTCCAGTTCATAGCAAAATCATTTAAGGCGAGGCCAGTCGAGAAAAAAAATTACTCATTTTTTCATCAAAATGCAAAGTGGGCAAAAGCTTCAACAAATAGGAGCTGCTTTCGCTGGTTCCTAGGCCTCATGAATTTAAACGTCCTACGAGGCTGGCATCCCGTTCCCGCCCCTTCACCGTTGAAACTGTTAGATGTAGACGTCTCTTCTACTCCAATAGCTTCATGTCTCGCACATCTCTCCTGTGGAACTCCCTTCCTTATTCCTGTTTCGCTGACAAATACAATCTCCAACTATTTAAGTGTAACGTCAATCGACATCTCCAGTTGCCTTGATCTACCCACTTCCCTTCTCCACATCCTTTCACCGTTCATTCCTATCTGCTCTCGCTCCAAATCTTCTGTAACCCCCTCGCCCTGATCGATCCACTATCTTTCTCCACATCCTCCTTTACCACTCCTATCTGCTCTTCCTCCAAACCTTCTGTAACCCCTTGCGTGCTAGTAGCCTCCAGCCTTGCTTGGGGTGATAAGCTTAAAAAAAAAAATCTTTTGAAAATGTTAATTGAAGATATAAATGTTAAATTTCTTACAGAAAATTAATTTTCTTCCATTCTTTTTCGATAACTTAAGTATTTTGAATTATCCCAGTCCAAGATGCCAGGATATTGGGGGAGGTACTGTAGTATGATCCCCGTCTCGGTTCCCTCAAGTCAACTGTACGTTTTTTACTGTCGTATAAAAGAGGATTTAATCTACCAACACGCTGTTCATCTTTTGTTTAATTTGATGTCCCTGATGTGAATGTCACGTCTTTAGCTGGCCCTTCTACTTACTACTATATATTCTTTTCTTCGTTTCCTCAGCTACATTGTCTAATTCCCTTTGAATCTGTCATCTAAACAGTGTCGTCTGCAGATGTTTGCTGGTTGCGTCCACCGATAATGAATTCTCTTGCCCCTTGAAATCTTTTAGAAAAACTGTGTTTCGCACCAGATTTATTCAACCTTTACAGATAGTGAGACTATATTAGGGGAAATGAAGACACTCCAGGATTTATTATTAAGAATATAAGATACGTAGTATACACCGTGTTTATGTTAGATACAGAAAAATAAATTACAAGACCTCTTAGAAAAAGGATTAAATGAAAGCAAGAAAAAATGATTAGTTTTTAATTGTATGAAGAAACTTTATATAGTTTTCAACAAAAGGAACAAACAAGCTACGAATTGCAGACGTCAAAATTCAAACCAGTACAGAAGGAAGGGTTTTAACAGATGAAGGAAAAGCTGACAGCGAAATCCGAAGATGCATTTGAATAACAAAAGTGCTGAAAGTTCAGGGTATCCCAAAAGTCACCTTGGTATTTAAAAATTTAATAAAATAACAATTTTTTTTCAGAACTTAAACATTGGAAGATTATTCCCTAAAAAATTCACAATTGAACAAAGAACCTGGGTAAGACGATAAACTACATCCGACAGCAAGCCCTCTGATCAGGAAATTTTGAGGAGCGTGGAACCACCTCTTAATTGCTGGTGTTCCCAGATCCACCCTGACCTGGGGTGGTAGCAGCTATGGGCAAATAGGTAACCCCCCAAACTGGGATCAAAACACTATGAAAATGTAAAAATAGGTTTTAATACCAGAAATACATTAATAATAATAATTAATACCAGCAAAAATTTAAAAAAGAAAATATTGCCAGAAATAGATTTTTGACAGAAAAAACATTACCAGCAATAAAAAATGTCGACATTAAATAACCCCTTGAGATTGATATGCCGTAAAACAAACCAAACCAAACCAAAGAACCAAAATGTCGGAATTCTATAGGCAACACGTTCTCCTGATATGACGCCACCTGATTACTATACTTTTGGAATAATACCTTCAGGCGGGTGTATGCATCCATAAATTGCAGGCAATTCAGGAACTCAAGGTTAACATCTGTACAGAAATTCGAGCGTTTCAACCCGAGTTATTAAAAACAGGTACGGAGAAAGGTGTAGAAAAAAAAACAATTGGAGAAGAACATTGCCGAAAAAAAGAACATCTTTCGAAAACCCCAGAAGACAAATAGAAGAGATGAAAAGACCCCAAAGAAAAACCAGAGCTCTCCATTCCCTGAACCCTCCTACCATTCGGTGGCTGCGGACGTCTCTTCAGATTCAACATAGAACACATTTCGTACACAAGGAAATGTCGATGAGCACCCCAATACTCGGCAAAGGCTTCCGTCAACGACGACGATAGAAAGAAAGCGTCTCTGTGTGGTAGAAAATCGAAGGTATTGATGTCGTATAATTTTTAATGATTAAAATGTAATACATTTCCAATGTTTGAATGTTTATTCTGTATAAAACTATTTTTGAATAAAAATAGAATTGGAACTGCTAGAGTTTCAAATCCCTAGTTGACTTCTGGGATAGCCTGGATTCAGAAACAGGAAAATATCGTTAAAAAAAGGCAAGAGTACTGAACTGGTATGCAATATCAATCCTGCTATATGGCAATTAATGCTGGACAATTTTCTCACGGATGAAAAGACAGACGTGGTTTTACATAAGGATGCTAAGAATACCCTGGATTGAGGATTTGATTGACTAGCATGTTTTATGGATAATGGAAACAAAAACGACAGTTATATATAAAATCAGAAATAGTTGAAATTTCTGAGACACAATGAGAAAAGAAGGTCTAGAAAGTTAGAAACTCCCAGGACATATTGAAGTCAAGAGGAACAGAAGAAAACAGCTAGTAACTTATTTACGGCAGAACAATGAAGGGGATGTTAAAAAGAAACATTGCTAAGAGATACGAAAGATAGGAAGTTGTGGAGAACCATGATCCCTAAAAACCTTAAGAGACATGGCACGAAAATAAGAAGCAACATCCAAGTTAAATACATAGGGTGAGAAAATAGATCTTTACTTCATTTCTATTTTCGTGTTCTCAATTTTCGTATCTTTCTGCGTAGAAGCTATTTAAGGAACGACCAGGCGACTGGCTTTTCTTCTTTCTGTGTAGTTAAATCTTTCTTTTCTTTGCTTAATGTTCTACTTTAACGGATACCTTTGTGTCATTTAGGAAATACTGATATGGTTATTTCTGTATTTTTCATGTTCGTTCCGACTATAAATATCTGATTTCTTGTGACAGCATCTTGCACCAAAACTTCACATCTGAAAATCATTCAAGCTCAATTCATTAAAATAATTGCAATGATGTGCTCGTTGATTTGCTTAGATCTTCCAGTATTTCCCCACTGTTATATATTTATCACTTCAATAACTTTAGCCAATATGATTAGAAAGGTTCGTTTTCTGTTAATGAGATTCGGCGTTGAATCTCCCCATGATCGGAGCTAACGATCCCCACGTGAGTCACCATTGGAAAATGCCTGAAAACCAAACTAACAAAAGTTAATTCGAATGAAATTGACGGAATCATTTGGAAGGCGTCGATCGTTGTTGCTAGCCCGAAGTCCCATGTCATCGTGACCTTCGGTTTGAGTATACTGGCCTTGTTAAAAAAAAATAACATTTATAAGGCCAGCTCCCCTTTACAATTAATATCTGAGGAAGGACTAGTCAGCCTAGGGAGCAGGAAATTTTGAGCTTTGTAGGTTGAGCAGGTGTCTACAATATGGACTGACTAACCACCCAGGCTGACAGGTGTCCTTATGTAGTAGGTTATATCATGGTAATATTAGCCGTTTCACTCTGAGGAAACATTCGGTGTTCGTTCAACAAGCAAATTGTACTACTGTCGGCTAAAATTTATAAAATCTTTCTTTGAAAATAATTTTCTCAAATACCGGGTGTAACAGCAAAATTGTCCACCCGACAAAATCTTTAATATCTAAAAAAAAACACTAAACTGACTTTATTTTATCAGGGTTTTTAGATAAGACGTTTAGCCATGATGACACCGTTTGTCGTAAGAATCACTGAAAAACGCTTTGAATTATTTAGGTAGAAAGAGAACAGGTTAAAATCGTTTGGTGTCAGCCCCATTGCCTTCCCCAATGAGCAATGCTGAGAGGAAAAAGATCATGCAGGTCTTCAGTAATGATACCAACATTCATAATCTGGCTTCCATCTTCAAAGTCCATTCAAGAACTATCAAGAGAACGGTGAATAAGTTTTAAAAAGAGGGAACGGTAGAGAGGAAAACTAGATCAGGAGATCACAACAGGAAGAAGGATCATCATTTCAACCATAGAGCTAAAGAGATCAATTAGAAAAGATTCAACTCAATCCATAAGTCGTTTGGCACGTGAGAGAGGAGTTTCAGCTATGATGACAGTCCAAAGGGCAGAGGGAAAAGACTTGAAAATGAAATCGTACATGAAACCTGTGAGGCACCTTGTTACTCCAGGACAAAAAGATACAAGGTTAGAGAGGACGAAGATAATCTGGAATAATTTGCAAAATGATCCTGGATATATATATATATATATATATATATATATATATATATATATATATATATATATATATATGTATTAATTTATCATGAGTTTAGATAGGGCTAATTAATGATGACCATGTCATTTTCGTTTATTTCAATTTCGTCATGATTCTTCTGTTAAGCTTGGGGAGTAATTATACATTCTTATTGTTCAAGGTAGAGCCCGATAGTGTTAATAAAACCTCGAAGAATCCCAGTAAGATAATTATTTCTAAGATACAACGGTTCAAAACTTAATCTAAGAAATAGATAATTTTGCGTTTACACGATTTGGACAATTTTGTTGTTACACCTGGCAGGTTTTTGAAGATCAGGAGCTGTTACCTAAACTTTTATTTGAAGTTCAGGGTGCGGCAAAAATAACATGCTTTTGTCGAGCTGAGGTAGACGTCATGGAGCAACTGAGTGGTTATCGCCAGACGTAATAACACCAGACGTTATTGTGGGGAGCACTGAAAAATCTTGTTTACAGGAAGAAATCGAAAACAATTTCTAAAGTAAAGCCAGTAATTTCTGATACGTTTTCCTTAAATTAATGTAGAAGTGAATGAAATGATTTGTAGAAGTTTTACCGATAGTGTTCAGCGTTGTATTGAACATGAAGGGGACAATTTTGAACACGTTAAACTGTTTACCAATCATAAAAAAGTCTTGTTGTTTTGATGTGACAATAATCATAAATTTTCTAAAGTTACTGTCATTTGTTTGTGTTCAATAGAAGTTAATAAATAAAAAGCGGCGTGACTTTTGTCACACCCTTAAATATGGAACGTTATCTTGATTATGGCATTATTTTTTCTTAGAGTTACATGTGCTAACCATTTTGGTTGTTGTTGCTGTTTAATGCCTTCAAGAGAAGTGGTTAGTGTTTCTGCAGCACCTGTCCACATGGTTCAAAGGAGGATGGTTTCTGCCAAAACCCATAGGCTTCATTTACCAAAGCCTTTTTTAAACAAATGATCTGAGAAAGCGGTTGTATACAGCACACAGTTTAGATATTTTTGAACGGGTTTAGCGCCATCCATATAAATGTCTCGATATAACAAATCTATTTAAGAACTGAGTTTTCAGGCTAATATTTTGGTTTTGTAGCAATTTGCGGTGTTGGGTGAGACTACCTTATCTCCTATGCTAAATTTGTTATAACAGATTCTTGCACCGACATATTTGAAGTCTTTGGTTTTTATTAAATCCACAACCTGGATGTTTGTGATGGATTCGGGGTAGGCGACATCATTGCATTCGTTTCAATTCCAGACCATAGTTTTGTGTTTTGGAAAGGTTTAACTTGAGTACTAGTTCTTGGAACACTTGATAAAGGATGTCGATTTTCTGATCGAACTATGAATACCTATGTCATCAGCATAGCTTGCATCTTTATTAGTACGTTCGCCTCGAGAGGGAAAGCGGGATCGTTGTCTTCTTTTGATAGATTCGTTTGAGATATAGCATGTAATGATTAAATGATCAATGCCCATCTGTTTGCATCTGTGTAAATACGCAGAGCATAGCGTAGAAAAAGATTAAAAAACACCAGATCTCTCATTTCCTGTCGGTGTGTTTAATACAAAATATAAGGATTATTCGAGGACGGCAATCTTATGTTTTGCGAATTTACGTAACCCGAAAGATGAAACCAGGCTTCGGTAAACAAATGTCACGTCCAAGACATTACCGATATTCTCTTCAATAAATCGATTGGAACTCTCTGCAATAGCCGTCGCTTTTAATTACCAGTTGCTTTCAGTTCTTGTACCGTAATTATTGTATAGGGGAATATTTTTTTTTGTCTGGTAGTCTTATGATCAGTTCCAAGACCAATATCTTGTTGCTGCGGTAACTTTCGAAAAGATTAAGCGCAGTACTAAACTACTACACCCCGCAGCCATTTCTATCATTGTCGATTTTTGTGCACATCTGTGCAAAACACGTAATCACAGAGCTTATCCAGCTTCATACATATTTTCAGAAAACCTCAACTTCTAATTGGTCAATAAACACACAAGTGGGCGTTGCAATCCACCTACAAACCAAGTTCTATAGCCTTGGATGGTAACTGGTCTACCGCAGAAATAAGCCGGTCTGTCCTGCTATTTACCCATAGCAGGGTGGAGAATTTGAGGATTCATACCTTTCTCGAGGGTTTTAGCACGTAAGTGAATGTAATGGATTCAACTGGAATTCGAACGCGACGCACCGATTCCTCAGTCCGAGCCGCTATCCATTACTCCACCGTGCCTCCTCGGAGGCTATGAGCATACTCAATCATTAACTGAAGAATGGGCAACAGTTATGTGCCATGCGTAATACATGTGTAAGCGATCATGTATCTTTCGATACATGACTGACGATGCAGATTTTTTCCCGCAGTAGGTTGCTCTTTCTTTCCGCGGTAGACAAGTTGCCATCCAAGGCTACAGAACCCAGTCTGTCCTGCTATTTACCCATAGCTGGAGGGAAGAAGAAGAGGATTCATACCTTTCCCAAGGATATTAGCACGTAAGTGAATGTAATGGATTCGAATGGAATTTGAAGAAAAGATTAAAAAGGCCAATGCATACAGCAGTCTGATTCCAAGAAAATGGTTCTTCATTTGGCATCCCAAACTCTTCTTTAATGTACACTTTATACTGCAGTCCATTAAACTATTATGCCATTTTCAAACGGTGTTAAATTGTTTGATTGCATTTTATTTCTGTTTGCATGAAAATACATTCGGTATATGAGGATGGAAAAATCAAGAAATAAGTAATATTTCTATTTATTTAATTTATACTAATAAAGTAGGTAATATTTTGAATTAAATAAGCGCTATTTTAATAAAGTAAGTCTCCTGATTTTTAATATATTGTTTAGCTTTTGAAAGCCATCTTTCGAAATTTAAAAGTGCAAAATGCCTTCCAAAAGCTAAGCAGAGTATTGAAAAACAGGAAAATTTCGTTAGAATCAAATAAAAGAGTACTGCATTGTTGTCTAATATCGGTCATCCAATATGATATTTAATGCTGGACAGTGTCATCACAGATGAAGACCTGAGGAAAAAATGTGGTCCTACAGAAGTATACTGAGAATACCATAGACTGAACGTTTGAGTAACAACGTAGTTCTAGGAAAATATTAAAGGATACCTATACTTAACATCAGAAAGAAGATATTGAAATTTATGAGAGGCATAATGAGGAAAGAGGGCTTGGAAAATTCGACACTTACAGGACCTACTGAAGGGTCAGAGGTAAGCAGCGCATAACCTACTAAACGAGCTTGTGTCACAACAGGGATTAGGAGAGATAGCAAAAAGACGAACTTTACTATGATCTACAAGTTGAGGAAATTTATGAGCCATGACTCCTACGTTCTGAAGAGACACAGCAGATGGAATTTTTCTTTTTTTATCGATTTTCATCATCAGAATTTAGTTTCCTGATATTATTTCATATTAAAATTCACATATTCCGGATGTGGAATTAGCAAATACCAAATACTTCAAATACCTCGGAGCATGGGTCAGTTATAGCAAATAGGATAGGAGATAAGTAAATAGAAAAGAGATTAGGATCTACTAGGGACACTTTCACCCGGAACCGCAATTTGCTACAAAAACTGTTTTTTAAATAATCTCGTCAATTCAAGACTTTAAAAAGGGTGTTATGCGTGGCACAAAACTTGTTTAGAAATAACTAAATTACCTGCTGTATACAAACGCTTCGTCAGATCAAAGGTTAAAAATGGCTCTGTGGGAATAAAACCTGTAGGTCTTAAAGGGAACCTTGTGGGCAGGCGCTACAGAAATAAAGAAAACGTATCAACAGAAACCACATAAATTGAGGACATTCAACAGCAGCAACAACTAAAAGGAATACGACATGTAACTAAAAGAAAATAATGACAATCATGATGTTGACATTCCGCACTACTTCAAGTAAAAGGTTAGGAAGGAAACCTCCATCACTACTGGTGACGGCGATAACAGTTACTGAAGTTGAGAAACCAATTTTTGGGAAAAAATAATAACAAGAGAAAGGTTTTGTAAATTTCACATGAATGTAACATTTGCTGCAATAAATGCTAAATATTGCCTTATAAGGAAACGGTTAACATTACCATTCCTTATTATTATTATTGCTTTTTATCCTCAATTGGATTGATATACTCTTCGATCGCTGTTGTAAGTTGAAGGAAATCTCTAATAAGTAAAAAAGCCTTTACAGACAAGAAAATTCGGTCCAAGGAAAATAAAACCATAAAATCTCCAAAACGAAAATGGATTTTCAAGTCAATTAAGGCAAGCGAGTCTGGTTCCAACTAAAGCGTTAATAGTAAATCAGTTAAGACATAAGAAAGAATAAAAGGTTTTGTTGCCACGAAAGGCAAAATTAATATTTATTGAGCAAAGTTTACTCGGGGATATTTTTATTGGCTCGTTGGAGGACGGACAAACAAGCATTGTTTTTGGAAGCACCGGCTAAGTGTTTACGAAAGAAAAGTTTCATTTACAGGAAAAGAGTAATTATAAATAAACTCAAATTCTTCATTCGGCGTTGAGAAAAATAAAGAAAAAGAAAACGAAGTACGAATGACAATAGAGCAAAGTAAAAAAAACGAAAGAAGAGGAGGCAAAAGGGAAGGAAAGAGAAAAGTAGGAAAGAGAAAAGAGGTGGTAAAAAAGGAAGGAAAGAGAAAAGAGAAGGAAAAGAGGGAAGGAAAGAGAAAAGAGGAGGAAAAAAGGGAAGAAAAAAAAAAGAGATGGTAAAAAAGGAAGGAAAGAGAGAAGAGGTTGAAAAAAGGAAAGAAAGTGAAAAGAGTTGGTAAAAAAGGAAGGAAAGAGAGAAGAGAATGAGAAAAGGAAGGAAAAAGAGAAGCAGGAAAAAGGGAATGAAAAGAGTAGGAAAATAGGGAAGGAAAGTGAGAAGAGGAGGAAAAAGGGAAGGAAAGAGAAAAGAGGAGGAAAAAGGAAGGAAAGAGGATGAGGAAGAAAAGGAAAAGACAGGAAAGAGAAAAGAAGAGGAAAAGGGAAGGAAAGAGAAAAGAGGAGGTAAAAAAGGAAGGAAGGCGAGAAGAGGATGAAAAAGGATGAAAAGAGAAAAGAGGTGGTAAAAAAGGAAGGAAAGAGAGAAGAATGAAAAAAGAAGGAGAGTGAAAAGTGGAGGAATAAAGGAAGGAAAGAGAGGAGGAAACGGGAAGGAAGATAGACGGAAAGAAATGAGAGAAGGAAAGAAAAAAGAGAGATGACAAGAAAAAAGTGAGGGAGAAGAGAAAAAAAAGGAGAGGGTAAAAGGAAGGAAAGGGGAAAAGAAAGGAAAGAAAAAGGGAAGGAAAGAAAAAGAGAGGAAGACGAGGAAGTACAAAAAAAAGGACATCAAGGAATAAATAAAGAAAAGTCAGAACCAAAAGATATAACAAAAATTAAGACCGTCCAACAAAAATGAGGGGAAAGAAAAAAATGGCTATAAATTAAAATGCAACAAAAAAAAGAAAAGAAAAGGTAAGCAAAAACGCTAACAAGGAATAAGAAAGCATGATAGAAAGAAAAGAAAGGAAGAAGAAAGCAAAAATGAAAGAAAAGGAAGAGAATAAATAAGAGAAAGAAAAAGAATGGACAAAAAAGAACACGAACTAAAAGAGAAAAAAAAGTAAGTAAAAACAAAGAAAGAAACGGAAGATTTCTCGTTTATGATGCTTTGGCAACCCAAATAAAGGAATTTTGTCCAGCATTACCCCCATCTCCTCAAAATGTTGGTCCTTCCCCACCCCACTAACTGCTGACGGTCGCATGGCAGTATACATTGCAATTTTTTTAAAGTACAAAAATATACAGAAAAGTATTGAGAAAGAAAAAAGGAAACATCTGACTTCTTTTCCTCTCGTCCTAAACCAACTTTCTCTCTGACGTATTTTGTGACGACACACACCAGCACTCCGACCCGTCCAACCTTTTTGTCTTAACGGCCCTGCACTCTTTTCGCTATATGACCTGTCAGTCTAATTACTTTCTGTGTGTCAGTCCATCCAATTGTCTATTGGGACTCGTTTTTCTTTCCTTCTTTCGTGTGTGTGCGCGCGTTAATTTTAAGGGGACTATAAGTAATGGATGACAAGAGAAACTCGAGGGGTAGAGAGAGAGAGAGAGAGAGAGAGAGAGCGAGAGAGAGAGGGGGGTGAGAGAAAGAGAGGAAGGGATTTTCAACGAAACAATCTCTGGAGCCTGATGACTGGGTGACAGCGTTTCCTCGCCATATGTTTCTGGTGGCGCCGTTCTCCCACCCCCGTCTCTGCTTCGGTTTCGCTACACATCGACACTGCAAACATTAGACACCACCTCAGCCACAGCCATTGCCACCATCAGCGTTTTTAACCTGTCACCACCGATTTTCAGGAACATGCCTCGGAGACCAGGTCTAGTTAAGGTGCTGATCTTTTATGGTTGTGCTATTGTCAGGTAAAAACCATCGCTTCAAATGCTGATATTTAAGGCAGTCATTTGTAACTTCGGCGCAACACAGTCTTATTCCATTTATTGTTGTGATGGTCTAAGTTAAACTTGACAAATAAAAAATACCGTGCCTAGTTCGTAGCTGAAATAACTGCGATATGGTCGGTGCTCGAGTTGAAGTAAAACCTAGAATTTTGAATTACAATTCTAGGCTGGATATTATTTCTTGAATGACTGACGTAACAATATTTCTACCATCTATGTCTGCGAGACATGTGAGATCAAATTATGTGAGTATGCGTACGAGAAGGTCTCCTGTTAAAACCTGTGTGACTGAGACATGTCATGGTTGAAAAAGGGTGTAACAAATTTTGCAACTACTACTTCCTTCGGTGATAATTGGTTGGGGGTACTTTGTTGAGCCAACTTTTCCTTTCCGTCATTCTATTTTTCGTCACATATTCTTTGCTAATGGGGAGACTTGTTTTTTTTGTTTGAGATCTGACCCAATCGAAGCTTTATACACATTTTTATGAATGGCTCTCTACTGGATAATTGTTTACAATCATAAATAGTGCGATTCTCACTGGATGTTCTATTTCTTCTATGTGCCGTGTTCATTCAGGACGTGGACGATCAGGGTTCTCTACAATATCATGTCCATTTGTCTGAGATGAGGTATTGTAATTATTTAAAATATTTACATTGTTCGGATTATTGCCCTCATCTTTGTTATATTCAGGACGTTTCGGACGTTGTACGCTCCGGCCTTCTTCAGGATCTGTCTCTATTTATGAAATGAGGTATTGTAATTATTTACACTATTTACATTGTTCAGACTGTTGTCCTCATCATTGTTGTCATATTTATCACAACGTTTCTAAGAAATGTTTATTAAGTTTGAGCAGCGCTCTGCTACTAGAGTATTAAATAAAATGTCGGAATTAATCAGTAGTTGTAGGCATAGTATAAAGCAATTATTTACCCCAACCCCCCACTCCGCACCGTCATCTTTTTCGATTAGTGTAGTCACTCGGGTCTCGACTAGATCCATACACGGAAGTTTTTTTTTTTCTTTTTCTTTGCTTATCTTCTTTCTGCTCTCTTGGGATTGACTGCCATTGTTTGTTTGTTTTTTTTTTACTTTTTCCCTATGATGCAATAAGTTACGCGGTATAACGGTACGTATAAATGCAAGATCACTCCTCTTTTCTTTTGTGTCTGCTCGCCTGAAGATTGTGAAACTTAAGTAGCGATTCGACCTGTGCTTGAGAGTACACGCCGTGAAGCATTTTTTTTTTTTTTTTTTTTTTGCTTATTCTGGATAGCCTAGGCATTTGGTACTGTTATTTTCTTATTTCTGTGACATTTCTCGTATTTCTTTCATTGTGTTTTCTTTCTTTACACGATTAGTATCAGTAGTACAGGTTGCGGTAGAAATACCTCCTACATAATGGTAAGACAATCTTGTCTTCATCGAGCTAATGTATTACCATTATGGCGAAGATATTTCTGCCGCACTCTGTAATAATATCTTTTTGAATAATATTATTAATGGAAGCATTAATTCTTAAATTTCGACGTGTGTTTTCTTAATTTCAACCACGTTTCATAGCAACTATTTAGGATATTAGCTTCAGTACAGGCATGAACTTATTCACCCTACCTTGAGAAAACTCATACAACAGCCTACGTAAAAAATGAAACTAAAAAATTAACAGCCTTCATTTCCGGTTCGTATTTATAACTGAACAAACTTCCCTCGACGTTGTTTTGAAGATCTTGATAGATTTTTTTTTTCAAAAAGGGTTACTGAGTGTGGAAGAGCAAGAAAGAGAAATATTATTAGCGGGAGAGAAAAACAGAAGACTAATCAAAACAGTAGATTAGCAATTGACATTGCATTTAAACTATTGAATATCAAAGTTGGCTGGAAAGCATGAAGCCAGAAGAAATTTCCACAAGTGAGAAATGCGAGAAAAGAAACTGTTAGCATATAACTTACGGTTATATATAGTCAATTCAACTGCAAATTTATGAGACCTAGCCGCCAATCTAGTAATGCGCTTAAATTCATAAAGTCTAGGTACCATAGCGAAGAGTTCGTCCGAACAATTACCATAAAAGTATTTACAGAAAAGGCACAGGGAAGTTACATTGCAGCGATGGGAAAGTGACTGAAACCACTACGCAAGATCAGGATCAATAATATTGCTGATTCTTTGAGTTTTATCAAGAATCTCTAAATATATAGCCGGAGCACTGGACCAGATGTGCGAGCAGTATTCAAAGTATGGACGAATGGTAGACTTATAAGACAGATTGTGGAGAGAAAAAAATTGTCTAGCACCACACAATGACCCGACTTTCTTAGCAGCAGACCTAGCAATTGATACAATATTGTCTGTCCACTTCATATAATCTGATTTTAAATTGATATCCAGTTTCGATGGCTCTAGTACAAACTCATCCGTGGTTGGCTGGTTTGAAAATGATCTGTGTAATATCAGGAGAATTGATGCAATCTACGTGGAATCATGGACTGTGCAAAATAAAATGGCAACTGAAATGAAGTGAAAGTAACGGTAAAAAGAAAATGATAATCGTAGATATACGTTTCTGTCTATGTAGATATTGATAAAATCCAAATAAGAATCAGCAACATTATTGGTCCAGATCTGGTAGCTCGGCGTCATTCACTTTCCCATCACAGTATCTTTTCTATAACTACTTTCATGGTAATTGTTCGGATGAGCTCTTCACCGTGAATTGTACATATGGGGACTAGTTCGGATTTTCATAGAGACCAGGAGGTATTATGGTGAATGTAGTTGTTTTGGTGTTAGGAATATTGTGGTATATTTTGGGTCAGTGTTTGTGGCTAGCTAAGTTTAAAGTTAAGACAGATAAAGACCGTCCTTTTCCCCATTCACCATTTTGGCCTTGTGCTGCATTTTCTGTATTTGAAGCGGAAATAAATATCGCTCTTCGCTATAGTGCGTAGACCTTTTGAATTTAAGCGTAGCACTAGACTGGCGTCGAGATCCCATCAGTTTACAGCTGAGCTGATTAGTTGTAGTTGTAAGTTCTATGCTAACAGTTTCTTTTCTCGCACTTTTCACTTGTGGAATTCCCTTCCGGCTCCATGCTTTATCGCCAACTTTGATATTCAAAAATTTAAATACATCGTCATTTGCTACCTACTGTCCACCTGATTACTCTATTTTCTTCCCGCTCATTATTAATGGTTCTGTGATTAATTCTTTCACGCCTTCTATTTTAGTGGCTTTACTGCCTGGAAAGGGGTGATACCGATTGAAAAATGTGATATACTGGGAATGTGTTCAAATATTTTGAACATATCAAGAACAGGCTGCCCGGAGAACCCATTAGGGGACCTTACAGCGCATGCAAGTTGAGGCTCTCTCCGTCAGGATTACGCAATGGACACTGAGTCAATTTGTATACTATGTCGTCATTGGATTCACGATGACTACTGGAGTATTTTCTTCACGTCCGGTGTACTCTTTTTTTTAAGCAAAAGATAGTATTATCCAGACCTATCAGCTACCAATGTCTTTTTATTTTTGCCTGAAGTTAGACAACGTTTTAGGCGTTGTGAACATGAATTGAGAAGAACAAAACGAAAAAAGCTGATGGTGACCCAGAAAAAGAATTCTGCATAATATTTTTTTTTAAACGTGGAAGAGACGCTGTACAGCCATCCTGTATATTTACAAGAATCATAGACCAAAAATGGAATAATGCTGCCATATTTGGGCGGATGCTATCCAATAGGGTAAGTCGATTTTGGAGCCGTGGAATCGCACTCAATTTGAACGTTGGTGTTTGACATGATATATAAAGACACAATTTTTCCCAAATCTTTACCGTTTTTTGAGGAAACGAAGTTAAATAATTAATTTAGGTTCAAAGTCGTAGGGCTGAAATTTCATTCCGGTGATCAATGTAATCTTTATAGCGCAGCCTTCTAAAATTTATATTCTACTGAAGCTTTACAAATTTTATATAAACATGATGCATAGTACAATCACATTATCACTAAATCATTGTGCCATCAAATTTCTTTCAAAATGAAATTATACTGAACAATTTAGCTATATTATGATATAATATGTTATACAGTGCAATAGTTTTAGTGTAATTTTTAATAAACAATGCAAATTTAAAACATTTTGTCTTATAATCAAGTGCTCAGCGGTATTATGGTTTTATAAGCACTGTTATCTACTTTGTTCTTTATTAATTATGATCTAACAAATGATCAAACAAATCTTATTCCCTGAGTAGCCATTTTGTAATCTCTTACAATATTTTAAAACCGGTTTTAAATATCGAATACAGTAAAGAAAATTGCATATTTTGCTTGTTGTGATCCATAATTAGAATTCTGGTTTTAATATAGTTTTTATTCAATACATCTAACGCAAAAAATATTAACTTTATTTGGATTTATTCTTGAAATAGTAAAAATTGAATTCAGTTTGTAAGCAAAAAAACAAAACAAAAGTAGGTATGTATGTAGTTTTTCAGACGATGTTTAAAAGTAAATACTCAAAATTTGGTGAAAGCTATGAATCTAATTTTTGGTGTCAGTACTTAATACATAAAAGCCAAGCTTTAATTCTGAGTGACATATTGCTTGTCTACAAATAAAAGTGAAAAAAATCAACCTGCCCAATCCCTTGTTTTTAGCCTCCACAGAGTCCCAAAAGCGTTTAAACAACTTTGCAGGCAGACGTTGAAAATAATTTTCATCATACAACCACTTTCTCACAGACGAAAGGTCGAAGTTCTCTCGCTAGACCTATCACTATTTCCATGGAAAATGCTCAATCGAGCTATGACCCACCAGTTCGGATCTTTACAGCTAAGACCCGCCATGCCCTTTTCACATGGTGGCGGTGGGCGAATAATCTTCATTGTTTTCGTATTCCATTAGTAAGGAGAAAGTTCCATTCAGGCAGCTTCTTCTAAAGTGCTGCTCATGTTCCCACGTTCCATGCAACAACCTCGTTTAGTAACACTCTACCTTGAGTTGTTCTTTGGCCTTGTATTTGGTAAACATTTAGCAAAAAAGAAAATGTCCCAAAGGGCGAACTATGAGGAGGATTAACGACCTATTGTCTCAGGGATACTATTTTCTCGTTAATATTAAATGGATGCATACTTCGCGGGTAGAGCTCGTGCAAATACAGTGTAACCCGGATATAAGATACCCGGATATAAGAGAAACCCGGATATAAGAGCTATTTTCTCTGGTCCCAAATTAGAGCCTGTGTTAATGTATATATAATAGACCAAACCCGGATATAAGATAAACCCGGATATAAGAGACTTATTATCCGGTCTCGACAACTCTCTTATATCCGGGTTACACTGTACTTTCAAAGTAGCATTTTTTTTTTTTCATTTCAGTTGGCTTAAAGCCCAATGGTACGTGTGCCTTCTTTATGAATTATTCTCTAATAAATAAATCCGTAAATGCAATAAAAAAAAGAAAGTAATATAATAACCTCCTTCCAGATCAAAGCTACCAGGGTGTATCAAGGAAAAGAAAGCGAACAAAGAGCGCCCCCTGGTGGTGAAAGCTATCGTCGTAGGACCCAGAGTACAAAAAAAAGATGTCTTCCATTTCAGTCGTATCTTTGTAACTCCGCAACGCGCCTCCTAACTATCGTATTTTGATTTACATTGTTTCCTTTATCATTCCATTATTTATTTTACTTATTCTATTCAAGCAGTCAATTTTCATTTATCCTAAACGTAATCTTTCAGTGGCTGGGAATTTCTTGAAGTGTACCAAAGTTGTGGGGACGACGTCATTATGATTTTTTGTTTTTCTTTGATATTTTTTTTTTCTTGAAGTATATTTTTTCTTTTTGTATTAATCTCGGGTGGTCGTGATGGGGTTATTTTTTTTTCTTTTGCCCTATTTTCTTACTTTCTGATTTTCATCCACCCACAATTTCCTGTTTTTTTTTTTCTTTCTTCAATTAGTTTCTTTTTTCCGGTATATATTATTGTTTTTCCAATTTTCAATTTTTTTTCTTTCATCCGTTTTTTCCTTCTATCATTTATTTCATTTCTTTTTTATTTTTAAAATACTTTTTTAAAATTTGTCTTTTTTTTTTAACCATATATTTCCTTTCACTATTTATATTCAATTCTACTTGTTTTTCTCAACCTTTGTATTATTATTTAATATTTTACCATCATCAATCATTTTCCTTTATTTTTTTCAATACTTTCTTTCCATTCTAAAAGAAAAAGACAAATAGAGAGAGAAAACAGAGGAGAGAGAGAAAAGATTGCAAAGAGAGAGAGAGAGAGAGAGAAAATTGAAAAGAGACAGAGAGAAAAATGCAGAGAGAGAGAGAAAATTGCAAAGCGGAAGAGAGAGAGAGTGAGTGAAAATTGCAAAGAGAGAGAAAAAATTCCAGAGTGAGAGATAATTGCAAAGTAAAAGAAAGAGAAAATTGCAAAGAGAGAGAGAGAGGGAAAATTGCAAAGCGGAAGAGAGAGAGAGAGAGAAAATTGCAAAGAAAGAGAGAGAGAGAGCGAGAGAGAGAGAAAATTGCAAAGAGAGAGAGAGTGAGAGTGAAAATTGCAAAGAAAGAGAGAGAGAGAGAGAAAAAAAAATCCAGAGAGAGAGATAATTGCAAAGTAAAAGAAATAGAAAATTGCAAAGAGAGAGAGAGAGAGAGGGAAAATTGCAAAGCGGAAGAGAGAGAGAGAAAGAGAGAGAGAAAATTGCAAAGAAAGAGAGAGAGAGATAGAGAGAGTGAAAATTGCAAAGAGAGAGAGAGTGAAAATTGCAAAGAGAGAGAGAGAGAAAAAAAATTCCAGAGAGAGAGATAATTGCAAAGTAAAAGAAAGAGAAAATTGCAAAGAGAGAGAGAGAAAATTGAAAAGGAATATACCTGTTTACATCCCGATACACAGATAGATCTCGATAGATATCTATCTACATCTCGATAGATATCGATATCTCGCTAGATAGATAGATAGATAACTATCTAAATACACAGTCGCCTCCAAAAGTTTTGAAATGGCAAGTCCAGTTGCTTTGTTTTTGTTATTCAGTTCAAGACATTTGGGCTTAAGATCAAAAGATGAATATGAGACAAGATTTCAGAATTTCAGCTTATATTTCTGGTGTTTACATTTAGATGTGTTAAACAGCTTACCACATACCAACTTTATTATCAGATCACCCCATTTTTAGATGAGCAAAATAAAGGAACAGATACTCTTAAAGTAAATAACATTTAATATTTGGTTGCATAACTCTTGCTTGCAATAACTGCATCAGGTCTGCGACCTACTGAAATCACCAAACTGTTGAATTCTTGATTTATGATGCTTTTCCATACTTTTAACAGAGTCTCTTTTAGTTCTTATGTGGGCGCGGGTCTTCCTTCAGTCTCCTCTTCAGGAAATGAAATGCATGTTCTATTGGGTTGTGGTCCGGTGATTGACTTGGCCAGCCTAAAACTCAATTTATTCTCCCTGATAGTCCTTTGTTGTGTTGGCCGTATGGTTTGGGTCATTGTCCGGCTGCATGGTAAACTTCTTTCGATTAGTTTGGATGCATTTTTCTGGAGATTGGCCGACAAAATATTTCTAGAGACTTCTGAATTCTGCTGCTACTATAATGAGTTACATCATCAATAATTATGACTGAGCTTGTTCCAGAAGCAGCCATGCAAGAGCAAACGAAGACACTGCCTCCACCATGCTTCACAGATGAGCTTGTATGCTTTGGATCATATGTAGATCCTTTCTTTCTCCACAATTTGTCTTTTGCATCACTTTGGTAGAAACTAATTTTGGTCTTATCAGTCCATAAAACTTTCTTCCAGAATTATTGTTGCTCATCTCTGTACTTGTACCTTGCAAATTTCAATCTGGTCTTCCCAGATTAGTGGTTTGAATCGTGTCTTGTATTTCTGCTTTCGAAGTCTTCTTCATTCAAACGGTGGATTTTTAAACCTTCACCCCTGCACTGTGAAGGTTGGTGGTGATATCACTGATTTTATGCTTGGGTTTTTCCTCACAGCTCTCACAATTTTTCTGTTATCACCTGCAGTTGTTTTATTTGTAGTTGTACTACACCAGTAGATTCTTTATTTTTCAATCATTGTGTTGGCTATCCTTAGTGTTTATTGAATGACTCTGAACCATATTCCTTCTTTTCTAGGCTTCCAAATGGATTGTCATTCTCCCATAGACAGCTATCTCGCCTTCATGTTGGTTTATTCTTCTTAACAAGAAATGCAGTCTTTACATGTGAAAGCCAAGGTTAAAACAAAGAGTAGTCATTCAGAGCTATTTAATGTTTAAACAATCAATCTAAAAGGCAACACCTGGACAACAAGAAACACTTGTCAGTCACGTGTTTCAGTAGTTTGGCTCACTTGAAAAATGGGTGGGTTTAAACAAAAGGTGGTAGGTCCTAAATTGTTTAATAGAACTAAATGTAATTAGCAGGAAATAAATGCTGAAATTCTAAACTCTTGTCGCATATTCATCATTTGACATTAAACCGAAATGTCATCAGTGTAAACAAAACAAAAGAATTGGTTCTGTCGTTCCAATACTTTTGGAGGGCTCTCTCTATTTATCTCTCATTCTCTCTCTCTCTCTCTCTCTCTCTCTCTCTATATATATATATATATATATATATATATATATATATATATATGTATGTATAAATGTATGATAAAGGACCAGTATATTAGGAAGACAAGAAGGTGTAAAATAATTAATGAAGAAGGTATGCACAAGCGTGTCAAAGAAGGAGAAGAAAAAAAAGATATATTTACAAAGCATTGTTGAATCAGGTCCAACAGCTAAAACTACTTGTTCTTCCCGCCTAAGTAGTTATGAATGTCGGTCTTTGCTCAACATTGGTAAAAACATCGGTTTAACAGCTAACACTTCTTGTTTTTCCCGCCTAAGTAGTTATGAGTTTGGCTCTTTGCTTACCATTGGTAACAACATCGGTTCAACAGCTAACACTTCTTGTTATTCCCGCCGAAGTAGTTATGAGTTTGGCTCTTTGCTTAACATTGGTAACAACATCGGTTCTACAGCTAACACTTCTTGTTCTTCCCGCCTAAGTAGTTATGAGTTTGGCTCTTTGCTTACCATTGGTAACAACATCGGTTCAACAGCTAACACTTCTTGTTCTTCCCGCCTAAGTAGTTATGAGTTTGGCTCTTTGCTTAACATCGGTAACAACATTGTTTCAACAGCTAACACAACATGTTCTTCCCGCCGAAGTAGTTATGAGTTTGTCTCTTTACTTAACATTGGTAACAACATCGGTTCTACAGCTAACACAACATGTTCTTCCCGCCGAAGTAGTTATGAGTTTCGGTCTTTGCTTGACATTGGTAACAACATCGGCTCAACAGGTAATACTACTTGTTCTTCCCGCCTAAGTTGCTTTTTCTGATACAAGTCGAAGAAGTTCTTCCAGGTTATTTACAAAGCTTTGTTAAGTGTGGCATAATGTTATATATTTTGAGCGCATCTCTATGGAGTAATGGATACCAAAATGGTATTACTATATTTACTACTGAAATGAGTATTGTATTATCTGTAGTTGCTCCTTATTTGCGGCCTTGTGTCAAACGACTTTAGTCTTAGTAAGTGACTCTAAAAGACGCAATTATTTCCTTTTATTTTCTTTATTGTGGTTTAATCACCCTCCACATTTAAAAAATCACTGACGTCATTGTTCTAATGTTCAGCCTATATCATCACAACCACGTCCGCTTCTATGCCCATTAATAACTGAAATTAATAATAATAATAATAATAATAATAATAATAATAATAATAATAATAATAATAATAATAATCCCAAAATAGATTTGAAATGTTTTGGGTCATTCGGGACGCAGTGTCGGAAAGTTTATTTTTTCTTCTTTCTCTTTAGGGAACGTTTTATTATCCGACAAATCGACGAGGAGATTCGATAGTCCACAATCAAGAGGGCAGAGTGAACGCCCTTATTATCGACGGGGACATTTGATAGTTATATCTTTAACGCAGACAACGATAGTGCAATTGTGACCACCCTCCGCTAAAATGAACATTGTTCGCAACATTAGAAAGAATGTGAAGTTTTAGTTGATATCCGAATGGTATCTGTGGACTTCAGATGACATATTTAATGGCCAGCATGTAAGTTTTATATAAAAAGAGGTTTCGCAGCATGTCACTGCGACCGGAGATATACTCTTATTCCGAAAGAAAGGCCGGGTTTTACACCGGCTGGGACAGAGAAGCAAAAACCCAGGATTGTAAAACAAAATGACACCAGGTTCACTTATCTAACTTTTATCTGACTGAATTCATTTGATTCTGTTTTTTGTTGTTTTTTTTTATTGGAACTTTTTTTAAATGTCTGCGTAATTTTATGTTCGAAACTGGCTTCCTTGAAAAGATATTTCTCATCCTCAAGCTTTGTTTCTGCGTCGAAATTTTCGGAACCAACGTAGTTGTTTGATTAGTTTTTTACGGTTTATCAACACTTTGTAGTTTATTTAAAGCCGAGAAATATTTTTTGGATGCTAAGAATTTTTTTGGCAAGTGAATATTGCATTACCAATTTTTTGAGAATAATAGTTTTCTTTCATAAATTCTTCTGTTTACGTTTGTGAGTCATTTAATGCAAAATTTTATGTTCTTGCGTGAACATAATTAGTAGAGGCGGTGATATGTGCGTTTTATGTTGTAGTTTTGCTAAAGTTATATTTTGGAATACAGTTTCTTTAAGAAATAAAAATAGGATATTATATGGACTAATGTAATGAAAGAGTTCCTTCATGTCGGTTGCTTGGTGAATTTAACAGTCATTTAATATCAAAATCTAAATATTTTGAATAAAATTTTATATCTTTAACTGAATGTAAGATGTACTGTTGGTTTGGTTTGGTTTGTTTTGCGACATATCAACACCTCAATGGGTCATTTAATGCCGACAAAATTTTTATTGCTAGTAATATGCTTTTCTTCAAAAATCTATTTCTGGGAATATATTTCCTTGAAGAAATCGAAAGCTGGTCATATTTTTTTCCAAAGAATGTATAACTGTTTGTATTGCTGGTATTTTTTTAAAGTATTGCTGATAATAATTTTTCCTTCAAAAATTATTGCTGGTAATAATTGTTTTTATTACAAAGTATTTCTGGTATTAAAAGCTTTTTTTACACAAATGTGGGTGTTAACTATTTGCCCATAGCTGGGATCCTAACAGGTGTTACCGCTCCGGGTCAGCGCGGACCTGGGAACACCAGCAATTAAGAGGTGGTTCCACGCTCCCCAAAACCACCTGATCAGAGGCCTTGCTGTAGGACGTAATTTATCGTCTTACCCAGGACGCGGATGTAGTTTATCGTCATACCCAGGACAACGTAATGTTGGTAATTCAACTATAAAATGTATTACTGGTCATTTTGCTCTTTAATATGAAATGTTGGGTCATTTTCTTTTATATATTAAAATGTATTGCTGGTAATTTTACTATAAAAATGTATTTTCATATGTTCATAATGTTTTGTTTTTGTTTGGCCCATACCTGGGACCCTAACAGGTGCTACCACCCCGGGTCTGGGTGAACTTGCAGCAGTTAGCGGGGGGGTCTCACACTCCTCAAAATCTCAATTCACCCGATCAGAGGCCTTGCTGCCGGCCGGGTGTAGCTTATCGTCATACCTCGGACTTCTATTATTTAATCTATAGCTGGGGAGGAGATAGGTTCATACCTTTCCCAGGGGTATTTGCGTGTAACAGAATGTAACGAACCAGATTGGAATTCGTCTCCCTGATTTCTAATTCTGAGCGGTTATACATTACCTCACCCTCACAAAGAAACCAACACAGAACGAATTCTACAGTTGCGTGCGAATTCATATAATGTCCAATCATTGTTCGTACACACTCCATAAATGAGAAACTCTAATAGTTTTCATTTGAACATCCATATAAGTGAAAACCCTAGTGCTAGAAAGAAGATATTGGGTTCACCAAATATCTGATAGATGCTATAGTTATACCTGCCGTATGTAAAGATATTAGTTTGTCACACATGAAATGACGCATTTTGTGGTTGGTTGTTGATCCGGTCGTCTAACGAAGTAACCTTCTTAGTATGTAAAACAATCTTGACTTATTCCTGACTCTTTTTCTTTCCAGATAATTTTTCTTTCAATATATTGTTACTCATAAGCTCAATGAAAATGATTACAATGAAACAATGTCGACTAATCTTACTGCATAAGTACAAACTGGGAAAAAAAAACATTTTAGCATCGAATCATTATATGCGATGTTGAAATGGATACTCTTTGACAGCAGTAAGAGTGTAGGCCAGTGGTTAGATGCAAATGAATCACCAAAACAATACCCAAAACCTCCACTGCACACTAAAACGTTTTTTTTTCTTTTCTTTTTTTAAACTTTCCACCCCAGGCAAGGCTGAAAGCCACTAGAACGCAAGGGGTTACAGAGGAATTGTAGCAAGAGCAGATAGGAGGGATAGAGGAAAGGATGTGGAGAAGGATGGTAGATAGATCAATGCAACTGGAGATGTCGATTGACGTTACATTTGAATAGTTCGAGATTATAGTTGTCAGGGAAACAGGAATAAGGAAGGGAGTTCCACAGGCGTGAGGTGCAAGATATGAAGCTATTGGAGTAAAAGAGACGTCTACATTTAACAGTTTCAACAGTGAAAGGGTGGGAACGAGATGCCAGCCTAATGGTAGTCTTTCAAAGGGGCTATGCATTATTCATTCTTTCTGCAAGAGAAAATAATAACAGCAACGTCGTATTGTGAAGAAACTGAGTGTATGCACGAAAAATTGAAAAAGAAAAATCCTAGAATTTTGAATAGGGATGACCCAATTTGGCTGCACGACAACGAGTGACAAATAATTTCAACTCGGAACTAATTTCAACCCGATTTAAAATCAAAGTTATCAATTTCCGTGAATTCCTAAACAAAATGCAATGAGTTGGTGTTAATGTTTTAATTTACCATTTAAAATCCTTAGTAGATAAGTTAATTCAGAATGTATCTTTTCTTGAAATTAGTTCCGAGTTGAAATTACTTCCGAGTTGAAATTACTTCCGAGTTGAAATTACTTCCGAGTTGAAATTAATTCTACACCCCACGACAACGCATGGCCGCATACTTCTCAATCAACTGTCCAAAAGCCGCATAGCCTGAATTATGAAATTTTGCCTTATCCTTCATATTCACCCGATATCTCTCCTACTGATTCTCACTTATTTAAGCATTTTGAGCTTTTCATACGCAATAAAACATTCTCCAATAATGAAGAAGTAATTGAAGCATTTGAACTGTTTATCAAATCAAAGGGTGAGAATTATTTTTAAAGATGGGATCAAGAATTTAGAGGTACGTTGGAGAACAGCCATTCATCAACATGGCGGTTATTTCAACTTAATAAATTAATTATTATTTCAGAAACGTTTTATTCATTTCCTATAAAGCGCGTCATTTCATGTGTGACAATCTAATATTTCCCCAAACATTTCGAATACCAACAAAATAAGTTAGCTATGGAGAAGTCATAAATGATTGTTTCCTTTCTAGAAAATAAAATTAGAAAAATGTGTCGCATGCCTTATATGACCCAGAAAATGAAAACTGACGGCTGTTAAAAAATCTGTCTTTACTTACAAGTCCGATTTGTCATTTTTGTAAGAGGTGCTTGTGTTGCATCCACGCGTCGGGAAGCTTCCTTTTTTCACGGTGTCTATCCAAAACTTGCCGTCTGTACGAACAGGGTTTCACTGACTGGCCATTGTGTCCAGTAAAAAAGAATAAAAATGATAAAGAACTTCAATATCTGTCTATATTTCCGAGATGAGGTATTGTAATTATTTACACTATCTACATTGTTCGGACTATTGCCATATTCGCACATATTTGTATGCTCTGGCAATCTTCAGATAATTGGAATTTCGAACCGAAACCTTTATTTCGTCCAACGATAGATTTTCTAATTCCAGTGGATAAAAGTGTTGGTAATGAAGTGATCTGACCAAAAGAGTTGAGAGTTAAATATCTGGCCACAGCAGAAGTGAACAAAAACTTGGAGAGCTGAGTTAAAGGGAAATAACTGACACTGAGACATCCGTAAGAGAGACATGGTACGTGAAACTAGAACAAGCTACCCCAGTGAACAAAAAGTGTTCGGTTCGAAAATTGAATCACCTGGAGAAGTTCGAAAAAGGAAGACGAACCATTATTGATCTTGCTGTCAGTTCGCGTGTAGGCGATGCATCGCGTGGTTGTTTGAGATTAAGAAGTCTCTTTCGACGGAAAGAAGTTATGTTTTCGCTACTACATTCCGGAGTACAAAAAGAGGAAACATGTTGATTGATTGATTTTTTTGTACGAGTTATAAACCCTTTGTAGGTTATTTAAAGCCAGAAAATATTTTCAGGTGGCAAGAATTGTTTTTTTTTTTTTTTAGATAATAATGATTTAGTGATACAAGTCTTACAAATTAGTAAATAGCTGGGGGAAGAGGTGGTGGATTCGAACCATTCCCAAGGGTATTTTGCGCGCAAACGAATATAACCAAGCCGTCGGAAATTGGGGTTCTGTTCTTAGGTTATCAACGAACCATTTTCCATCATACCACTTTTCTAAGTTTACAGCACTTGGTATTCCCTAGTGGTCACCATCTATCAGGATCAACATTGCTCAACTTCGGTTGTCGTACGAGACCGATGTTCCAACTTGATGTGTCCGTAAGCCAAGAATGTTTATTGTCCAGTCCTTTTATACTTCTGAATAGGGCCACATAGCGAGCGTATTAGCAAACAAGGTGTATGTAATCACTACAGGATTACTTAACGAATATGGCAGTTGCATATTTCCTAACGGTTTGTGGTCGAAACCGCGTAAAGACCAGTATTTTACTGATGATCAATGCCAGTAAGCAGGCCTTTTCTAGAGTGTCACTTTGCGCTTCTAAATCTTGGAACGAGATTCAAAGTCAGGAATTCTCCCGGCAACAAGTCACGCGGAGATTTGATAGCAGCTCGTTCGCTCTTCGTCGCTCGTCTCGTCTCTAACTTCCTTAGCCGCCAACACGATCTGCTTATATCGAATCCAGGCCAATACTGGGGTGGGACGGACTGGTCTGAGAATTCGGTAATTCCCCAATTTTCGAATTTAATTGCAGGTATTAATCCGCCTTTATAACTCGCGTTTTCTCTTATTTATGCCTCGCACCATTACTTACAAATGGGTGGAGCTGAAGTTTCCCTCTTTCTTCTCTTCTCCCGGTATTCCAACTGAAACCATCCCCACGGGGAGGTTTTCACTGTTTATTTGACAATTCTGACTTTTAAACCGAGTGGGCGAAAGTGCGGTCTTAATTTAATCATTGATTTTCCATAACAAATATTTTTCCCCAGTCCTTGGTCTGGTTTGTTCTAGTGCACCCCAAGCAGCCATCTCATTCCCGCAACCCTCATTTTATTATCTCATCATGCAGACAAATCTTACAGGTTCGTTTCTGATTTCAATTTCCTTTTCGAGTGACAGATTAAAACTCTTCTTCTAAGATGTTTACATTTTCACAATCATATTTCAAATGGCACTTTGGACTGCCATTCGTAACTTCCATTTTTGTTGACGGCCATAAATCAACTTTTCTCAGTTGTTTTAAATTCTCGCGCTTAGCGAATAACCCGGAATATACCTTAGCGAATTCCTCCTGTACGCCGGCCTCTCGATAGTCTGTTTTCCTCCCCTGTCGTATTCGTAAATCAGTTTTACATTAACTCCTTCAATTCCACCAGTGTCACACACACTCACACACACACACACACACACACACACACACACACACACACACATACATACATACATACATATATATATATATATATATATATTATATTGGGCTTTTATCACAATAGTTAGGGAGGAGTAGATGCGATAGGCATCAATAAACTACAGAAGAAATAGAAACTGATCGCTGCGTTTAAGTATTGCATTAATAATTAAGTTTGTTCAACGATAATTCTTCTGCCGTCACTAAATTTAAAGACAATTTGATGTACGTAGGTCCTTACTTTCCGCACGAACAATTATTTTTATTTCAACGGCTTTATTTTATTTCCTGATTTTCGCGATTAATTTCGATTATTTCCAAATAAATGTCTGTTATGGTCCAAGTTCCTTGTACCACGGTGATGGTCCAAGGTAGAACCAATGAAGAATAACTCGAACACAGGTATGGAATAACACAGATATATTACAAACAGAAATATGTACAGAGAAGTAGAAGTATTAGTAATGAATATCAGATTTGGTTAGAGTGAACTATGTTGTCTCGACATGTATCACTATTCCAATGTCTTTTCTTTTTGACGTAGAACGTCGGTGCGGCCCATTTACTGCATTCTACTTTTGTCAATATGCCAGTGTTTTCGAGTCTAGTCAATTCTTTGTCAATTTTTTCTATTGACGCAAACGGTACGCTCCTTTTTTTCTTGAAGATAGGTTGAACGTTTTCTTTTATTTCGATATTTGCTGCCATTTTCTTACATCTTCCGAGACCTGCTGAAAATGCTTCGGGGAAACTCGTTTTTAGTTTCTCTTTTAATTTGTCTGCCTCGGTTGATAAACATTTTATATTTTGGCAGTACGTACTTATAGGTAAATCCCACAGTTCGAATTTTTGCATCCAGTCCGTTCCGAATAGGTTTTCTGTATTTCTTAACACATACATTTTTAGTTTTTTCGTCATTCCATTAAATGTTACATTTGTAATTACTTTACCCTCAAATTTTATCTTTCTCCCCGTAACTGATCTAGCAATTTTATCCGTTTTTAACATGGCAGGTTTGTTCAGTTTTCTCCATGTTTGTAGGTTTATAATAATTAAGTCTGAGCCAAAATCCAGCTGTAGCCTGACTTTTCTATTTTGCATTTCAACTTATACGTATTTTCTTATGTTAGTCTCATCAGTTTGGTCAGTCCTCGTGATTCTTATTCTGCTTTTGCTTTCTCTTCTAGACCAACAATGAGAACTTTTGTGTCCTATTTTTTTGCATGTTAGACAAGTTTTAAAACGGTAGGGACATTCTTTAAACCAATGCCAAATTCCACAGCGATAGCATGGCCTGGATGGTAGTTTTTTCTGATATTGATTTTTAGAAGTAGGAAATTTTGTTTTTCCTGTTTTTGAGGGGGGATTGGTTTGGTTTGTTTCTGAGGAGGGAAAGTTGGTTTGTCTTCGTACTTTATGTATGTGCGCGATGCCAACTTCTTGTATATCTTTTGAATCTTTCTTCACACTGATGCATCTCTGGCAGTCTTCGGCTAGTTTTTGAAGTGTCAAATCTTGTTCACTCTCCAGTTTTGTAAGGATTCTGCGTCTCATTTCCGCGTCTTTGGTCGAAACCAGGCCTTGGACGTATATTAAGCATTTTAAATTGTCCGCGCTGAGTTCCGATTATTTAAAATCATCACAATATTTATTAACAATTGAGGCGAAAGTTATGTAATCATCGCTGTCCTTTTTTGTTAGGTTCAGACATTTCCATCTTTTGTGGAATAGTGAAGTATTATGGCTGAAAAGTTCTGTTAACAGTTTTATGGCTTCTTTGAAAGTTAACTCATTTGTTTTCCTTGGAAGGATATAATCTACGAATTTGGTATATTCGCATGTGCCTAATTTTCTTAGTAATAGACGTACTTTTCGTGCGTCTGACCAATCTTTGCAGTCAAATTCATATAGATCTTCGTACCTTCGGAAGTAGTTTGCAAAAGTTTTATCTTCGTCGGGTGCGTACATGAAATCTTCGATAGTACTCCAAATAGCGTCTTGTGAGAGATCTGTTTCGTTCTCGGATTTTTGCTCTTTATTTGACATTACACGTAGCGATAATTCTTGTAATTCAAGATGTTTCTGTTCGTACTTTTGTTGCTGTTCAAATTGGATTTTGATAAGTTCCACAATGGTTGACTTAAAATCTTCCATGTTAACGTAATTTGGTGTACGTATTTTACTTTAGTGTAACCTGATTTTCTGAAACCTGTGTACGGAAAAAAAATTTCCTTTGTTGCCAGTGAAATTGATATACAAAAAGAAAATTCTTTTTTTTATTATTATTATGTGTTCGCGTAGAACTTGTTTTTTTTTAGAAATCTCGCGTAGAACTTGTTTTTTTTTAGAGTTTACTCGTCGACCACTGTTATGTGCGAAGGATAACAAAAAAAAGGTATGTCCTCCGCGTAGAGAGTTCGTTTTTTGGGGGGTCGGGGTTCCAGGTCGCCACTTGTTATGTGCAACGGATAGCAAAAAAAGTTTGTCCTCCGCGTAGAGAGTTCGTTTTTCCTTTGGGTTACCTGGTCGTCACTTGTTCCTTGTACGACGGTGATGGTCCAAGGTAGAACCAATGAAGAATAACTCGAACACAGGTATGGAATAACACAGATATATTACAAACAGAAATATGTACAGAGAAGTAGAAGTATTATTAATGATTATCAGATTTGGTTAGAGTGAACTATGTTGTCTCGACAGTATCACTATTCCAATGTCTGACTCTCTGACTACTCATGCTCCCTCTTGGGGCGCAGTCTTTATAATGTCCGGAATAGTCCATTATTATTATGGGTAAGTTCCCATAACAATGTCAATGATAAAATAATTATCGTACAAAAATTTCGTCGCAAAAAATCAAGTAAGAAATCGCCGAAAACAATCGCAGAAATAAAAAACCAGAATTTCACGATTGCGGGTCTGGATCCGGGCCGGAATGTTTTTAATTTGCTCGCGGGGTCAGTATGATTCCAAACGGTGGAGTAATTGATAGCGGATCGAACTGAGGAATCGGAGAGCCGAGTTCGTATTTCAGTCGAATCCATTACATTCACTTACGTGCTAATACCCTTGGGAAAGGTATGAATCCTCTTCTTCTCCCTCCACCTATGAGTAAATAGCAGGACAGACCAGGTTCTATAGCCTTGGATGTCAACTGGCTTACCGCAGAAAGAAATGGCAATCTACTGCGGGAAAAATTGCCTTGTCAGTCATGTATCGAGAGATACATGATCGCCTACGCATATATCGCGCATGGCTCACAACTGACTGACAGATCTTGGGCTACGGCCTCTAGGAGTAAAGTGGAAAAAGTTTCACACACTGACAGTCCCATTTACTCTATCTATCTTTTTATATATATATATATATATATATATATATATATATATATATATATATATATATATATATATATATATATATGAATGAAGAAATATCAATAATACATTTTATCTGTAGTTGAAGGCAGACAATTGCGTTCAAACTATATTTAGTTAAGGCCTTAAAATTGTTCTGAAATATTTAGATTTCGGCATTAAATAAGCCACAGAGGGTGATATGCGGCTAAACAAATCAACCAGCCAACTTTCAGAATGTTATCGATTATGGTTCTCGATAACTTCCTATCCGTTAGAGCTCAAAGTAGTGTTTCTTTGCCCCCATATCTCTCCTAGTTCCTCTTATGTCAGACATTTACAAACTCTTTAGGTTGGCTACTCCCTACCTCCCTCTGTCCCTTTTGCCTTCATTACGTCCTGTGAGTGCCAAATTCTGAACCTCAAAAAAAAAAAAAAATTTCTTCACATCAATAAAAACAAATAAATACTGCGGTGTTTACAGCTGAGATTAATCTACGTTGTAAATACTGGCAATTTAAAAAGACAAACTTACAATAAGGAATGGAAAATCTTCATTATTTCCTTATCGAACAAAATAGCCAATAAATATATTGGCTTTCTTTTTCGATACATAAAAAAAGAAAAACTTGTCCTTGAACTCTTAAGAAATTTTATTCGTATCACGTGACACACCAAATGCTTCGCCTGCATCCATTTAATGTTGATTTGACCTACTTATGCAGACAGCCGATAACTTTTTTTTTTGTTTTTATCATTCTTTTGGCCTCATTCCCCCTTCTTTTTCATTTCTTCCTCCTGCTTTTACTTTTTCTTATATGTGAATTCTTCGTCTGCTCCCCGCATTTTTTTTCTCCTACACCCATATTATTTTAATCATATTTACTCACACCTTAACCTCTTCTTTCGAATTTTTCTCCATGTACTTCTTCATCGGCTTCCTTTTTTTTCTAATTTTCATTGTTTTCCTCATTCATCATGTTCTTCTTACCCGTCTCTTTTATTCATCTTCACCCTCTTCACCACCTTTCTTCGTCGTCGTCTTCTTCCCATCTTTCTTTTCCTTCCACATCTTTATTCTTCGTCGTCTTCCCCATCTTCCGTCTCCTTCCTCATCTTTCTATTCCTTCCTTATCTTTCTTCTTCGTCGTCTTCCCCATTTTCCTTCTCCTTCCTCATCTTTCTTTTCCTTCCTCATCTTTCTTCTTCGTCGTCTTCCCCACATTCCTTTTCCTTCCTCATCTTTCTTTTCCTTCCTCATCTTTCTTCTTCGTCGTCTTCCCCATCTTCCTTCTCCTTCCTCATCTTTCTTTTCCTTCCTCATCTTTATTCTTCGTCGTCTTCCCCATCTTCCTTCTCCTTCCTCATCTTTCTTTTCCTTCCTCATCTTTATTCTTCGTCGTCTTCCCCATCTTCATTCTCCTTCCTCATCTTTCTTTTCCTTCCTCATCTTTCTTCTTCGTCTTCCCGATCTTCCTTCTCCTTCCTCATCTTTCTTTTCCTTCCTCATCTTTCTTCTTCGTCGTTTTCCCCATCTTCCTTCTCCTTCCTCATCTTTCTTTTCCTTCCTCGTCTTTCTTCTTCGTCGTCTTCCCCATCTTCCTTCTCCTTCCTCATCTTTCTTTTCCTTCCTCATCTTTCTTCTTCGTCGTCTTCCCGATCTTCCTTCTCCTTCCTCATCTTTCTTTTCCTTCCTCATCTTTCTTCTTCGTCGTCTTCCCCATCTTCCTTCTCCTTCCTCATCTTTCTTTTCCTTTCTCATCTTTCTTTTTCGTCGTCTTCCCCATCTTCCTTCTCCTTCCTCATCTTTCTTTTCCTTCCTCATCTTTCTTTTTCGTCGTCTTCCCCATCTTTCTTCCCCTTCCTCATCTTTCTTTTCATTCCTCGTCTTTCTTCTTCGTCATCTTCCCCATCGTCATCCTCAACTTTCTTCCTCGTCGTCTTCCCCATCTTTCTTGTCCTTCCTCATCTTTCTTTTCTTTCCTCGTCTTTCTTCTTGGTCGTCTTCCCCATCTTTCTTCCACTTCCTCATCTTTCTTCTTCGTCGTCTTCCCCATCTTTCTTCCCCTTCCTCATCTTTCTTCTACGTCGTTTTCCCCATCTTTCTTCTCCTTCCTCATTTTTCTTCTCTTTCCTCGTCTTTTTTCTTCGTCGTCCATTTCTAACCTTTCTTTCTTCTTCCACTTCTTACTCATCTTTCTTCATCTTTGCCGTCTTTTATCCCACCCCCACACTTCGTCGTCTTCCCCATCTTCCTCTTATTCATCATCTCTTTTCTCTTCGTATCTCTCCTTTTCTCTTCTATATCCTTTGCCTTCTTTCATCATCATTTTCTACATACGCGTCTTTTACCTTCTCGGCCTCATTTCTTCGACTTAACACTCTTGTTCTTCTTTTTTAATTAATATTTTCCTGTGCCAAAAAAAGGGACAATTTTCTTATTGTTTATACGCATTGTTTATATTTCCATTGTTAAGTTTTATCTCGTTTCCTCTTCTCTCTTTGCTTCTCTTTTCCGAGTGAGCAGTGCAAATACCGGCTTTCCTCAACCGAATAGAATTCGCAATGTCAGCATAAAATTCGTAAGCACCTTTTTCTCGTTTTATAAACAAGCAATAAGATACAAGGATAACAGGAAAACCCAAGGGAGCGCTTTAAGTGGAAAAACTGGAGCAACGCACGCGCGGCCTTGACACCAGCAACCTTGGAAACGTAGCAATTAAATGAGCAGCGCCAATATGCAAATGAGAATGAAAACAACCAGGATATTGAATGCAGATATTCAAAAGACACAGACTATTCTCTCTTGGAGGATTGCCGTATCATAATCTCGTTAATCTGAGGAATTAAGGTAAGCGTAGGAAATAACATTCGTGGTTGAGAGATTATAAACAGAGTCATACCTTTAAACAAGACGGGAAAGACTAATTTATCGAGATTTTTCTGAATGTGTTTTCTTATTAACGACCGTAGAAGTTGTGTGTACATTGGCAAGCAGAATTTCAAATTCTAACGACTCAGAATCACACAATACTGTGTGTGTGTGTGTGTGTGTGTGTGTGTGTGTGTGTGTGTGTGTGTGTGTGTGTGTGTGTGTGTGAGTGTGTGTGTAAAAAATATTTTTTTCACGAAACTCCGAAGTAAAGATGAGTTAAGTGAAAAAAACTTTTTCCATATTAATTCTATTAGCGTTCTATCCTTGTATTCGATACTGAGCAGTCTGCCACAAAGCCTGTTTGCCTTAAATACCTGATAATCAGTATTTCACCGAGAAAAACAGAAATTTTAGCTTCGAAAACTGTATTTCAAATTAACACTATCTATCTATCTATCTATATATATATTTATATGCATATATATATGCATATACATATATATATATATACATATATATGCATATATATATGCATGTATATGTATTTATAAATATATACATATATATATATGCATGTATATATATATATGCATGTATATATATATATATATATATATATATATATATAATTATTTATTTGAATATTACAACATAAATATGTTATAAAATCACGACAAAAGTAGCCATTTTGTTTCAACACTTCTAGTGTCTTATCAAGGTCACTTGATAAGACACTAGAAGTGTTGAAACAAAATGGCTACTTTTGTCGTGATTTTATAACATATTTATGTTGTAATATTCAAATAAATAATTATATCTACTCTACTCTGTATTGAGCACTCTTTAAAGAATATTAATTGTTGGTTATTGGATCTCACTCCGTATATACCAATCCTAAACTTGTATATATATATATATATATATATATATATATATATATATATATATATATATATATATATATGCATGTCCCGGCCATACACTCCAACAATCCACACTCTTGCACTATCTGTAGACTTCTTTGCAAATCACTAGCAGGACTGAAATGTTACTTGCGACTTACACACAGGGTTGAATAAGCACAGTTGCCGGAACCTCATACGTTGAAACCGACGGGAGAGTCCATCATATGCATGTATATATATACATGTATGTATGTATATATATATAAAATACATATATTTATACTTAAAATTGCTGTTTTGTTTACGTTTTTAATTAAAATATTATAGTTTTATTATTATATTATTTATAAAAATAATCGATAATCATGCTCATTTAAAAATGTTATTGTTGAATTGTGTTTCTTTTTTCATAGTAAATATTGTTTAAAACGCCTGATAATTATGCACCAAGCCAATATTTTAATTATTTAATGTGAATTTAATATTAAATTTAATTCCCAATAAGAAAATAAGTCTTATTTTAATGAAATTTTGTCAACAATTTATTTAAATATCACTTATTTTTGTTGCTACAAATGAAATATGATTTCAGTATTACTTATAAATTAAAATATTCCTCACTTTTCTTCTTGACTTGCCCACCCGATAGAAGCCAGAGTTAAGGACCCCCCCCCCCCCGACACAGCGTACTTCATGACTTTTCGAACCCACATCTCTTCCGGTTACGGATTTCACACGCTATTGCTAGAATCATTTGTACGACTTAAATTCTAAACGGATTGACTGTAGTAAGAACTATTGTATTTATTTCAGAAATTAAGCCCTGTGATACTGTTACTAGTTCCGTGTTGGGGGCAATTGCCATTAATTCAGTCTTGTATCCTCATCCTTGAGGTTTTCTCGCAGCGTTTCAATGAATGATCTTTTCTGATGATCCGATGGCAGCAGATATTCTTGCATAAAGACAGATGGAATATGGATCTTAAACTTGGGGATTCACTTCCTGGATTCTACCTTCTCGTTTACTTTTAATCCTGCGAAACAAATGATCATGTTTTAAGGTATTCTCTCCAGCGAGGGAAACATTTGAGAAAAGAGAAATAAAAACGATCAACGAAATCCTTTAATATTAATAAATTAATATATCTGTTTTCCTCTAGGCAACAGAACGTGTTCTTATTTTCTTATATTCTTCCATAGAAAGAAGTAGCTTCTTACGTTATATTAATATGAATTCAATAGATGTGTAATGAATACCTTTCATTCTAAAAAAAAAAAAAAAAAAAAAAAGAAAAAACTTGGCTTGAAAATCTCGCGTTAACTGACATAAAATAAAATGAACACTTCCGCATTCCGAATATAAAAAAAAAGGAAGAAAAAAATCTGTAACCTTCAGGGCCTTTGTAATTGAAACTGAACCCAATGCCCGAGACCTATAACCCGTTCGTCATATTTCTATTAGAGGTCATGAAATGTATTTGCTTATTATTTTTTTTACCAGACCCCCGCTCTAAAAATAATTTTGTGTACTAAACTAAATATGTTTTATAACTCCATATTATTATTTTAAAATAAAGAAAAAATATGAAGAAAAAATATTCAAATAGAAAGTCATTATTTTAAAGTAGACGTCAAAGCGATGAACTACAATAAAAAAATTAAAAAAAAGTAATTTCCATGAACGGTGTGGGTGAACCCTCAGTTTTTCCTAATCCCACTGAGAGGGCACGGTTGAATAAGGAATAGGGGCTCGGAAAAGATGAATCGGAGAGCCGAGTTCGAATTCCAGTCAAATCCATTACATTCACTTACGTGCTAATGCCCTTAGGAAAGGTGTGAATCCTCTTCTTCGCCCCTCAGGTATGGGTAAATAGCAGGACAGACCGAGATGGCAACTTGTCTACTGCAGAAAAGAAATGACAACCTACTCGTCAGTTATGTATCGTATCACGCATGGCAAATAACTGTCTGATCCCCACTGGTACAAAAAGTACGTTCCATACGGGCTCAAGAGCCGCTGCTTTGTGCAATTCTCCGACCAGTAATCTCTTCAGGTGCAAGGTTAAAAATACTTCACACACTAATCTTCTAACTTGAGTGAACGATGGTGCTAAAAGGAGAAATCAACAAACAATTGGCGATCTCAGGGTAACAAATTCCAGAGAGCTGTCACTCTGAGATGTTCTCTGACAACACAGAACACGCTTCTCCATTTCAACAGGTTTTATAAATAAACGTCAGTGCGTGGGTAAAAATGAAGCGCGCCGTCTTCACACAAGGTAGAAGAGGGTGGAGTGTTAAAAGGTCTCTCAATCCATTCTTCGGCTACACGAGAGAAGGCAGTAGAAATGATCGGCTGAAATGCAAAGTACTAAAAGAGTTAAGTCAATAGTCTGAACAATTCTTGAAATGTCATGATTCATAAAAAATGTCATAAAGATATAGTAAATCACTCGTAGTTGGTGTGCGAGTTTGTATATATATATATATTGGACAATAAAAAATATTTAAAAAATAAAATCTTCAGACACACTGGGTTGTATATTAATATTCCTTCGTTTTTATTATTATTTCATTTAGATTCCTCGACTAGTTTCGGCCAACATGGCCATCATCAGGAGAAAAATAATTTTCTGCTTGCTTGTAGCAGCGAACTACAGAAATGAATGTCTTGATGAAGAAAATGAACTTTTGTCTGTAGTTTTCATTTGATCGCATTTCATTTGATCGCTGGCATTTTTTAAATTTTTTATCATGACTTTTGGTCAGACCTTGTGTCGGTCAAACAGTCTCTTTTAAGTTGTTATTTGAGATAAGAGATGGATGGATTCATGCTGCTTTGAATTCCCTTGGTCATTTTGACAGATTTATTAGTTCCTGGAAAGGGAATGTGTCTCTGTTAAGTGTGTGTGTGTTATTTGGTTATTAGGGAGTGAGCGAGTATGATGTGTGTAAGTGTGTATATACGTATGGGTGGGTGTTATCGTTTGGCTCATTAGGGAGTGAGTGAGTATGATGTGTGTAAGTGTGTATATACGTGTGGGTGTGTGTATAAGTGTGAGAGCTCAACAACTCTGTAAGCATATCTGTCTTGTGTGGGTGAGAAATATGAGTAGGTTTTGATTTGTAGGGTTATATATTAATACTATCTATGTTGTTAAATTTATGGTTAAACCCGGCTGGATAATGCGTTTTTAAACGTTGTATCCACTTATTTTCATGGAACTCTAAAATCTTTCTAATGCTATCTGCTCTGGACTTTTCTATTCTCTCATTTATAGTGAATTTGGCATAGGTTTTAAAATCGTATTTTTCTAGGCGGAAATGTTGTTCTACAGGTAATAATCTTTCATGAGGAATCGACTTAATTCGATTGCGATAATTATTAGTTCTGTAGTGAAAGGGACATTCAGATTTTCCTCCATATTGTTTCTGGCATAGTGTGCATTCTAGGAGGTAAATTATGTTATGACTTCTACAGTTAGAGTCGTGGTAGATTTTGAACGTAGATTTAGTGACTGAGCTAGTGAATGAATTCGTGTGTTTAATGTGGTTGCAGCATAAGCTTCTTGTATTGTTACATGGTTGGAAAAACCCTGTTGTTTTTGTTGTTGGTTTATTACGGATTACCTTGTCCCCTGAAATGTGGTTACTACCTATGATTTCTTTTAGGTTCTTAGGTCTACGATATGATAGAAGACCGGGTTCCCCAAACATTTTTTTTAGGTCTGGTTTGAGATATAGTATTTCCCAGAGACTTTTGATTATTTGGGATAGTGGAGGCAGAGTGGGGTTGAAAGTAGTTACTAGAGGGATGCGGCTGGGTTTATTTTTAATCTTAATATATATATATATATATATATATATATATATATATATTAAAGCTGCCGTCTATTATAACACAGTAGCCGTCACCGCTATTAACGCACCACTCTTCATAAATGAATTGAGCACTGTTGGCTGCTGGCATTTGTTTACATTTATATACAATATGTTAGAATGCCGTGCGCCGATAGCTTAGGGGGTTCTCCGACTGATGCCAAATCGTTAGGGTTTCGATCCAGGCTTGTTATTTTAATGGATACCCATATTTGAATAGACGCTCCGCTTGTTTGTTAAACAGTAATTTTATTTATTTATTTATTTATTTGCATCTACCTGTCTGAATATTCGATAAATATTATTAAAGAGAAATATGTACTCTCTGGCAGGATTCGAACCTTTGCCACCCTCACACTTTTTACATGGAAACCGTCGTTAGACCCAACGTGCTCTAGACCGACTCAGCTACGGAGTGCGTCACCGATAACGCAAAGTCAAATACTACCTTGAAAATGCAAATCCTTCCCTTATTCTCTAAATGTTCATATCTGCCCAGATTCGTAAACAAAACGATTTCTAAAGATTACATATATTACATACACAAATCAAACAGTAAAACTTTAGCCTCTCACCCTCTCGCTACCAAACCTAACACGCAAAAAACTTATTAAAAGTAATTAGATCTTTAATGGGTTAACTTGAAATATTCCATTACTTTTATCTTTGAACGATTTAGCGCCATTAAATACACACAACACACACACACACACACACACACACACACACACACACACACGGAGAGAGAGAGAGAGAGACACACACACACACACTCAGAGAAAGATAAAGATAGCGACAGATAAAGAGAGACACGGAGCCACATAGATAAAGAGAAACAGAGAGAGAGAGACAGAGAGAGAGACACTCAGAGAAAGAGAAAGATAGCGACAGATAAAGAGAGACACGGAGCCACATAGATAAAGAGAGACACAGAGAGAGAGAGAGAGACAGAGACAGAGAGAGAGAGAGAGACACACACACACACACACACTCTGAGAAAGAGAAAGATAGCCACAGATAAAGAGACACGGAGCCACATAGATAAACAGAGACACACACAGAGAGAGAGAGAGAGAGAGAGAGAGCGGGGCACTCAGAGAAAGATAAAGATAGCGGCAGATAAAGAGAGACACGGAGAGAGAGAGAGACACACACACACACACACACACACACACACACAGCAAAACGATTGTCCTTGTCCATCCGGATTTTCCTTAATATTATTTTCGCGTCTAAGATATTTGTGTGTCTGTGCCTGTCTC
Organism: Acanthosepion esculentum; assembly: GCA_964036315.1. Lineage (NCBI taxonomy): Eukaryota > Metazoa > Mollusca > Cephalopoda > Sepiida > Sepiidae > Acanthosepion > Acanthosepion esculentum. Next base: position 24,468,711 of record OZ038513.1, read on the forward strand.
TCCCAGCCCGCGCCTCTACCTCTCCCTCGGCATCTCTCTAGCTCTCTCTTTCTCTGTGTCTCCATCAATCTCTATCTATTAATCTACGTCAACATCTCTATCATATATATATATATATATATATATATATATATATATATATATAAAGTGAGCATTGAAGTCAACACTCAGAGGCGACAGGCTGTTTCATTTAACTTTCTTTCTGACACATAATATTTGCAGTGAGGATTCGAAGCCAATGACCGAAATATTATTTCAGCAAGCATCTTCATTTTTGGGATTTCTATCATTGTTTCGATACGTTCCATTATTTCTGTCACTCTTTTCACCGGTTTGTTTAATTCCCTATCAAATGTGACAGTCATCTAGTTTCCGACAGCTAGACACAGTAAGTCTCCTGATTACGACGCAATCGCCATTAATCTTGTTTTCGACTTATGCCATTAGACTTGTACACATCTCGTACATCACTTCCTGGTTGTATGCCATATTGGATTGTTGTGCATTCGTTCTCTTTCATTTGTGTTGTGTTTGTGGAACCGTACTGTCCTTCACATTATGGCTCTCAACATAGCGTAACTTCTTTTGATGACGATGCTTCGAAGAAAATGAAAGCCATCACCATAAAAAAGAAATTAGACTGTGTTAAATGCTCTGAAAAGGGAGAAATAGCGACAAACATTAGCCGATTGCTTGGCTTAAGTCGTTCGACTGTCGTTTAAAACATGTACAGATGTGTATACATATTGAGTTTCAGTGTAAGAGATAAGAACATTTTCTTGCTAAACTATAAGTTGGTGAATTGCTGATAAAAAAAAAGAAAAACAAACTCACGTTTGCTTTTATTTCTTTCTCAGATTTACTGCATCTGAGCACTGTAAGAAAGACAAGATTTTACGTCATTTCATCTACCGATGACAACACTAGCGATAAATATACAAGCAGTTTAAAACAAATTTAATATTCTATTTTATATTTCTGAGATGAGGTATTGTAACTATTTACATTATTTACGTTGTTTGGACTATTGTCCTCATTTTTATTGTCATATTCACGACGTTTCGACAGTTGTACGCTCCGGCCTTCTTCAGGTGATATACATTGAAATTTCGAACCGAACCCATTATTTCGTCCACCGGGGTAGATTGTTCTAGTTCCTCCAGCCTTTCCTGGATATCTCAGTTTCAGTTAATTCCCTTTAGTAAGTCAACTCTTCAAGTTTTCTTCATCTGTGTTGTGGCCAGATATTGAAATCACAGATCTTTGGGTCAAGTCACTGGATTATTTCAACCAACGCTACCCCGGTGGACGAAATAGAGGGTTCGGTTCGAAATTCCAACGTTTATCGCCTAAAGAAGGCCGAATTTTTCTCGAAAGATTGATTCGATTTCTACGGCTTATCACTTTGCATTTTATTTAAAACAAGAATATATTTTTAAATTATAAGAATTTTATTGGCGATAATAATGGTTTCGTGATACAAGTCTTACTAATTAACCCATAGCAGGGGAGAGAGGTTGACACTCGTCTTTTCTAATGATATTTGCGCGAAAGTGAATATAACGAACACAACGCGTATTGGAACTAGGCTCTCCTATTAAATATTCCGATCCATTATCCATTACACCAACCGCAGATCCAAGTTTTCACCAGTTATTCCCAAACGGTCACCCATGTAGATAATAACGTTTCTTAATTTTACTGATTGTTCGAGAACCGGGGTTTTAACGTCATGTGACCGTAAGGTTATATTGATTTAGAAGTAATTTCCATTTTTTGGAAACCAATTGTACAAGTGAATGCATCAGCCTAAGTCGTTATCTGACGTGGCAGTTTCTAGAATAAGTTTATAAACTGGGAGTACGCTAACATTCGATACTTGTTGCAAATCTATAGCAACGTACACCAATGGATTAAAATGGGAAAACATGATTCTCTATGAAAACGCAAGTCCGCATGCTGCAAGAATAACAGAGGAACGAATTTGGAACTTAGTTAGTCTGTTCTACCTCATCTGCCATACACACCTGACCTTGTATCATTGAATTATTAACTTTTTGATCAGTGAAAAAAAGGTTGTTGGGGAAAATATCCTAAAACAAACAAGATTCAAGAGTTTAACAACTTTCGCATCAAAAGATTTTTACTTAACAGGTATCGAAGAGCATATATATATATATATATATATATATATATATATATATATATATATGTAAGCAAATGTGTGGATGTAGATCCGACGGTATGATGAAAATGTGGAAAAGACAAGGCAAAATCCGAATATGTGAGTTTACTGTTTTTATTTTGTTTTTTGTTTTTGTTATTCTGTCGACGTCAGACGTTTCGGTCAAATAGACCTTCTTTCTGACCAGTCCTGTATATATCGTCTCTCCATCAAACTTAAATCTAATATAAATATGTCTCCATTAACCATGTCCCGAAGAAGGTCTATTTGACCGAAACGTCTGACGTCGACAGAATAACAAAAACAAAAAACAAAATAAAAACAGTAAACTCACATATTCGGATTTTGCCTTGTCTTTTCCACATTTTCATCATATATATATATATATATATATATATATATATATATATATATATATATATATATATATATATATATATAACAACAATCAATTGGAAATAATGGTCAATATATGATTGTACAAAATGTAATTGTACTTTTGTTGTAGGATACCTGCGGATGATAATGCGTATGTCCCCATTCACATAAATACAGTAGTAAATACTGTATGTTGGTCTGCAGTTGGAGATTCGCCTACAGCTGTGCTGGTCAAACTCTATGCCTCCAGGCAGAGAGGATCCCCAGACAAGGTTATGTCGAAGGGCAGAGTCTCGTCTCGGGAAACAGCAACCCGAGCCACGGGGTCTACGGGGAACTTTTAGCCGAGACTACGGGCTCGGATACCCACGTTAAATTCGGCCTAGTGCCACATCTGACCAAGTGGGGGGATTGATGATATCCAGGTAGTTGGAGATTCGACTCCAGTCAAACTCACTGTCTCCGGGCAGAGAGGATCCCCAGACAAGGTTATGTCGAAGGGCAGAGTCTCGTCACGGGAAGCATACAGGTTCGATTCTTGTCGAAGGACATATTTTCTATGAAATTTCTCTGACATTCAGACAGGTAAATGTAGTTAGTACTGTTTATTATAAACAGAGCATTTAGATGACAGAAATGAAGCATCGAGATTAAGGTTCCAAGTTCGGAATTTTCGGACACGGAATTTTCATCAGCGACTCACCAATACAATTTCTTGAGGCTGGAGAGAATACTGTTTGTAAATGGAATTATTAGTCAAAATATGTATGAGATAAAGAAAAAAATGGCAAACATTTTTTCAATCTAACATGTTTCACTTTTATTAACACTTCGTCAGAGATTGATAGAACACTGACAAAAAACAGAAGTTTTGGCATTTTCAGTATTGTGTGGTTCGATTCTCATTGATCATTCATTGTAATGAGAATCGGACCACACAATATTGAAGCGTTAATAAAAGTGAATCATGTTAAATTGAAAAATGTTTCCTATTTGATTTTTATCTTATCATCATGTTGAATTCCGATCAACATTTGACCTTTAACTCACTTTATTTCTCTCTCATATGAAGTGGTCAACATTGTGGCATCTGTCTGTTAACTTCAACGCAATCGTCAGACCATATGCGTTATGTTTTGCTCCACTGTTTACATATATACATATATATGTATATATACATATATATATATATATATATATATATATATATATATATATATATATATATATATATATATATACATATAAATATATATATACATATATATATATATATACATATATATATATACATATATATACACATATATATATGCTTATATATATATATATACACATATATATATACACATATATATACATATATATATACACACACATGTATATATATGCATATATATACACACATATATATATATATACATATATATATATATATATACATACATATATATACATATATATATATATATACATACATATATACATATATATATATATATGTGTGTGTAATTGCACATGTAAATGAACGTATGTATATGTGAGATTTGCATAAGTGTATGTGTGGTATATATATGTATATGATAAAACAAAATCTTTAATATTGCCTTCAAATATGACTCCATCTTAATTTAAAACCTAAACTTTAAGTAAAAAAGATTACCCATTTAAAAATAGTCACAAATTACATTCATGAATTAGATTCAAACTGATAGAGATGTTACCTTAACAATCATTTACAATATTAAAAGATTACTATCAGTAAACTGTTATATTTTAAATAATTTTTGTTAATGTACTTTCTATGAATGTGTTTTTAAATATACTATTTAACTCATATTAAATCCCTAAATTATTTGTAAAAGAGTTAAACACTTAATTTGCTAGCAAACATCAAATTAATTTCTTCGATGATTTAAAAAAATTAAATTACTATCAAACATTAAAATCTTTCTTTCCATAAATTGCTAAAAATTACCACTCCTCCTGTCTCTTAGTAAAGCCTAATGACAACTTCTTTCTCTTTACTTCCCCCTTCTTTCTTTTTATTTTTTCTCTCTTCTCCCCCTTCCCTTTCAATATATCACTTCCGTTAAGTTAACCGATTAAATAGGTCGATGTCTGGTCCCTCCTCCCCTAATACTCTCTGTTAAATTACATAAACTTTTTACTACCCGTCAAAAGTGTAAATGTTCATTTCATTTTTCGTTTCACCTTTTGGAAGTGTAGTCTGAAGATCCTGCGTCCTTTAAAAGGGCTATGGCGAAATAAATTATTACATGGAGCCTTAAAGTGGTCTATTTTTCTTTAAATTATTAGCTCTGAATTTACATTGAGCTCTCAGGATTTCATCCTCCTTGTGACTACCTATAAGGATTACCAAATTTTTCGTAACTTAACTTTATATATATATATATATATATATATATATATATATATATATATATATATAAATAAAAAGAAAGAACAGTAAGATATATAATCCGGTGTTCTTATAGATATTTTTATTTTTACACAATAGTGGTCAATGTAAATTTACAGAGCATTATTATTATAAATTAACTGATTTAAAATATGGTTTTTATCGCTACACAATAATAACCATGTTTCAAAAATTGAAGCTAAAAGCTTCGAATTTAATTTTGTTATTAAATTAAAGACATTAGTTCCATTTCCTCGTCAAGCGAATTTTGGAGTAACTTATTTTTATAAAAAACCCAGACGACATGCATTTAGCGGATGTCAGAATTCGTTGAAAAATACATCACTACCCATCATAACCCCGCTTTCGAAAGTAACTATTAACTGATACAACGAAAATTGAAATTGAACATGCTAGCACCCCTTGTCTAGATGAGTGGATTTCTCTGTATCCTTGGAAACACTCAATTATGAATCTTTGCCGTGCCTTTAAAACTGTAAATTTAAAAAATAAGTTACTCCAAAATTCGCTTGACGAGGAAATGGAACTAATGTCTTTAATTTAATAACAAAATTAAATTCGAAGCTTTTAGCTTCCATTTTTGAAACATGGTTATTACTGTGTAGCGAAAAAGCCATATTTTAAATCAGTTAATTTATAACACACACACACACACACACACACACACACATATATATACATATATATATATATATATATATATATATATATATATATATATATATATATATATATATATATATATATAGGCCAGTGACGCATTGTGGGTAGTATACTGTATTGTTCTAACGGTTATGTTTCGAATTATTCTAGGGGATATTGAGTGGAAATATTTACGTTTCTTAAAAATCGTAAACTAAAAAAAAACAAGAATAAGAACAAATTGATCCAAAACAATAAATAAATATATAAATTAAGTAAATAATAATCAAATTAACAAACCAAAAACTCACATTTAAGACAAGTCTGGAGCCTCCGCAGTTCGTCTTAGTTTCCTCGACAAAATCCAGAAACGGATATGCAATGTCGCTGGCCTTCATCTGGCATCTCGTTTACAGTCGCTCTCTCTTCGTCTCTCTTTTCTACAAATACTTTCACGGTAACTGCACCGACGAGCTACTTTCGCTGGTTCCCAAACTGCATGAATTTAAGCGTGCTACTAGGTTGGTATTTCAGTACCACCCTTTCACTGTCGAAACGGTTAAAGGTAGCCGTATCTTCTATTCCATTAGCTTCATGTCTCGCACTTCCCGTCTGTGAAACTCCCTTCCTCTTACTTGCTTCCCTGATAGCTATAATCTCCAAGTATTCAAATGCAATGTCAATCGACATTGCTTGGGAGTGAAAAGTTTTTTAAAAAAATGTAGGCGTAATAACAAGCAAAAGTTGACACACAGCAACTTAAATAGCCAAAAACTGCATCAAGATTCACAGATATTTCCACGCAGTAGCCCATAGAATAATTCGAAACATAACCGTTATCGCACATCAAAATAACAGTTATTACACTATATCACCCATAATGCATCACTGACCTGTATATATATATATATATATATATATATATATATATATATATATATATATATGATCGAGCAAAAACACAAAGTGTATGGCCTGGCGATTGCCTTCAAGCATGAAAGACTATCGCCTCGGGGTAGTGATTTCAATGTATATATATTTACATACGCTCTATCCCTGATGTTGAGCACTTTAACCCATAAATATAGCCTAAATTAAACATATATTTTATCATATCTATATATATATATATATATATATATATATATATATTGTTAAATCCTCCAGACGAGTGGACTGAACAGTTATAAAAGTTCATCTACGAAACTCTTGTGTCAAGGTGCTGAATATAACATCAATATCAGCTAAATGACCATTTTTATTTGTACAGTGTAAACCCGGATATAAGAGAGTTGTCGGGACCGGAGAAGAAGTATCTTATATCCGGGTTTGGTCTATTTTGTTTTATTAACACAGGCTCTAATTTGGGACCAGAGAACATATCTCTTATATCGGGGTTTCTCTTATATCCGAGTGTCTCTTATATCCGGGTTACACTGTATTAATTCGTATATGTACTGATACCTAATTTCCGATCTATGAACTGAAAGATATTTTTGAGGTTCCTGAATGATGGAAATACAAATTTGGAAATTCTGCTAAGTTGAATAGAAATCAAACAATCAAAAGATAAAATGGAAAATTGAAAAAAATTAGCAGTAAAGAATGGCTTTAAACAAGTCATAGAAAAAAAAATGAGACTCCTTGCCACTTTCAGAGTCGAATCGTCCTTATTTTCTTCCATCCAGACAGCACTTCGCCGCAAGAACTGCTTTTTAACTGAATAGACTCCCGCGTGAGTGCTTTCCTGAACGCCACAATCTTAACCTCTTCAAGTCAAGGTCAATCTATCCTCCTTATCCTCATAGTCTTCATTTCGTTCAACGCCTTTCATTCATATCGCACACCTCAGATATGATTATCAATTTAACATTAACCCTCTAGTTTGAGTGGTTCCTCGGCATTGTATTAGGTGAATTCAGGCGTATACTCGAACTTGGTTCACTGATTTCATTATTGTTAACCATTACTCAACCGTCACGTCTTTAAATCCAACGTATACAAAGCTTTTAAAACACTAGGTGGCGACGGATTCGTTGCCCCGAGTTTCTTGTACAAACATCGCTAAACAATTCATGAGACAACATTTCGTGAATTGCCAATAAAAAAAAAAGAGTCTTAAAAGGGCTCCGTCCGTGACGATCTTTGGGTGGGGTGAGGACAGGTAACTTATACCCACAAGCTTCGAGAACTGAACGTACCCAAGCCAGCCACAAACCAGGGTAATTTATATATATTTATTTCTTTTAGATCGTCTGAACTTGTACTATTTAGGATGACAGTTTTATCTGGTCGAACGCGTTCACCATGTAACCCCAAACGTTATAGCTCTGTCGGATACTATCAGTGGGGATTCCTTTTAAGATAGCCTATTAGACATATGAAGGGAATGACAGTGCCAGGGGCGTTTGGCGGGGGATTGGGAAATCAAAATACGGAACGAAGGAAACAGAATGAAAGTGAAAAGAGGAAAAAGGGGGCGAATGACGGAATAAAATGAAATAAGGAAATAATGAACCAAAAAAAAAAAAAATCACAAATACAAAAAGGGAAAATAAGAAATAAAAAGATAAAAGCTAAATAAATTGTGGTAAAAAGATTGTAAGAATGAATGAGACACAGATGAAGAGAAAGACACACACAGATAAAGAAACACTCACACAAAGATAATGAGAGAGAGTTAAAGAGAGAGAGAGACACACACAGTCAGCGAAAGATAAAGATAGCGACAGATAAAGACAGACACAGAGCCACATAGATAAAGAGAGAGAGAGAGAGAGAGAGAGAGAGACACACACACACACACACACATACACAGAACTAACACAGAGACGCTCACAGAAAAAACACTGAAAATAAGGAATTCCAACGTAAATGAAATCGCTATGAAATATGAAAAATAAAAGAAAAACGTCTCCATTGAGTCTCTGAAAAGTGCTTTGTCCTCTTCTTTCTGTCAATGTTCACCAATGATATTTTTGTTAACGATTACTCCCCCTCCCAACACCTTTTCCCATTCGTTTTCAGCGACCTGTCATAAGTTATCTAGCCGGCCTACAAGAACAAGTAAATTCTTGAAACAATCCAGTCGTTTTTTTCTTTCGCTTTTATTTTTCTCTCGAGTTTTTTTTTTTTTTTTTTTTAATTCAATTATCGTCAAGGCAGTTTCTGAAAGAGAAGTTGACCCGTGGTCAGTCATTTAACCCTGAACCCCTATCACAGGCAACGGATAAAAATGTACGAATAGAAACATAATTTACAAAACGTAAATCTAATAAAATATCCGAATATGACGTTGGATTAACGGACGAGATTAATTTCAAATTTTGGTCCTTGACTGGATGTCGAATACATAGTTTGTTAGAATTATGCATTGATTCCTGAAGTCTTTAAATAGGCCTTAGATTCATAGGGACATAATCCATCGATATATTAATCAGGTTTTGGTTGCTTTGGTTACTCCCTAGAAATCCAAAAGTGTAAGTTTGTATAAAATACGGATATTCCAGCGGTTACAAAAATCTAAAATGGATGATGCAAAGATGCTCAGAAGTAAACCATTAATACGATTGCTACTAAATCAATCTCATATATATATATACATATATATATATATATATATATATATATATATATATATATATATATAATATTTTTATATTATTATTATTATCATATATATTATATATGTATATTATATATATATAATATATATATATATATAATATATATATATATATATATATATATATATATATATATATATATATATATAATCTGTGACTTTTGTTAGTCCGTCCCTCCCACTCTCTAAAATAGCCATACATTAACTGATCAAAAACAAATGTTGGTGAGAAATCCAAACAGGAAAGGGGGTACAAATTACAGCTGATTTTACTAGGGTGCGTAGTTTAGTACAATAAATTTTCATTCATTTTTGGGGGAAAATTTTTATTATTTAACATAAAAAATACTCTCACTATTTTAAAAACAGTTTAATCATTAAAATAACAAATACTTATTCATAGAAATGCAATATTGTTTTTTGCATATCTTTTAAGATTTTATATATTCAAAAATTCAGTTTCCAGTTCACCTTGCGTTTGCGGGAACTATAAACAAATCACAAGACCAAACGCTTGAAAAAGTTAGAATTTGGTTCTAGAATGAAATATTTACGCATGGCCAGTTGTATGTTGCATGCTCAAGAATAGGAAATCTCAAGAATTTATTCTTCGCTGTTAAAAAGGAAAAAAGTAAATTCTTAGAAATTTTTGTTTACCATGAAGTTCTATAATATTAAATTAAAGAAATTATTAAACCACGACGTAAGAATTTGACCAAAGTATTTTTTTTTCAAACAAAATCACCTTAAAATTTTATCGATTGGTTTGCGAAATTGAACGAAACGTAGAGTTTGTAAATCTCGACAAAAAATGTTAGCGTTAACTTCAACAATATTAAATACTGTGAGTATTTCAACAATACTAAATACTGTGAGTATTTCAACAATACTAAATACTGTGAGTATTTCAACAAAGCGTCAATGTGTTGCCAAATCAATCCTGGTAAATTTAAATTACTTATTAACATTGAGGGTTGCCAAGATTGAATTAGAATGAGGAAGAAACAGCTGTAAAAAGCAGATATTAGTACCTACAAAGCATAGAAGTCGTGGAGAACCATGATCGCCTAGCTTCTGAAGGGCACATAGGTTTGCTAATTAACAACAAGTGAACATCGGACTGTACAACGACAGAAACGTTCTGAGAAAGTCACAAAGATCAACTACGCCGGAAGAACGAATTGATAACAGGTTTACGGCCACCTAAAGTTAAGTAACGTCGAGCCTGGTCAGTACCTAGATGAGTGACAGTTTGGGAATACCAGCTGCTATAAGCTTGAATCCGTGACAAGTCTATATTGATTGATTGGTTGTTCTTCTACGGCATAACCATTTGCAGGTTATTTAAAGCCAGCAAATATTCTTTTAGAGACAATAATTAATTAGTGATACAAGTCTTACTAATTAACCCATAGCTGTGGAGAGAAGAGGTGGTTTTATACCTCTTTCAAAGGGTAGTTTTGCGCTTAAGTAAATAATGAATCCAACATTGAATTGGAACTCGGCTCTCCGATTAACAATTCCGAGCCATTATGCATTACATAAAACATGAACCTCACAACTCTTTGGGTCTAGTCACAGGATCTAACCAACGCCTTTATCCATTGGGCCATGTGTCCTTGAGGCATGGCACGTGGAACTAGAACAGTCTATCCAGGTGGACAAAATAAAGTGTTTGGTTCGAAATTCCAATCACCTGAAGAAGGAAGACCGGAGCGTACAACGGCCGAAACGTTGTGAATATGGCAATGAAAATGAGGATGACAGTCCGAATAATGCAAGTAATCATAAAACCTCTTTTTTAGAAGACATTTTTAGCAATTCCAGTCCGACTTCGGATTTCGGTGTCACATTTTCTATCAACTGTTAAAACGTTTCCCAGTTAAATTTCTACACGTGTTTGCTTTTGACATTTCATTTGTAAGCCGCATATCATGCATTCGAAAAATAATCTACCGAAATTCAAATGTTTTATTTAAAATTTTACACTTTAAGGATAGAGCAAATAATTCATTATCAATTTTGACTAGTTTTTAATGTTGTTTTTTACCGCAATGTCCAACAGGTGGTTTTATGTTCTACAACCATTAAGTAAGCAGGAACCAGAAATATACAATATAGGAGGCTTTGTAGACTGGTGTCTGTAACCAATTCAATAAACACTTCGAGTATATAAAACGAGTATCCAAGCATATAGGATGCAGTTTCGAATATTTCCGCGGACTTCTTCCTTATTTTTTCCCGTGCTGCATGCGTAGCGTTTTTAAAACGAAAGAAAAAAGAAAAAAGTATATTTAAAAATATTATTATGTCAAAATTTAATTTCGACAATTCGGTTTTTGTTTACTCAGGGACACATGGCCCAGTGAATGAAGGCGTTAGTTCGATCCAGGGAGTAGGCCCAAAGAGTTCAATACCAGCCTACGGTAGTGGTGAAACCAAACTTAGAGAGTTGAGTTAAAGGGAAATAACTGCGACATCCGGAACTAGAATAATCTACCCCGGTGAACGAAATAAAGAGTTCGTTTCGAAATTTCAATCACCTGAAGAAAGCCGGAGCGTACAACGACTGAAACGTTGTGAATATGGCGATGAGGGTAACAGTCCAAATAATGACTGTTTTGTTTTATGTTTATCAATTTTTTACTGATTTTTTTCACTACTAAATGTCACAAATTTATCCCATCTTAATTATTTTTGTCAATGTGTTCATCGTGCAATTAAAATTCACATTTAAATTTTTTTTAAACACTTCAATTCCGCTAACATTTTAAGAATTAAGTACAGTTAGAGACGCCATAAGGTAAACACGTAACCCCCCTACACAACAAAAATTGATACATAACTTCGGTCTTATTCCTGGCTTTTATTGTACTCTATCCTTCTTTTTTCTCATTCTTTCACATTTAGTAACCCCTTACATCTTAGTGGCTCTGTTGCTTTGCTTGGGGTGAAATGGTATATAAAAAAAACTCCGTCATCTTGCTTTCCAGCCAACTGTTCAAAAATTTAAGTAAAATGTCAATCGTTATGCTGTGTCTTACTAATACCTGCTATTTTACTGTTCTCTCTCCTTAATGTTATATTTTTCTCATCCTCTCACATTCAGTAACCCCCCTTGTGCCTTAGTAGCATTATTGCCTTCCTTGGGGTGAAATGATGAAGAAAACAAAACGCCATCAAAAGATCAAGCAAATAAAGACAACAAAGAATAAAACAAAATCGAAACAAGTCTGCATAATTTCACTTACAAAATTTCTGACGGAAGTTAAAGTGCAAAACATCAATTTTTTACATTTGTCCTCGTTATTTGATCACATACATATAAGTATTTATTTATACGAGTATTTATTTATATAAGTATTTATATAATCACATACGTATAAGTATTTGCTTGCATGAAACATTACTATAACCTCTCCCAAATGTCAAATTACTAAAAAGTATTTCAGGCCCTATAAGTTATTTTGAAGATTCTGGCAAGTTGATGTTTATCCAAACCCAATTAACTAAGAATATTGTACAGAAGGTAACTCCATAAAGTTGCAGTATCAAATGCAAATAAGTGTTCGCATTTGCCATCAAATCGGTGTTCGGTGAAAAAAATATACTCAAAGCTCTTTTTTCAAATACACAATATAAAAAACCGAGAAAAGCAAAAAATAAAAAATAAAAACGGAAACTTTTGCGCACACTTCAAATGCGCAGTTGCTCATTTAGTGAAATTCTCGTCACATGTCTGTAAATAAAGGATTGCGTTTGAGGAATCAGATAACTCAGTCTTCTGATAAACCATAGGTTGTTTTTTATCTTCTGTTGTGCGACCTCAAATGGACCATCGAGACGTCATGGCTAAATATACATCTACCCGTCTGTCGACGTGCATTTATCAACATTCCGATCTGGAAAGCATTTACTTTAGAACAGCTAATACATCCTTATCAATTTCTACATTTCAACAGCCAATATTTCAATTCGTTTAAGAGCCTCTCATTTTTCAGGTAATCTGACTGTGTTTTTAAGATGTTTCCTGCTTTGTGTCGGCCGTAGTTTTGAATGAAATCTAATTTTGGAACGAAGACAGTCATAAATTTCTACAGATTCCTTTTATTTTTTATTTATTTATTTATTTATTATTATTATTATTATTATTGTTATTATTATTGTTATTATTATTATTATTATTATTATTATTATTATCTACAACTAACCATGACTTCTTGGGAAAGATGCTGGAGTGGTTTATCGTCGCCTTCTCCACCGTACAGAAATTAGAATTGTCCTTGAGTGACTATCACCTAAATTCCGAGAGTCCAGTCTACGCTGTTAGTTAACGGCATCGATGGAGCGAGAAGAAATGGAGTCACGCCCTTCCCAAAGGCATTAATTCGAAAGTGAACATTACAGTCTAGGACGGATTTTGAACTCGACAAGCCGATTTTACTCTAAAAAGAGTTAAAAGAAAAAATACTAGAGTAAAAACAAAGGAAAAAAAAAGACTGTTAAATAAAGAGAGGGGGAGAGAGAGAGAGAGAGAGAGAGAGAAAGCAAACGAGAAGAAGACAGTGATAATTTAAAAGAGAGAATATAATGCATCAAAAGAAATCGAAAATACAACTCTATATAATAAAATGCCAATGTCAGTGTGTCACACTTTTTCAACTTTACTCCTAGAGGCTGTAGCCGAATATATCCTACTATTTTGGAATCAGGCCGACTTCGTGAGTAAATTAAAACCATTCGGGATCGGATCCGGACACTCAATCATGTAATTTGGCATTCCTAAATTTTCATTACTGCGATTGTTTTCGGCGATTTTTTACGACGAATTTTTTGTACGATAACAATTTTTATAACTTGGAAATACATTTGGGAATAATCGAAATTAATTTCGGAATCCAGCGAAAGTCACGCATGAAATAAAATTGTTTGTACGGAAAGTAAGGACCTACGAACATCAAGTTGTCTTTAAATGAAGCAGCAGCAGAAGAATACACGTTGAACTTTTAAAAGCTTCGCTAAAATATTAATGCAATATTTAGATGCAGCGGTCAATTTTGAGTTCCTCTGTAGTTTATTGTTGCCTATCACATCTGCTCCTCGTTGCCTATGACGTTGAAGGCCCAATCAAGAGCCCGCCGCGATAGTTGGTTTAAATGCCGCCCGATAGGTCGGCTTTTAAGCTAGTATGTAATAAGAGCGATGGGAAAAAAACGTGGAATTAACAGAAAGGAAAAAAATAGAGACGCGCAAAAGGAGAGAAAAAGACTTTTGAAGAACTAAAACGACAGATGAAAATGCGTGTGGCAGATGAAGGCGAGTTTAACTGCAGAAGGCAAAGTTTAAGAATTAGCAAAAGAGAAGGAAAGGCGCAGAAAGTTAGAAGCTAGAAAGGAAAAGGAGCAAATCAAGGGAAAAGATTAGACAAAGACGATAAGAGGACTCTGGAAAGGGAAACGGCAACAAAGAGAAAATGAAAGACAGAGGAAGAGAGGGAAAGAATGAAAAAAATAAATGCTGAGAGGGTAAGAGCGTGTCTGTGAAAAGAAATATCTGTTAGAGGATCGCCTTTCGTCAATATTTGCAGTTGTCCTTGAAATCGGCCAATCAAGACGGGAAGTATTTAAAGCCAAAACAGAATACCCTCGTGCCAGGCACAGTAAAAAAAAAAACAGGAATGGCGCCGTCGGACCATCCCACGACTCGTAACTTCGATTCCGTTGTCAAGGACACGTGCGTGATCAGCAAGCCTTATGAGTGGTCAGTATCGTCTTTTTTTTTCTTTTTGTCTCTCGCCTAAAACGAGGAGGTTACGACTGGGTGACAAGTCACAATAATAACGGAGCTACACAAAGGTTTAAAAAAGGCGAGCATAAAAATAATACTAACAAAGAGTTTTTACATTTTCTATCGAAGTAGCCCATTGTACATATATTCCTGAAACTCGAAGGATACACCATATAACGAATAGCGTAATGGTTCGACAGCATTGCTAAAATTCAAAGTTATATATATATATATATATATATATATATATATATATATGCGATGGAGAAGGAAAATCGTTAGATCCGAGGTGCTTATTTATTTTAAGTTTACCGGCCTGATTATTCAAGAAAAGCATAGGCTGTCCGGCGTAACAAAAATAAAGAAATCCGATACAAGAAAGTGGGGTGGGGAAACAAACTAGGAAAAACGAGCAAAAGGTAACCAACAGTGCTCAATGCCGGGCTTATTAGGACAGCAAAAATCGCTCGACAGCATCACACTTTAAAGGAGGCAAGGTTTTGATCGCTACATATGATTCACGTTCCCAAGATCCAGAAATTTATATATATATATATATATATATATATATATATATATATATTTGAATTGGACATAGTCCGACAATTTATTTAAAGACATTTATATATATTATGTTTAACGTTCTTTTTATAGATACAAGTATTTAAGCAAATGCTCTGTTTTATAATAAACAGTATTAAATAACATTTACCGGCCTGAATGTCCGAGAAATTTTCATAGAAAATTTTCGTTCTCCGACAGGAATCGAACCTGTATCCTATACGGAACCGTCTTTTCGCGTGACGTGCCTTAACCGTTCGGCCACAGAGAAGCGTCTGGTTAACAAGGTCGATTTTTACTATCTTTAAACTTAAATCTTCCATGAATCTCTTCTATTCATATCTGCTCTAGCGTATCAAATGTAAACAAAAGATAGTAAAAATCGACCTTGCTAACCAGACGCTTCTCTGTGGCCGAACGGTTAAGGCACGTCACGCGAAATGACGGTTCCGTATAGGATACAGGTTCGATTCCTGTCGGAGAACAAAAATTTTCTATGAAAATTTCTTGGACATTCAGGCCGGTAAATGTTATTTAATACTGTTTATTATAAAACAGAGCATTTGCTTAAATACTTGTATCTATAAAAAGAACGTTAAACATATCATAAATGTCTTTATATATATATATATATATACATATATATATTTCACATTTCAGTCCAACCACTATTATAAGTGTCATGCCTTTAAGAAATCGCCAGATGTAATGCGAAAATGGGAGCTTTTATACCCACAAGAAAGATGAAGATGAAAAAAATATGGATGGTGTTCGCGCACCATGCATAAGCCGACCAGTCTCGCTTGGAGGGGGAAAGCACCTATCCTGCCAAGATAAAAATAAAGCCATAACCCCTCCGCCAAATAGGCGAGATATATTTTTTGTGTTGGAGGAGGGGTTAATTGCGTGTTCAAACCTTTATTTTGATCTTGGTCGGATGTGTGCAGTCCCTCCTTAAGACTGGTTGGCTTGTGCATGGTATTTTCCTTGGGGAAATAAAAGCGCCCACTTTCGCATTACAGCTGCCGATTGCTTAAAGGCATGAAACTTGTAGTAGCTGTGGTCGGACTGTGTACACCTGAAAGGTGATTATTTGTTTAGAAAGGTGCTACTACGAGGGTCATTCAATAAATAAGTTGAATTTTTCGGTATAAGGACTTCTAATACAGATAGAAGCTTACTCTTTTTTATTTTTTTGTTTTACTTCTTTTTCACATGGATTTAATTTCTTTTGCAGATTAAAAAAAAAAATTAACAAAGATGGCCGACCAAGAAGCATTCTCCAGGATTGAACAGCGGTCAGTTATCAAGTTTTTGGTTGCTGAAGGGTGCAAACCAGTTGAAATTCATAGGAGAATGTCAACTGTGTATGGTGCCACATGTTTCAGTAAAAAAAAATGTCTACAAGTGGGCTAAATTGTTTAAAGAAGGACGGAGCAGTGTTGAGGATGAAGACAGGCCTGGGAGGCCTACAGAAGTGAGGTCTCCTGAGGTGATCGAATCAGTCAATGACCTCATTCAGTCTGACAGAAGTGTGACAGTGGATGACATTGCAAGGACTTTACGCTTATCTGTTGGGACAATCGCAGGGGTCATCAGTCAGAAGGAGTCATCTTGCATGATGACAACGCAAGGCCTCACACAGCAGCCCAAACGGTGCAGACCCTCAACGAGCTGGGCTGGGAACTGCTCCCTCATACCCCTTACAGCCCAGACCTTGCCCCTTCAGATTTCACCTGTTTGGTCCCTTGAAAGCGTTCACGAGAGGCACGAAGTTTAAAAGTGACGATCAAGTCAAAAGTGTTGTGAGCGACTGGCTGAGACATCAGTCCAAAGATTTTTACGCTGAGGGAATACGGAATTTTGTGCACAAAGGAAAAGTGTGTGACAGTGCTGGGAGACTACTTTGAAAAATAATAAAAAAAAGTAAGCTTCTATCTGTATTAGAAGTCCTTATACCGAAAAATTCACCTTATTTATTGAATGACCCTCGTATATTGTATGGTGTTGAGCACTTTTCTTTCTGGTGGGCATACACGGCAGACTCTTTTTAAGAGATGCGTATTTCTATATCTATCTATCTATCTATCTATCTATCTATCTATCTATCTATCTATCTATCTCTCTCTCTCTCTCTCTCTATATATATATATATATATATATATATATATATATATATATATATATATTGATAATGTTAGTGGTCAACATATATATATATATATATATATATATATATATATATATATATATATATATATATATATATATATATATATAAATTTCCAAGAGGATAGAATCCAGGTAGAGCTCAATGCTCAATTTCAAGGACAGAGCAAGAATATAATATAAAACGCTCAAACACTAATATTCCATGATTATAATTTATTACATTGGAATCGTAATCACAATACAATTCATCAGACCTCCCAATTCAAAACAAAATTTTGTTTTTTTATACCCGGAGTTATATTTTCCGATTTCTTTTTTGAATTTGTAGATCGAATGAATTGGATCGTGATTACGATTCCAAAGTATTAAATTATAACCATGTGGAATATTAGTGTTTGAGCCATATCAATTATATTATATTATATTATATTATATATATATATATATATATATATATATATATATATATATATATATATATATATATATATATATATAATCTTTTTTTTTAATCCGATATATTTTTAGTAATTCAATCGTCATTTTTAGTAAATACTTCAATTTGACTTTACGTTCCGTTTATTAAAAACATTATTTCATCTATTTTCTCGTGTGTATACCCCATTACACGAAATAAATACTGTTTAAAACAAACGGGGCATCTACACAGATACGGGTATATAGTAAAAATTAATTTTGAAGTCTGTTTGTCACTAAGACAAAAATTTTAAAAAGTGTTTTAATCACTCCATTAACCACAGTAAATTTCCGTCCAGGTGCTTACAATGTTTCACTGTTCTTTGCTGATCTTCTATTATCACAATGTGCGATATTTAATAACAAAAATAATGGAAACACAAACAAAAAGAAAAAAATCTAAATGAAATCGGCTCGATTATACTCCCAAAACACATAAAAACGCATCTTTAAATTTAAAATTCCCAGCATCGCTCTTTCGTGCGCATGTGTAGTCATGTCATCAAACTTAGTCCGATGAAGTCCTGAAGAGACGAAACGCGTGACTCCAAACCTTTTTTTTCACTTTGTCTATAAAAGAGGAAAAAAATTATTGAAAAGCATCTCCCTATTTTCTGTATGATGGACTCTCCCGTCTAACTATAATTTTTGAAAAACGAGATAGTTCATTATACATAATATAGGGGGTTACTTTTCAGACACCCTGTATATTTCTTGGCACCGATATATCCATGACGATACGTCAAACACTAGTTAACAATACGCGTAAACTATACAGTATTTACAGTATCAAACATTAGCGAGTCTGAAAAAGTAGAGTACGTTATGTTCAGATTCGCACTAATACACTCGGGAAATGTAGGAATCGATCTCTCCCCGCTCTCTCTAGCACACAGTTAAAAGGGCAGGGTATGCAACCGAAATCGTTAAGGTCCTAATTTAATCACGCTAAATAATTTCCAATTCCTTCCTTAGGTGTCATTCGTGATGCAGTTTTATGCAACCAAGCCTCTCTTCGATTTATGATTGACTTGGCAGAAGAATACCTGCAGTAGGCTGTAGGGCTGTCCTACTATTTAACCCATAATTGAGGAGGGAGAAAAGACGGGCTCATGTCTTTGCCAACGGTATCTGTGCGTAAGTCAATGCAACGAACTCGAACTAGGTTCTCCGATCTGTTATCCATTACACCAACTGCACATCCAAGCTTACAGCATCTAGTATTCCCAAGAGTTCAGCGATCTGGATCAGTGTTGCTTAACTTCAGTGATCGCACGTGATGCGGCCATTATACTCGACTCCCACGAGGGTCAAGCAGATCAGTTTCCTAGGACACCAGCACATGAGATTTGATTATAGTGGTGAAAGTTTTGTGCAGAACTATACACACTTTTTGAAGGGCTGAATACAGAGACCTGGTGGACTACATGCTACAAAGTCCAAAAAAAACGACCCGCAAGTTTTGAATTCAGATTTGTCCTTCTAGACCAGTTACTATCCTGCTATTTACCCAGATTTTGTTTTATCATATACATATATATATACACCACACATACACTTATGTAAATCTCACATATACATACGTTCATTTACATGTGCAATTACACACATATATATATATAAATATATGTATGTATATATATATATATATATATATTTATATATATGTATGTATATATATATATATTTATATATGTATATGTGTGTATATATATGCATATATATACATGTGTGTGTATATATATATGTATATATATGTGTATATATATGTGTATATATATAAGTATATATATATGTGTATATATATAAGTATATATATATGTGTATATATATATATATATATATATATATATATATATATATATATATATATATATATATATATATATATATATATATATATATATATATATATATATTAAAACATATAAATTTCCAAGATGATAGAATCCAGGTAGAACTCAATGTCCAGGACAGGGTAATAATATAATAAAAAAGCTAATTTGTGGGTCCGATGAATTGGATCGTGATTACGATTCCAGTGTAATAAATTATAACCATGGAATATTAGTGTTTGAGCTTTTTTATTATATATATATATATATAAATTAGATTTAATTCAAAACCTTTTCACCACCTTTTTGCCAGCAGTGTATCTTTCAATAAATTTATTTTTACTATTGTTTCACTTATGCCATTATTACCTTAATTCGGAACAATCCTTTAAGTTGAAGTCGTTCCTCTTGGTGCGCTAACTAGACACACCAATTTTGAAGACGACATATGAAATGACTTTGGAACATCTAATGAACAGGAACTTTTATAATTATATATACACGAATGTATATATATATATATATATAT